>OZ035840.1:34084652-34387152 GCA_964034765.1 Knipowitschia caucasica
CCCTGAGGCCCCTGAGGCCCCTGCCAGCCTTCCCCATCACCTTGAACCTGAGCGCAGCGGTTGCCAGGTCCTCGCATTCACAGCCACTTTGGAACGTCTGGTTTTGGAAAGTCGTCAGATTTCAGACGCTGCAGCTTCAGTTTGAGACGTTTTTCTGGAACTTTGTTGAACTCAGTTTTTTCCGTGAGTAAAAACTAAAACCTCTTTCAAAACATCAGAACTCAGAGCAGTCGTTTTGACGGCTTTAAGTTTTGGATGCTCATGTCATCATTTTGTGACTTTCTATCTGTAGTTTATTTCCATGAATTGTATTATTTATAATCAATCATTTATGTAATTGTGATTCTTTGTTAAAGCCTAAAGACACTTCACATGTCATTACTCATCCTGGCTGTAGCCACAGCTGCCCTGGGTCTGACACCACCGTCAGTATAAGTAACATAAACAGCCTCAGCCTCAGGGTAATGTTGTCTGTCACCACTAGGGGTCACTGTAGCACAGACTCAGATTCACTGAACTCTGGTAACTCCCTGCTTTAGAAGCAGAGGTCAGGCCCTCATCAGCCTCACCCCTGTGCGCAGACCCCCCTCCTCCCCCTGAGGTGAGTGTGGGGAGACGGGGCGGAACTCACGCACCCGCACTGAACTTTCCACCTCTGCCCCGGTGACCCGCGGCTGACGGCGGCTGACTTGCACCTTTTACGCACACATGCACGCGCGGGAATATAATCAAAGGCTGCGTTGGAATTCTAAATGCAGTCCGCGCAGGCGCAGTGCGTGCTCTGTCACCGCAACCTCAGACTGGGTTTGTATCTTTATGTTTTTGTCCAAAGATAGTTTTTATGTTTGACTTTTGTTGTGGCTCGTGTTTCTCGGAGGAAATCAAAAGTTTGTTTGTTTGTAAATGACTGAAGCAGAAATGAAACCTTGGCTCTTAATGAATAATGTTTTCCATTTGACTCACTCTGAAAGACCAAATGTAAAAAAAACTATTATTCTTTACTTTCAGACAAAGATTAAAAGGTTAGATTCGCTTTTTTCTGATAATGTTACAATTTCACATTCATTTAAAACGTTTTTTACCATAACTGAAGCAAATGCCAACGGGGCCTGTGGGATCATTACAGCAGTTCATAACATGAAGTCGGTTAACTGATGAAAACTGACGTTTACGCACAGAACATAATGTGGATATAGACCTAATGCATACATTTTTAGTATTTGTATTTAGTTATTTAATGTTTTAGACAGTTTCAGCAAAGACAGGACTAAATAAAGACACACTAATAACATATGTGTTCTAATTCATGCTTTTAAATTAAATTAACTTTCTTTTCAAACGCAACAATGACGAGATCATTATGACTTTATATTGAATTATGTTGAATTCATCACGGTTCTTATGAGATCTACTGCCTATCCCAGTCCCCGTCCCCAGCCCGTCCCCAGCCCGTCCCGTCCCCGCAGGCTCCACTTGTCTTGATGCGATGTCCTGCTCCTGCCCTCCCCGCAGACGCCGCTCGTAAAGCCATAAATAAGCCCACAGCGCCATCTTTTACAAGCTGCCGTAAATTATCACGTCTGGAAGCATTCTCCTCCACAGACCTGAGCTGGGACAGTCCTGTGAAGCGCGCGGAGGTATTTTTAGCACATTGTTGTTGTATTTATGTTTCTGTAAATGAACACAGAGACATTTAGGTTGAGTTTGGTGAAAGAGAGAGAAGACCTGGGACTGAAGGGGTCTCAAGGATCGTCCCCTTGGTCTAAGGCGGGCTCTGGTGGTGGGAACAGAGAGCTGCATGTGTGTGTGTGTGTGTATGTGTGTGTGCAATACAATGATAATTTGCCCTTTTATTCCAATATTCCTGCACTAGAGTCAACAGTATGTTTTTTTTTTATTCTACTAAAGTTAGAGATTTAATTTTAATTTTAAAGTCTATATTATTAACGTTCCTTTATGTTGTGCTGTGTGCTCCTCATTCCTGCTGTTCTGTAACTGCTGATGCAACACTGACATTTCACTGAGGGACGAATAAAATAACTCAAAATTTAATCTTAAATGTCATGGATTTATTTCGAATTTTAATGCCAGAAAATAAGACCCGGATGTCGTTTTCCCCCCACATAACTATACACCCAAATATACACATGTCTTTTAAATCTGGCATCACCTCCTCACGTCATAACTATATTTAAAAATGACAAAAAAACTCAGAAAACGCCACTTAAACATATGTATTATTAGTGGTCTATTGTCATTTGCGATTTTTATGTTTTGCGTCAAATGTATAAAAAAAACACGTAAATTCTGAACGTTGACACAATATAAAAATTACGTAAAATCCCAACGGCTCAAACTATTTTCAAATGTTGTAATAAAACAATAACGCTGAGTATTGGTTTAGTTTTTAGTTTTTAGTATTTAGTATATTGACCAATTCTTTTTAGCGCATAATATTCAACATTTTTCCTAATTTTAGATCATTCCTAAACAAGAGCAGAATATTGTTCTTGTGTGTTTTCCAGTCTTTCCATAAACATTTCCATCTAACCTCTGAGCCCGAGAGGTTATCAGCGCGTCGTAAAACAAGGCAAAGAAAAACACGCGTCTTCTTCCCACGCATGCGCAGAGCCGACCCCTGACACGGCTCCAAGAATGTGCCAATAATAAGTGAGATAAGAGTCATAACTTTCCTCTGGGTCCGCGGCGGCCGCAGGGGGCTGTGACGCGCGGGGTTTGGGGGAAGAGGAACCCGGGAGCGCGCAGTCTCCCGGGAGCGCGCAGTTCACGCACGAGGAAGTTTACGTTTGTCTGCGGAAATACTGCTTTCCCTTTTCGACCTAAACACAAACAACGAGTGTGTGTCAGATCCGCTTTTGTGTGTTAGTGTTTGTGTGTGTGAGAGTGTGTGTGTTTGTGTGTGTCCGCGCGAGACCGTGTGTGTGTGTGTGTGTGTGAAAATAAATACGCGTAAATCTGTAAGGATTTTAAAGGTAAAATAAGACATAATTGTTGTTTTTCTACTACCTCATGACACAATGTAACAGTATGTGATATTTTGTATGGTCCAAAAAACAAGGTAAAAACGGTCAATTTCACTGTATAAAAAAAATGCCATTATGACTTAATTTGTTGCATTATCATTGCTATCAAAATTACATACTATTACTAGACCAGTATTTTTCAGTAAGTTTGCCATTTTGCATGAATCAAAAAGTGGTACGTATAAAAATCATATGGACACATTCTAAATTGGGTTGAAGAAAATACATTTATAATTTAGAATATAGTGAATTTAGCTGAACATATGTGTGTTTGTATAAAGTACGTCGCAGTAATTACAAAATATGAACAATAATTATTAAAAACGTTTTCGGCTTGTGTAAATATTACTTGTGTCACTTGTGTTTTTGTGTGTTTTGTGTTTTTTTCACTTTTGTGCAGGACTTTTGTAAAACTGTTGTTTAAATGTACTTTACAAATATAGATGGATTAAGAGTAAGATTAAGATCCTTTGGGGAAATTTCCATGTTTGAAATATAAAAAACAGGATTTTAAACGTTTCCGGTTTGCTCCCAGAGATTACACAAACACACATCTGATTATTACTAAAAAAAATGATCCATGAGTTTAGTTTTTGAAAAGCAGCCGCAGTTCTGTGTCCTGCATCTACACTTTAGTTAAATATAATCACCGAGACCCGTGCGTAAAGAGCGCCTCTCGTTTCCTCCCCGCTTTCCCTGCCGCGCATGCGCAGTGGGGCCCGTCTGCTGACCTCTCCGTGACTCCCGGTTGTGCATTATTCATGAGGGATGGCAGCGCGGCTCACCCCTCTCAGAATGCGCGCTGGAGGACATAACAGGGCCGCAAATGTCGCTTTAAACGACAAGCAATCACCGCCAGAGCAGCGCGGCGGGGGGAGAACACATTCAGCTTCTCCTCCTCTTCTCTGGAACGCACGTCATACACACAATGGCGTCTGGGATTTACAACTCAGAGCAAAATAACGCAGAAAATGAAAAAGTAGTTGGTTAAAAATGTATATTGTGCAGGTGTAGGGCCAGATTGGAGTCGTTTCAGACTCTGAGGAACATGAGCTGAGGCCTCGTTTCTGAACAGATTGAGCCAAAGTTGTTGTTTTTTGCTTTCAGAAAATTAGGATTAGTTTCACACGCGTGTTTTTTCAGCCTTTTCACAGCGTAACAACAGATTTGTATACAGAACTCAGCCACAGCGTCATATACGTACATAATAAAGTGCTCATAAGAGACACGCAGAATAAAACTCTAGTGTAAAATGGTCTAGTTTGTTTAAGGCGTGAGGTCGGTTCTCAGCATAACTAACAAAAGAGAGTACACACACACACATACACACACACACACACACACACACACACACACACACTCACACACACGCTGACGTTTCTTTCATGTTTGGTTCGTATATAGTCCTGCGTCTGCGTCAGTATTGAAAACATATGAGCTCTTTATACGTAAAACCATAAAACTGTCCATTTTCACAGCAGCCCCATCCGTGCATTCCTTCTTTCACTGGATCAGATTTCTCCAAAAATATTCTTTACACATGTCTAAAAATCTCTGTCGGTGAGCACTTCTCCTCTGCTGAGATAATCCACCCCAGTCCACATGCTTTTCCCTCAAATAGAGCAGAGCCGAGTTTTTCACGTATTCATTAAACTTAATCATGTTTGAGTGCGGGCCTAACTCATCTTTTTGTGGATATTCATGTGTTTTTATGGTTTGAGAAAATAAGCCTTAAAATGAGGTATAACATGCCATAGTATAGTCTATTACTCTGCAAAAAGTGATGAAAAATATGTCGGAAATTGCTCATATTTGGCAAAATGAGTACATTCTTAAAACAAGATTAACTGACAACGCAAAGTGATCTTGTGTTAAAAAGATACAGAAATGTCTTCTTTGGAATGAGAAAATAAACAGTTCTTGAAAGAAAACTAAATGACTTCGTCCCACTGGAGAATCTTGTTTAAACACAGTCAGAAAGAGTCAGATTAAGATAAAAACATTACATTTAACCCTCTGGCATCACGGTCTAAATGCCACCGCTGTATCTCGTTATATATGCAAAACACATGGGTAAATTCAATCCCTACATAAACTTTGGTCCATATTTAACATTTCTCTAATTTACAGAAAGCCTCTATCTCTTATCGATTTTAAGTTATATCCTTTAAGCTCATATTTGATCTTTTTCTGCAGTGAACCATCAGTAACCGTCTGTACGTCTCTGTACCGATCATTGAGAGTCATCAGGCTCCTTTCACTACGCTGCCGAACGGAAGGTTTAAGAGATCCTTCGGCTGTCAGACTGTACAACAAACCTGGATGAGTCTTCTGCTCCTGATCTATCTATGTATGCATCTATCTATCTATCTATCTATCCATCTGTGTATCTATCTATCTATCTATCTATCTATCTATCTATCCATCTGTCTATCTATCTATCTATCTATGTATCTATCTATCTATCTATCCATCTGTCTATCTATCTATCTATCTATGTATCTATCTATCTATCTATCCATCTGTGTATCTATCTATCTATCTATCTATCCATCTGTGTATCTATCTATCTATCCATCTATCCATCTGTGTATCTATCTATCTATCTATCCATCTGTGTATCTATCTATCTATCTATCTATCTATCCATCTGTGTATCTATCTATCTATCTATCTATCTATCTATCTATCCATCTGTGTATCTATCTATCTATCTATCTATCTGTGTATCTATCTATCACCAGGGGCCGTTACACATGTAGTGGCGGGCGGCCTTGGCCCTCGGGCCTGAGTTGGACATGTTGTAACTGCCAAAGGGAGAGTGTCACGTTTCTGAAGTTTGTTTGAAATGTTTCAGAAAACTCTTCAGCTGCGTCTCTGTCGTAGAATCTACAATATCAAGTTTCAGACGTCTCCGATTCAGAACTTTGCTTATTTTTTACACAGCGACACACTTTTCCGTGTTTAAACGTGTGTTCCCACCCGTGTTTACACCGGAAACCAAATTATGTCTAACTCTATTATGGCTCATTATTGTGTCGGTGGCGATCCATGAGGACGGGAACTGCTGCTGACACTGCATTTCCTGCAATTACAAAACATCAGGCGGGTTTGGGTTTGAGTTGGTTTGGACCTGGTTCAGACCTGGTTCAGACCTGGTTCAGACCTGGTTCCAATCTGGTTCAGATCTGGCTGAGAACTCGGCCCATAAAGAAAACTTACAGTGAGTTTGGTTTGAAAGGTGGATAATCTCTAAGTTAGACTTTGGCCCAGTTTCTAAACCCTTTAAACAGTGTGAACGCAACTGGACTTTAGAGATAGGTTCACTGACTGTTTTTAGTGGTAGGGGAAACTGGAGCACCCGGAGGAAACCTATACGCAGATACGGGGAGAACATGCAAACTCCACACTCCTGGAGCGGGATTCGAACCTAGAACCTATACACAATAGGTCTGAATGTAAATGAGAGAGTGAATGGATGGTGTTGGAGCTGATGGTCCAGTGTGTTCTGGAGTCGCTTCTGTCATCACCGTGTGTGGAAGGATTGGAACAATATCTGACTCTTTGGGTCTGTACCTTGGTCTGTAAAATGTGCTATATAAATAAACGTTACTTACGCACAATATTGAACAAGGACCGACTTACACTTGCAAATAAGTGACTTTTAACTATGAAAAACTACAGATTTATGTTTTTTAGCTTATTGGTTCTATGTTTTTTGGGTCTGAAATCACAATAGTTTGATGTTGAAATGGTCCAAGTTTTCTCAGAGATATCACAGACCGTGGTTCTCTCACAAATATGCAACAGTTTAAAGGTGACCTACTTACAGAAGAAGGAGCTACAAAATCAGAATGGGCTCAAGACGGGGTTAAACATTATTTATATGGCACTAAAATAGACTTGGGAGAATTACACATACAGGCTTTAAGGTCACGCTGCAAACACAACATCCATAAAAGAGGAACAAATATGGCCTTAAAGGAGCAGTGTGTAAAAATGTGGCCAAAAGTGGTACTGCAGCCTCTCCCACTCTCCCTGACTCAGGTTGCCAGATATGCAGACGAATCCAGCTGGGACCATAACAGCTGAATAGACAAGAGTTTTGTCAACAACAAATCTATAACCAACACCTTTTTCACAAAGATAGAAATCCTGGTTTTATTCCTTGTTTTGTCGTTAATGATTTGAGAATCATAACGAGACCTTTTTTTAGTTCTGTGCCACATGGTACTTTACCAGTGAGATTATTTCCACGTGGTGAATTCTGGTGCCCGGATCACAGACTTTCTGATTGGTGAAACGGTGGAGGGCGGGACATCGGAATGAAAACAATAATAATAATTCATTGGTTTTATACAGCGCTATTTTAGACAAACCACCACCAACCATTCACACACACACCAGACTCATTCTAGGCAATGGGGGTAAAGTATCTTGCCTAAGGACACAACGACAGCAGACAGTGGGAGTCGATGGTGAAAATCGGGCTCGAACCCACGACGATCTGGCTCAAAGGCCAATGCTCTACAAACTGAGCTACTGTCGCCCACAATATATAATAACAAGATTTAGGGGCTGGAAAATTATAATTTAGAAATTCAAATATTTCTGAACTACTGTTATCAGTTAAAGAAGTATTGGAAAAGAGCAGATTATTATTATGACAGATTAGGGCCCTTTAATGATGACAGATTAGGGCCCTTTAATGATGACAGATTAGGGCCCTTTAATGATGACAGATTAGGGCCCTTTAATGATGACAGATTAGGGCCCTTTAATGATGACAGATAAGCGCCCTTTAATGATGACAGATTAGGGCCCTTTATTGATGACAGATTAGGGCCCTTTAATGATGACAGATTAGGGCCCTTTATTGATGACAGATTAGGGCCCTTTAATTATGACAGATTAGAGCCGTTTAATTATGACAGATTAGGGCCCTTTAATTATGACAGATAAGGGCCCTTTATTGATGACAGATTAGGGCCCTTTATTGATGACAGATTAGGGCCCTTTATTGATGACAGATTAGGGCCCTTTAATGATGAATTGACATGCCAATCTTAGATATTACTTCTTTGAATATGTGTTAATGGCATTTATCTGTTTATACAAATCAACTTTTCAATATAATGCCTTTGTCGTTTGTCTAAATAGGTCCTGTTTTATTTGTATTAATAAGAAAAACAATAACGACGTTTATTGTAATGTTCCCGATATTTAAATATACTGAAAAGAATGACACATATGGTTTGCTTTATGGTCCCATGTTAAAAATACATAATCACAGTTCATGGTGTGGCGTACGTGCTTTTGCGTCAACACGTTTTCTGCCGCTCGTACGTGACGCATTCGGTCCACGCCAATGTCAAACTCACACAAGCCTTTTTTTGTGTGTTGGGTTCAGGTCCTGGTCGGGTCACTCACCCACAAACACAACAGAGCACTCCCCTCGCGCACGCGCACTCACATTCACACACACACACGCACGCGCACGCCCAAAGCAACGCTGAAAAGACTTCACTCACCCACCCGTCATCGCCTCATACAACGGCTTCAAAGAGCGGCGCGCGTGCACGGAGCCCCCGGTGCGCGTGCCCGCTCAGCTCGCGGAGGCCTCTGTAAGCGCTGGGTACACACGGGCACGGCGCGACAATGGACCACGGCACACATTACACACTCGGCCAAAGAAAAGAAAACATCTCCCTGTCAAAAGAAGGAGTTCACGAGTTTGGACAGTGTGCGTGTGCGTGTGAGCGGGTGCGCGCGTCGTTAACAGGAGGAAGTGGATGAAAAATGAAAGGGGGAGTTTTTCAGTCTTCCTGTTTACCGGCTCTGAACTTCCTCACGTACAAAGGGCGCAGGAAGCACGGCGTGGACACGGGGCAAAGAGACGCGCGTATTATTCAACATTTTATTATATTTCATGTGTTTTGATTTGACGTGAGAAGCCAGAGAGAGATTCAGATCCATTTTTCTCAAAGTAATATCTGTAAAACCATCTTAGTCTTCTGCCATACTGATGGAGATGCAGCTAAAGCCATGACGTTTTAAATAGACTCAAGGTTTTATGGATCTTTTTGGTGTAGGCCTAACCAAGTCACAACCACAATCAACACAGACTTACACAACTAAATGTCCACGCACACACACACACACACACACACACACCACACCACACGCACACACACACCGCAGGCACGTACACGCACGCACGCGCACGCACGCACGCGCACGCACGCACGCGCACACACACAGTCTGTAAAAGTCAGGGGTCTTGATCTTTTGGTCTGAAGGTCGGGGAAAACGGACTCTCTCTCTCTCTCTCCGGTCTCTCTCTCTGGTCTCTCTCTGGTCTCTCTCTCTGGTCTCTCTCTGGTCTCTCTCTCTGGTCTCTCTCTCTGGTCTCTCTCCGGTCTCTCTCTCTGATCTCTCTCTCTGATCTCTCTCTCTGATCTCTCTCTGGACTCTCTCTCTGGTCTCTCTCTGGTCTCTCTCCGGTCTCTCTCTCTGATCTCTCTCTCTGATCTCTCTCTCTGATCTCTCTCTCTGATCTCTCTCTGGACTCTCTCTCTGGACTCTCTCTCTGGTCTCTCTCTGGTCTCTCTCTGGTCTCTCTGCGGTCTCTCTCTCTGATCTCTCTCTCTGATCTCTCTCTCTGGTCTCTCTCCGGTCTCTCTCTCTGATGTGTCTCCAGTCTCTCTATTCTCTCTGTCTTTCTTCTTGTTCTCTCTGCTTTCTTTTCCTATATTTTTTCCTTTTTGATATTTTCTTTGCATAAATGTGTCTTATTTGATCTTCTTTATTTCATGTTTTTTTTCATCATGATTATAACAAAAACAACACATTCATATTTTTAACTCCCTGAGAAACGCAAGTGATTTCAGTCCAACCAAAGCTACAGAAACACAGTCGCTCTTTTGGATCCGTTTCACAATTTTGCCCAAATCCGTGTTTTCTATCCTCAAATAAATAAGTGATATCGTGTTAGATCAAACTGATGATTATCTGTGCAAAAGCCACTTGTGCTGCTCTCTCTCTGTCTGTGTCTGTGTCCGTGCAGCAAAGGAATCTCTCCAAACAGACCCACTTCCCGTGTCTCCCTCCGCGCGCGTCTCTGCGTAATTTATGGCTTTCACAAAACATTCTTGTGGAGTGAAAAATCTGTGCAAAGGGCTAAAGCCAGCGCCTGGAATCCCACAGCCTGGAAACGCATCCGAGCTGAAGTGGGCTTATAAATGAGAGAGAGAGCAGAGAGAGAGGCCAGAGTGAGAGAGAGAGAGAGGCCAGAGAGAGAGAGAGACAGACCAGAGAGAGAGACCAGAGAGGCCAAAGAGAGAGAGAGAGCGAGCAGAGAGAGACCAGAGAGAGAGAGAGGCCAGAGAGAGAGTCCAGAGAGAGGCCAGAGAGAGAGTCCAGAGAGAGAGACCAGAGAGAGACCAGAGAGAGAGGCCAGAGAGAGAGAGAGAGAGAGAGACAGACCAGATAGAGACCAGAGAGGCCAAAGAGAGAGAGAGCGAGCAGAGAGAGACCAGAGAGAGAGAGAGGCCAGAGAGAGAGTCCAGAGAGAGGCCAGAGAGAGAGAGTCCAGAGAGAGGCCAGAGAGAGAGTCCAGAGAGAGAGACCAGAGAGAGGCCAGAGAGAGAGTCCAGAGAGAGGCCAGAGAGAGAGAGTCCAGAGAGAGGCCAGAGAGAGAGTCCATGAGAGAGACCAGAGAGAGGCCAGAGAGAGAGTCCAGAGAGAGAGACCAGAGAGAGAGAGAGAGAGACAGACCAGTTAGAGACCAGAGAGAGAGACCAGAGAGAGAGAGTCCAGAGAGAGGCCAGAGAGAGAGTCCATGAGAGAGACCAGAGAGAGGCCAGAGAGAGAGTCCAGAGAGAGAGACCAGAGAGAGAGAGAGAGAGACAGACCAGTTAGAGACCAGAGAGAGAGACCAGAGAGAGAGAGAGACCAGAGAGAGCAGCTGCTTCTGTGGATGAACTCTGCACTTATGGACGTAACCAGATCGCGTAAATATATAGACGAGACGTAAGTGACGTTACGCAGAGCAGCCGGAGGGAAACTCAGCGCTACTTACAGCTTGGAGTGTGAACACTTATTCTAAACAAGTGAACGTTACTGAGGCTCTCTGTGTCCGCGGGAAAAAAACAAAAACCACGGGCACGAGGACGGATGGATGAAGTCACGACACAATATTATTATCGCGATATTTGAAGACATCTTAATGTAGAGATTTAGATGTTTTATTTGAACCTACACAACACGTATTTTCACACATAAATATTAAACACACACACACACTCTACATTATAGTGCGGTAAATACGGTACAATACGGTATAATAATAATAATAATTCATCTCTTTGATAAAAAATCAGACAAACTAGAAAACAAAAAAACTAAAGCAGTAACATATATTTTGTATTTCCATGATTCCTCCTGAGATCCCAAAGTGTCTAAAACGTCAAAAAGTGACTCACGAGGCTTTTTATTTTAAGTATAACATGTTGGAAACAGCACGTGGCCTGCTTTGATCTCATTATACTTCGCCAAGACTCTATCTGTTGGAATAAAAAGGTTATTAGTGAAAGTTAGGTACCCCAGCTTTAAGGCTTATATATATTAGACAACATTTAATAACACTGCAGACTATTCTTTCTATATATTCTTTGCAATTTTTAATATTTTTCAGTTGTTTAAAGTGTGTTTCTGAGCCTCTCATGTGAATTATTTTATGAAAACTTATGAAATGTGTCTTGGAGTGTTCGCAGAAACCTCCCTTTGTCCTGGAGCCAAGACTCAGCACTAACCAGAGTTCATGATTCATGCAGCAGGAATCTGGAACAGTCTTCCTTAAAATGTCAGCCAGGTTCAAATCCAGGTTAAAAACTGTTTCTGCAACAACCAAAGGATTTTATTTTCACGTGTTTTAATGAACTGTGATTATTCATGATGTTTTGTGTGTCTTGTGTGACTGATTCTATTGTTTTGTTCTCCCCTTTGAGTTTTTTTCCGTGCTTTTGTGAAACACTTTCCATCTTTTGTGTGTGGATTATAAATGTTTGTGTATCTTTAGAGCAATTTCTTTTTCCAAACCAGACTCTGGATTGTGTTGCTGTTGTTTTGAAACGCGATCTTTTCCGCGCCGCGTGATTACGTTGGAGCTGATGTGATGAATCTGAAGCTGTTGTTTTATAAAGTGACGCCGTGTTTCCAGCCGCCGCATCGTGGTTATTGCCATTGATCTGAGGGTCGCACTGTCGCCGCGGTTACGCACGACCTCGACGCGCGTAAAAATGGCTCCAATAAACAGATCGCGCGCGGTGGGATTTGGAGCCGCGCCTGAAAACGTTACGGCGGTGTGTGTGTGTGTGTGTGTGTGTGTGTGTGTGTGTGTGTGTGTGTGTGTGTGTGTGTGTGTGTGTGTGTGTGTGTGTGTGTGTGTGTGTGTGTGTGTGTGTGTGTGTGTGTGTGTGTGTTCCGGTCCCCTCCATGTTGTTGTTAAGCCAAGGCCTGAGCAGAGATGACCTTCTGTTACAGAGAGTATTATATGCACTAAATGTTCCAACGGGTTTTATTCTTATTTCAATGGAAGCACAAACTATTGTAAAATTAATATATTTTCAGTTGAAGGTTGTGGGTCCATGCATAAATCTAAATGGTGTTTTATGGAACACATGGGGGGAAAAAAAATACAATTTAGATGCGTTCAAATTCCCAAAAAAAATGGAGTCAAGAACGTCACGTGCGGCTCAGAGTCACATCTGTGGAGGGGCGAGCTGACCGATCTGAAGGTCTTAAGAGTTTGGCAGTAAAAATAAATAAATAAATAACAAAAGTAGTGTAATCAAGTATTTTAATTGTTTTATATCATACTCTCTCCTTGTGTAAATAAGATGACACATGGAGCGGACAGATGAGACAGAGGCCTTTAAACTAACTCGAATCTCAAAAAATGCCATTTTGGATGTGGCCAGTATTTAGGACCAACATGACGTTTCTTTTCTCTCTCTGGTCTCTCTCTTTCTGAGCTCTATCATGGCCTCTCTCTGGTCTCTCTCTGGTCTCTCTCTGGTCTCTCTCTGGTCTCTCTCTGTTCTCTCTTTGGTCTCTTCCGTTGAGTGGATTTGACTCTGTCTTTCTGCCTTGTTTTAAAATGTGTTTTACTCGTTCGTGCGTGAGTAAAAATGTAACAGAGAAAGTGTGTGGAGCGCGCACGGACGCCGCAGATCCCTCTGGATTCTTCTTATTGCACACGTTTGTCATTAAAGCACATTCCATTTGCACAGTGTTCGGGAGGAGACGACATCATTCTCTCCGCTCCGTCTGCGCGCGCACATCCATCTCCCGCGTGCGTAAAACCAAATCCAAAACGATCCAAACAAAGCAGACAATCGACATTACAGTGTGTGATCCCAACACGACCCCAGAGGAGAAGTGACAACGGAAGAGCGACAGCTGCAGCCAAAGACTCAGATGCACGCGCGTGTTGGACTCCCCACAGACTCAGTTGCACGCGCGTGTTGGACTCCCCACAGACTCAGATGCACGCGCTTGTTGGACTCTCCCCACGGACTTTAAAGATTATATCTGACATCTTTACATTTGTTACGCTTTGTCTCCTGCCTATTTCTGGAAACGCAAACCTTAAAAGTGAACAAATGAAAGATGAATGAGTTTACGGTCCTGGGAACAGGCCGTTAATTGCACTTGTTCTCGTGCACATGTAAACTTTACAAGAGCCTTAAGCCGCGTCTGTCCGCGCGGCCATTTGCAGCGCGTCATTACGCACACGGCGACATTCTCCGCGCGCGACAACAACTGCACCGGCTATATTCAGGACTGAGTGACGGGTTAGACTGAGACCAGCGCGGACCCGGACTCCACAGACACAAGGGTCCAGGCCCCATGAGGCTTTGTTCAGGGCAAGTCCAAACTCAGGCCCGCGGGCCAATTATGGACCTCTGTGTCATGTTATATGGTCCTCAGCCATTGTCATCCAGCCAACCTTAGCTCAGTCAATACAAATATGTTGTACCTGGTAGTTCCACTGTTTCTGGTGACTAAACATTTATCATTCAGCCAACTTCAAAACCACATTGGAATACATTTGCAAAAAGTGTCCCAGTGTGCGTATACAAGTACATAGATAAGAAGTTTGGATACACCTGGTTTAATGTCTTGAGTTGGGTCTAATTGGATTTACATGAAATGTGTTAATTCTAAAATATTAAAGGGAAAAAATAGAAGAAACACTGAACCACAATGGTTAAAAAAAATAGTTGAATACAAAATTATCTTGGCGATTGTAACATCCGCTTCCACTTCTAACCATTCACACCAAACGGAGGTGTCTTGCCTAAGGACACAACAAAAGCCAGCACTTTACAGCCACAGCCAGAGGTCTCCCATCACAGTACTAACCAAGCCCTGTCCTGCTCATCTTCTGGATTTTCACCTGCAGATGGTGCCACAGTCTACGGCCTCTGTTCATGACAGTGTCGTTCTGCGCACGTGCCTGAATCAAATGTATGAATCCGATAATTCTGAATATTCTCACAGAAAGACAATTTAAAAAACCAGAAAACAGTTAATTCTTCAAACTCTGCACAGTTTCTCATTTCTTTCTTCTTCGTGAGCTCGACCAGACAAGCTTCGGTCCTTTTTTACTTTGCGGTTGCTAGGTAACCGCCTCTACATGAACGAGCCTATTTTTAATCCACTGCGAACACATACTTTGTTCACGACCAATGCCCAGCAAGACCATCAAGGCGTCAGACCATCTGCAGAATACCAGGGACCTTCACATTCTCACGGTGACGTCAGGAACTGTTTTCAGATTTATGGCCAACACAAACTACAAACATGTGCTTTAATTTACACTGCGCTTAGATTGTAGTTCCGACCAATCAGATAACCTCATATTAAAGCCGGAAGACCTCATTTTTTTTATTCATAATCAATACACCAAAGGGTTTGTCCCAAAACATGCTGTATCTGTCTTGATAGAAAACGTGTTACCTTTTGCACACTTGTAAATAAAGATCCCTGTGAGTCACTATTTGACGCTTTGATTCTGACAGCTGATTGGCTGAGGGAGGGGGGTCCTATTTTTCCCACTTTTCTGCCTGAAGAATCTGACCTAACGACGAGGCAGAGCACAGAATATGTTTGTGAAAGTTACAGAACCAAACTGAATCAGAGCCAGGGACTATACTTCCGTTGTGTTGTGGTTTCAAAGTTAGGTACCTCAGCTTTAAGAACAATGCCGCTATAGTTTTTGCCGCGCGCGCACCTCCAACCAGGAAGTCATAAATTACACTCGACTGTTCAAAGCAAACTGAGAAAACACAAAGCCAGATTATCAGTCAACACACATCTCATGCAGCAGTTTAACCTAAATCACGCACACGCTCACGCACGCACAAACAGGCACGCGCACAACCCACACACACCGCTTACCTCCCGGGTTCCTCCACCGTCTTTACGCACAGCCAGACGGGCCTTGGCACCGCGCGTAAAGCCCATATCCGTGTACATCCACAACGCGCGCTAGTCTCTCCTCTCGCCAGCTTTTCCCCTCTCTCCCCCGGCTCTTCCTAGCCCTCTTTCTGGCCCTATTCCCTCTCTCCATGGCCCACTCCTCAGTCCTCTCCCTGGCCCTCTCTCCCCGTCTCTCCCTGGCCCTATACCAGTCTCTCTCCCCGTCTCTCCCACACCTTACTCCTTCCACCGAGCTCTTGCAGCCGTTAAGCCGTCACCCTGCTTTCTCGTCGGCCAAATATATAGAACATTGTCAACTCCCCGAGCCCATAAAACTAACTTTATGGAGCCCACGTGACCAGAGGCGAACCAGAGGAGAGGTTCAGGTCTGGTAATGTGCGTGAGGCCTGATGGGTTTACGAGCCAACTGGACATAAAAACTACCATGCGTTTGACGGCTATTGTCAAAGAGGCTGAGGTTTTACCAGATCGGGATTTGCTCTGGAATAGTCACATGTATATATACACGCACACACACGCACACATAGAGATCTCAGACAGAGAAGAGCACTGGTTAAAATTACATTTTTAAATTTTTGTTGTCTTTTTTTATATACACAATTAATGTAAATTGTGTTCTGGTATATATTTGTTTTTTCTATACAGCAATTTCTAAATATACACATTTCTCTGCACACGAGGAATATTTGTCCTTATAACATAATTACTAAAAGCAGAGAAATGTATTTGTCTTTTCGCCCAAATCATTTTTCTTTACATTTCTTTTATACAACACTTTTGCGTTTTCTATTTTAACATTATGAAAATTGCCGATAAAGCAGTGGCGGCTGGTGGAATTTTCTACTGGGGGGGCTATGAATATGATGACTAGATATATACCAGCAGTAAGTAAGTTTACACTGACTGTTGTGACTGAAGCCTCACACGAGAATGAAATATTTATCTTCCCAAACATAGCTAATTTGAGGGCATTTTGCATGTGGATACCAGTCTGCTCATGCTTCTTTGCCTTTTCTAA
The DNA here is from genome assembly GCA_964034765.1 of Knipowitschia caucasica. Classification (NCBI taxonomy): domain Eukaryota; kingdom Metazoa; phylum Chordata; class Actinopteri; order Gobiiformes; family Gobiidae; genus Knipowitschia; species Knipowitschia caucasica. Next base: position 34,101,222 of record OZ035840.1, read on the forward strand.
AAAGTGCTTCAGATCAGTCATACCTGTCTTGATCCATGCTGGGTCAGATCCTGATGTTTGAAACAAGAGGCATGGAAAGCAAAATAAAGCATTAGCCTCGCTACATGCTGCTAGCCAAGATTTGGCGCTGAACCAGGTCCTGGAAAAAGTACGAGTGTACCGTCTCCCCCTGTCGCTGGACTGCTGACTAATGGTAATATTTGGCTGATCAGGTCCAAGCTCTTTAACCTCAACCTTCTCCTGGTATGATCTTCTCTCAAACGGTATTGTTTAGAGTGATCTAACTGAATTATTCTTTTTCTCGTTCTCCATTTTGCGTCTCTTTACGTTTGTCTCAAACTCCCACAGCTTGACCTGTCAATCACTGTAAACGGACGTCACAGACAGTGACAGTACAGGTCGCGGGGGATCCCGCCCCCTCAGGGCGCACTTCTCCTGCGCCCCCAAATCGTCTTATCTCTTGCATTGAAGAGGAGCTACTGCGCATGTACAACTTTTAACGAGAGTCCATAGACGGCTCAGGGCACAATCTTTTGCGCCCTGAGGCGGAAATACGTCCTCAGTCCGACACAGACAACGCTGATGAGCTTAATCAATCCAACTCAGCATGAACTATAAAGTATTTCTTCCACATCTGAAATAAAACACACATAAATTTCGAAATATTTTAATGTTATTATTTTTTTTAACGTTTTATTCAAGGTAACATGGCAAGTTGTGAGTGGTGGGGCGGCGCCCTAGTGCCCTCTATTGGCCGGCCGCCACTGCGATAAAGTATCTTTTGTCTGTTTTTCCTAATGGCATAAACAGCTCGTGCTTCAACTTTGATTTTTTTCGGCAAAATCCCCAAATCCAGTCATTTCAAACCTAGACTTTCGGGGCCAGCTCTGGTTTCTTCCAACTTCGTGCGTCAAAAAGTCTCCGTTTTTGACGCAACGACTCAGTGACGTCATAACGCAATCATAAACTCTTGGGCTCTGTCTTCACTCACAGTTTAATACATAAATCTCTTCTCTTTCTTGAAACTAAACTGGGGCCGTTTGGACTCACTGCAAAAATAATAAAACATGAGCTGATGTTGGATTGAATCGAGTGGTTTTTATCTTTGAGTTTATTCTGACTCAAAACTAGTTTGAAGACAAAAACATGATTTCAAGAACTGTTGCTTTTTGCCTAATTCCAAAGGAGAAATTTCTGTATATTTTTAAAACCAGATAATTTTTCTTTGTCCCATTGGAAATTCTGATTTAAGTCAGAATGTGCTGAATTTAAGATACATTTTGCCAAACTTTAGTCATTTCTCTTTTGCAGCACTGTCAGAGAGAATACTTGAATTTTGACACAGCTGCCAAGTATGAAACTACAAGAACTCCCAGAGCCGTCATTTTGACTCCATTCAAATCCTAATTCTGAAAAGGTAGTTTACAATTACAGTTTTATTCAAATTTATATCACTTTTAGTAAGTTAAAAAACGGATGAATATAACTTTAAAACAGAAAATACGCAGTTTGTTGAAAGGCTAATGCTAACAGTAGTACAGTGTGTTGCTATGGTTACTATACTCTACTCAAATTTCAAAGTTCAAATTTAAAAGATTATTTAATGAAAGTATTGACATAGAAATAAATCAGATAAAGAAACAGAAAAAGTTATTGTGGAGATCAACAAAGGTGTGAATGCTGAGTAAACTAAACAGACAGAGGCAGAGACAGAGACAGAGACAGAGGCAGAGGCAGAGACAGAGGCAGAGACAGAGACAGAGACAGAGACAGAGGCAGAGACAGAGACAGAGACAGAGGCAGAGGCAGAGGCAGAGACAGAGGCAGAGGCAGAGGCAGAGACAGAGACAGAGGCAGAGGCAGAGACAGAGACAGAGGCAGAGGCAGAGACAGAGGCAGAGGCAGAGACAGAGGCAGAGGCAGAGGCAGAGACAGAGACAGAGACAGAGGCAGAGGTAGAGACAGAGAGACAGAGGCAGAGGCAGAGGCAGAGGCAGAGACAGAGACAGAGGCAGAGACAGAGACAGAGGCAGAGGCAGAGGCAGAGACAGAGACAGAGACAGAGACAGAGACAGAGACAGAGGCAGAGGCAGAGACAGAGGCAGAGGCAGAGAGGCAGAGACAGAGACAGAGGCAGAGGCAGAGGCAGAGGACAGAGACAGAGACAGAGGCAGAGGTAGAGACAGAGAGACAGAGGCAGAGGCAGAGGCAGAGACAGAGACAGAGACAGAGACAGAGACAGAGGCAGAGGCAGAGGCAGAGACAGAGACAGAGGCAGAGACAGAGACAGAGACAGAGACAGAGACAGAGGCAGCGGCAGAGACAGAGGCAGAGGCAGAGAGACAGAGGCAGAGACAGAGACAGAGACAGAGACAGGAACAGAGACAGAGACAGAGACAGAGGCAGAGGCAGAGGCAGAGGCAGAGGTAGAGACAGAGAGACAGAGGCAGAGGCAGAGACAGAGACAGAGACAGGAACAGAGGCAGAGGCAGAGGTAGAGACAGAGAGACAGAGGCAGAGGCAGAGACAGAGACAGAGACAGGAACAGAGACAGAGACAGAGACAGAGGCAGAGGCAGAGGCAGAGGCAGAGACAGAGACAGAGACAGAGACAGAGACAGAGACAGAGGCAGAGGCAGAGACAGAGACAGAGACAGAGGCAGAGGCAGAGGCAGAGGCAGAGGCAGAGACAGAGACAGAGACAGAGACAGAGACAGAGGCAGAGGCAGAGACAGAGGCAGAGGCAGAGAGACAGAGGCAGAGACAGAGACAGAGACAGAGACAGAGGCAGAGACAGAGGCAGAGGCAGAGGCAGAGGCAGAGGTAGAGGCAGTGGCAGAGACAGAGACAGAGACAGAGGCAGAGACAGAGGCAGAGGCAGAGGCAGAGGCAGAGGCAGAGACAGAGACAGAGACAGAGGCAGAGACAGAGGCAGAGGCAGAGGCAGAGGCAGAGGCAGAGGCAGTGGCAGAGACAGAGACAGAGACAGAGACAGAGACAGAGGCAGAGGCAGAGACAGAGGCAGAGGCAGAGAGACAGAGGCAGAGACAGAGGCAGAGACAGAGACAGAGGTAGAGACAGAGAGACAGAGGCAGAGGCAGAGGCAGAGGCAGAGACAGAGACAGAGACAGGAACAGAGACAGAGACAGAGGCAGAGGCAGAGGCAGAGGCAGAGACAGAGACAGAGACAGGAACAGAGACAGAGACAGAGGCAGAGGCAGAGGCAGAGGCAGAGACAGAGACAGAGACAGAGACAGAGACAGAGACAGAGGCAGAGGCAGAGACAGAGACAGAGACAGAGGCAGAGGCAGAGGCAGAGGCAGAGACAGAGACAGAGACAGAGACAGAGACAGAGACAGAGACAGAGGCAGCGGCAGAGACAGAGGCAGAGAGACAGAGACAGAGACAGAGACAGAGACAGAGACAGAGACAGGAACAGAGACAGAGACAGAGGCAGAGGCAGAGGCAGAGGCAGAGACAGAGACAGAGACAGGAACAGAGACAGAGACAGAGGCAGAGGCAGAGGCAGAGGCAGAGACAGAGACAGAGACAGAGACAGAGACAGAGGCAGAGACAGAGACAGAGACAGAGACAGAGGCAGAGGCAGAGGCAGAGACAGAGACAGAGACAGAGACAGAGACAGAGGCAGCGGCAGAGACAGAGGCAGAGGCAGAGAGACAGAGGCAGAGACAGAGACAGAGACAGAGACAGAGGCAGAGACAGAGGCAGAGGCAGAGGCAGAGGCAGAGGTAGAGGCAGTGGCAGAGACAGAGACAGAGGCAGAGACAGAGGCAGAGACAGAGGCAGAGGCAGAGGCAGAGACAGAGACAGAGACAGAGGCAGAGACAGAGACAGAGACAGAGGCAGAGACAGAGGCAGAGGCAGAGGCAGAGGCAGAGGCAGAGGCAGAGGCAGTGGCAGAGACAGAGACAGAGACAGAGGCAGAGGCAGAGGCAGAGACAGAGGCAGAGGCAGAGACAGAGGCAGAGGCAGAGACAGAGGCAGAGACAGAGACAGAGGTAGAGACAGAGAGACAGAGGCAGAGGCCGAGGCAGAGGCAGAGACAGAGACAGAGACAGGAACAGAGACAGAGACAGAGGCAGAGGCAGAGGCAGAGGCAGAGGCAGAGGCAGAGGTAGAGGCAGAGACAGAGACAGAGACAGAGGCAGAGACAGAGGCAGAGACAGAGGCAGAGGCAGAGGCAGAGACAGAGACAGAGGCAGAGACAGAGGCAGAGGCAGAGGCAGAGGCAGAGGCAGAGGCAGAGGCAGTGGCAGAGACAGAGGCAGAGGCAGAGGCAGAGACAGAGGCAGAGGCAGAGAGACAGAGGCAGAGACAGAGGCAGAGACAGAGACAGAGGTAGAGACAGAGAGACAGAGGCAGAGGCAGAGGCAGAGACAGAGACAGAGACAGGAACAGAGACAGAGACAGAGGCAGAGGCAGAGGCAGAGGCAGAGGCAGAGACAGAGACAGAGGCAGAGGCAGAGGCAGAGGCAGAGACAGAGGCAGAGGCAGAGGCAGAGGCAGAGACAGTGGCAGAGGCAGAGACGGAGGCAGAGACAGAGACAGAGACAGTGGCAGAGGCAGAGACAGTGGCAGAGGCAGAGACAGAGGCAGAGACAGAGACAGAGACAGTGGCAGAGGCAGAGACAGTGGCAGAGGCAGAGGCAGAGACAGAGACAGAGACAGAGGCAGAGGTAGAGACAGAGAGACAGAGGCAGAGGCAGAGGCAGAGGCAGAGACAGAGACAGAGACAGAGACAGAGACAGAGACAGAGGCAGAGGCAGAGACAGAGGCAGAGGCAGAGGCAGAGACAGAGGCAGAGGCAGAGGCAGAGACAGAGACAGAGGCAGAGGCAGAGACAGAGGCAGAGGCAGAGGCAGAGACAGAGGCAGAGGCAGAGGCAGAGACAGAGACAGAGACAGAGGCAGAGGTAGAGACAGAGAGACAGAGGCAGAGGCAGAGGCAGAGACAGAGACAGAGACAGAGACAGAGGCAGAGGCAGAGACAGAGGCAGAGGCAGACAGACAGAGGCAGAGACAGAGACAGAGGCAGAGGCAGAGGCAGAGACAGAGACAGAGGCAGAGGTAGAGACAGAGAGACAGAGGCAGAGGCAGAGGCAGAGACAGAGACAGAGACAGAGACAGAGGCAGAGGCAGAGGCAGAGACAGAGGCAGAGGCAGTGACAGAGGCAGAGGCAGAGGCAGACAGACAGAGACAGAAGCAGAGGCAGAGGCAGAGGCAGAGGCAGAGACAGAGGCAGAGACAGAGGCAGAGACAGTGACAGAGACAGTGACAGTGACAGAGACAGTGACAGAGACAGAGGCAGAGACAGAGGCAGAGACAGTGACAGAGACAGGCAGTGACAGAGGCAGTGGCAGAGGCAGAGGAAGTGACAGAGGCAGAGGCAGTGACAGAGGCAGAGACAGAGGCAGAGACAGAGGAAGTGACAGAGGCAGAGGCAGTGACAGAGACAGTGACAGAGGCAGAGACAGAGGCAGAGGCAGAGACAGAGACAGAGACAGAGGCAGAGACAGAGACAGAGACAGATACAGTGACAGTGACAGTGACAGAGGCAGAGACAGAGGCAGAGACAGTGACAGTGACAGTGACAGTGACAGTGACAGAGACAGTGACAGAGGCAGAGGCAGAGGCAGAGACAGAGACAGAGACAGTGACAGAGGCAGAGACAGAGGCAGAGACAGAAGCAGAGACAGTGACAGAGGCAGAGGCAGAGACAGAGGCAGAGGCAGAGACAGAAGCAGAGGCAGAGACAGTGACAGAGGCAGAGACAGAGGCAGAGACAGAGGCAGAGACAGTGACAGAGACAGTGACAGAGACAGAGGCAGAGACAGAGGCAGAGACAGTGACAGAGACAGGCAGTGACAGAGGCAGTGGCAGAGGCAGAGGAAGTGACAGAGGCAGAGGCAGTGACAGAGGCAGAGACAGAGGCAGAGACAGAGGAAGTGACAGAGGCAAAGGCAGTGACAGAGACAGTGACAGAGGCAGAGGCAGAGGCAGAGAGGGTGACAGAGACAGAGACAGATACAGAGACAGAGGCAGAGACAGAGGCAGAGGCAGAGGCAGAGGCAGTGACAGAGGCAGAGGCAGTGACAGAGGCAGAGGCAGTGACAGAGGCAGAGGCAGAGGCAGAGGCAGAGGCAGTGACAGAGGCAGAGGCAGAGGCAGAGGCAAGAGACAGAGGCAGAGGCAGTGGCAGAGGCAGAGGCAGAGACAGAGGCAGAGGCAGAGACAGAGACAGAGGCAGAGGCAGTGACAGAGGCAGAGACAGAGGCAGTGACAGAGGCAGAGGCAGAGGCAGAGGCAGTGACAGAGGCAGAGGCAGAGGCAGTGACAGAGGCAGAGGCAGTGACAGAGGCAGTGACAGAGGCAGAGGCAGAGGCAGTGACAGAGGCAGTGACAGAGGCAGAGGCAGAGGCAGAGGCAGAGACAGAGGCAGAGGCAGTGACAGAGGCAGAGGCAGAGGCAGAGGCAGTGACAGAGGCAGTGACAGAGGCAGAGGCAGAGGCAGAGGCAGAGACAGAGGCAGAGGCAGTGACAGAGGCAGAGGCAGAGGCAGAGGCAGAGGCAGAGGCAGTGACAGAGGCAGAGGCAGAGGCAGTGACAGAGGCAGTGACAGAGGCAGAGGCAGAGGCAGAGGCAGAGACAGAGGCAGAGGCAGTGACAGAGGCAGAGGCAGAGGCAGAGGCAGTGACAGAGGCAGTGACAGAGGCAGATACAGAGGCAGAGGCAGTGACAGAGGCAGAGGCAGTGACAGAGGCAGAGGCAGAGGCAGAGGCAGTGACAGAGGCAGAGACAGAAGCAGAGGCAGAGGCAGAGACAGAGGCAGAGACAGAGGCAGAGACAGAGGCAGAGACAGTGACAGAGACAGTGACAGAGACAGGCAGTGACAGAGGCAGAGGCAGAGACAGTGACAGAGACAGGCAGTGACAGAGACAGAGGCAGAGGCAGAGGCAGAGACAGTGACAGTGACAGAGACAGAGGCAGAGACAGAGGCAGAGACAGTGACAGAGACAGGCAGTGACAGAGGCAGAGGCAGAGGCAGAGGCAGAGGAAGTGACAGAGGCAGAGGCAGTGACAGAGGCAGAGACAGAGGCAGAGACAGAGGAAGTGACAGAGGCAGAGGCAGTGACAGAGACAGTGACAGAGACAGAGGCAGAGGCAGAGGCAGAGGCAGAGACAGAGACAGAGACAGAGACAGATACAGAGACAGAGGCAGAGACAGAGGCAGAGGCAGAAGCAGAGGCAGAGGCAGAGGCAGTGACAGAGGCAGAGGCAGTGACAGAGGCAGAGGCAGAGGCAGAGGCAGTGACAGAGGCAGAGGCAGAGGCAGAGGCAAGAGACAGAGGCAGAGGCAGTGGCAGAGGCAGAGGCAGAGACAGAGGCAGAGGCAGAGACAGTGACAGAGGCAGAGACAGAGAAGGAGGCAGAGTCAGTGACAGAGGCAGAGGCAGAGGCAGAGGCAGTGACAGAGGCAGAGGCAGAGGCAGAGGCAGAGACAGAGGCAGAGGCAGGACAGAGGCAGAGGCAGAGACAGAGACAGAGGCAGAGGCAGAGCAGAGGCAGAGACAGAGACAGAGCAGAGGCAGAGGCAGAGGCAGAGGCAGAGGCAGAGGCAGAGGCAGAGGCAGAGGCAGAGGCAGAGGCAGAGGCAGAGGCAGAGGCAGAGGCAGAGGCAGAGGCAGAGGCAGAGGCAGAGGCAGAGGCAGAGGCAGAGGCAGAGGCAGAGGCAGAGGCAGAGGCAGAGGCAGAGGCAGAGGCAGAGGCAGAGGCAGAGGCAGAGAGGCAGAGGCAGAGGCAGAGACAGAGGCAGAGACAGAGCAGAGGCAGAGGCAGAGGCAGAGGCAGAGCAGAGACAGAGACAGAGACAGAGACAGAGACAGTGACAGAGACAGTGACAGAGACAGGCAGTGACAGAGGCAGAGGCAGAGGCAGAGGCAGAGGCAGAGCAGAGACAGTGACAGAGACAGAGGCAGAGACAGAGACAGAGGCAGAGGCAGAGGCAGAGCAGAGACAGTGACAGTGACAGTGACAGAGACAGAGGCAGAGACAGAGGCAGAGACAGTGACAGAGACAGGCAGAGACAGAGCAGAGGCAGAGGCAGAGAGGCAGAGGCAGAGGCAGAGGCAGAGGCAGAGACAGAGGCAGAGGCAGAGGACAGAGGCAGAGACAGAGAACAAGGACAGAGGCAGAGACAGAGACAGAGCAGTGACAGAGACAGGACAGAGGCAGAGAGGCAGAGACAGAGACAGAGACAGAGACAGAGACAGAGACAGAGACAGAGACAGAGGCAGAGGCAGAGGCAGAGGCAGAGGCAGCAGAGGCAGTGACAGAGGCAGAGGCAGAGGCAGAGGCAGAGGCAGGACAGAGGCAGAGGCAGAGGCAGAGGCAGAGGCAGAGGCAGAGGCAGAGGCAGAGGCAGAGGCAGAGGCAGAGCAGAGCAGAGGCAGAGGCAGAGGCAGAGGCAGAGGCAGAGGCAGAGGCAGAGCAGTGACAGAGGCAGAGGCAGAGGCAGAGGCAGAGGCAGAGGCAGAGACAGAGGCAGAGGCAGTGACAGAGGCAGAGGCAGAGGCAGAGACAGAGGCAGAGGCAGAGCAGAGGCAGAGGCAGAGGCAGAGGCAGAGGCAGAGGCAGAGGCAGAGGCAGAGGCAGAGGCAGAGGCAGAGGCAGAGGCAGGCAGGCAGAGCAGAGCAGAGGCAGAGGCAGAGGCAGAGGCAGAGGCAGAGCAGAGCAGAGCAGAGACAGAGAGACAGAGACAGAGACAGACAGACAGAGCAGACAGAGGCAGAGGCAGAGACAGAGACAGAGACGAGCAGGACAGAGACAGAGACAGAGGCAGAGGCAGAGGCAGAGGCAGAGACAGTGACAGTGACAGTGACAGAGACAGCAGGCAGAGACAGAGGCAGAGACAGTGACAGAGACAGGCAGTGACAGAGGCAGAGGCAGAGGCAGAGGCAGAGGAAGTGACAGAGGCAGAGGCAGTGACAGAGGCAGAGACAGAGGCAGAGACAGAGGACAGGACAGAGGCAGAGGCAGAGGACAGAGACAGAGACAGAGCAGAGCAGAGGCAGAGGCAGAGAGAGGGTGACAGAGACAGAGACAGATACAGAGACAGAGGCAGAGACAGAGGCAGAGGCAGAAGCAGAGGAAGAGGCAGAGGCAGTGACAGAGGCAGAGGCAGTGACAGAGGCAGAGGCAGAGGCAGAGGCAGAGGCAGTGACAGAGGCAGAGGCAGAGGCAGAGGCAAGAGACAGAGGCAGAGGCAGTGGCAGAGGCAGAGGCAGAGACAGAGGCAGAGGCAGAGACAGAGACAGTGACAGAGGCAGAGACAGAGACAGAGGCAGAGTCAGTGACAGAGGCAGAGGCAGAGGCAGAGGCAGAGACAGAGGCAGAGGCAGAGGCAGAGGCAGAGACAGAGGCAGAGGCAGTGACAGAGGCAGAGGCAGAGACAGAGACAGAGGCAGAGGCAGTGACAGAGGCAGAGACAGAGACAGAGGCAGAGGCAGTGACAGAGGCAGAGGCAGAGGCAGAGGCAGAGACAGAGGCAGAGGCAGTGACAGAGGCAGAGGCAGAGGCAGAGGCAGTGACAGAGGCAGTGACAGAGGCAGAGGCAGAGGCAGAGACAGAGGCAGAGGCAGTGACAGAGGCAGAGGCAGTGACAGAGGCAGAGGCAGAGGCAGAGGCAGAGGCAGAGACAGAGAGCAGAGACAGAGCAGAGGCAGAGGCAGAGCAGAGCAGAGGCAGAGACAGAGGCAGAGACAGCAGAGACAGTGACAGAGACAGTGACAGAGACAGGCAGTGACAGAGGCAGAGGCAGAGGCAGAGGCAGAGGCAGAGACAGACAGAGACAGTGACAGAGACAGAGACAGAGCAGAGGCAGAGGCAGAGGCAGTGACAGTGACAGTGACAGGACAGAGACAGAGACAGAGGCAGAGACAGAGACAGAGACAGAGACAGGCAGTGACAGAGGCAGAGGCAGAGGCAGAGGCAGAGGAGTGACAGAGGCAGAGGCAGAGACAGAGGCAGAGACAGAGGCAGAGACAGAGCAGAGACAGAGGCAGCAGGGCAGAGGCAGTGACAGAGACAGTGACAGAGGCAGAGGCAGAGGCAGAGAGGGTGACAGAGACAGAGACAGATACAGAGACAGAGGCAGAGACAGAGGCAGAGGCAGAGGCAGAGGCAGAGGCAGAGGCAGAGCAGAGAGGCAGAGGCAGAGCAGAGGCAGAGGCAGAGGCAGAGGCAGAGGCAGAGGCAGAGGCAGAGGCAGAGGCAGAGGCAGAGGCAGAGGCAGAGGCAGAGGCAGAGGCAGAGGCGACAGAGGCAGAGGCAGAGGCAGAGAGGCAGAGGCAGAGGCAGAGGCAGATGACAGAGGCAGAGGCAGAGGCAGAGGCAGAGGCAGAGGCAGAGGCAGAGGCAGAGGCAGAGGCAGAGGCAGAGGCAGAGCAGAGGCAGAGGCAGTGACAGAGGCAGAGGCAGAGGCAGTGACAGAGGCAGTGACAGAGGCAGAGGCAGAGGCAGAGGCAGAGACAGAGGCAGAGGCAGTGACAGAGGCAGAGGCAGAGGCAGAGGCAGTGACAGAGGCAGTGACAGAGGCAGAGGCAGAGACAGAGGCAGAGGCAGTGACAGAGGCAGAGGCAGTGACAGAGGCAGAGGCAGAGGCAGTGACAGAGGCAGAGACAGAAGCAGAGGCAGAGGCAGAGACAGAGGCAGAGACAGAGGCAGAGACAGAGGCAGAGACAGTGACAGAGACAGTGACAGTGACAGAGACAGTGACAGAGACAGAGGCAGAGACAGAGGCAGAGACAGTGACAGAGACAGGCAGTGACAGAGACAGAGGCAGAGGCAGAGGCAGAGGCAGAGACAGTGACAGTGACAGTGACAGAGACAGAGGCAGAGACAGAGGAAGGGACAGAGGCAGAGGCAGTGACAGAGACAGAGGCAGAGGCAGAGGCAGTGACAGAGGCAGAGACAGAAGCAGAGACAGAGGCAGAGACAGTGACAGAGACAGTGACAGTGACAGAGACAGTGACAGAGACAGAGGCAGAGACAGAGGCAGAGACAGTGACAGAGACAGGCAGTGACAGAGACAGAGGAAGTGACAGAGGCAGAGACAGTGACAATGACAGTGACAGAGACAGAGGCAGAGACAGAGGAAGTGACAGAGGCAGAGGCAGTGGCAGAGACAGAGACAGATACAGAGACAGAGGCAGAGACAGAGGCAGAGGCAGAGGCAGAGGCAGAGACAGAGGCAGAGGCAGAGGCAGAGACAGAGACAGAGGCAGAGGCAGTGACAGAGGCAGAGGCAGTGACAGAGGCAGTGACAGAGGCAGAGGCAGAGACAGAGGCAGAGGCAGTGACAGAGGCAGAGGCAGAGACAGAGGCAGAGGCAGAGACAGAGGCAGAGGCAGAGGCAGAGGCAGAGGCAGTGACAGAGACAGTGACAGAGACAGAGGCAGAGGCAGAGGCAGAGACAGAGGCAGAGGCAGAGACAGAAGCAGAGACAGAGGGTGACAGAGACAGTGACAGAGGCAGAGGCAGAGACAGTGACAGAGACAGAGGCAGAGACAGTGACAGAGGCCGAGGCAGAATCAGAGACGGAGGCTGAGGCAGAGACAAATACAGAAGCATTGACAGAGAAAAAGGCAAATACAGAGACAGAAACAGAGGCAGAGGCTTGGATTGTGTTCGTTTATGATTCAGCACAATGAAAACAGCAGATATCAGAGCAGAGGAACAGAGAGACAAACTTTATTCCTCACCTCTCGCTAAGCATCAGCATATTCTCTACTCCTTAAAGGGCCCATATCACGGTTTTTGACTTTTCTCTGCTTTAAACATGATTACAGTGCTATTTGGCCTTCATACACAAGCCCACAGTAGTTTATTCATTGATTCTGTCAATCTTCAGTAAGAGAGCAATCTGTCTCCTTCCCCAGCGTGAGGCACAGAAACGCTCGGGTCCACTTCAGTGACGAAAACCACACTGATGACGCGCATGACGCGCATGACCCCGTTTGCTTTCTATTTAAAATAGTTTTTAAATACTTTCGTCAAAACGGGGTAAACAATACACAATTAGTATGCTGTTTGTTTTCAAAAATAATAAAAATAAAAATAAATTAAAAGCCGGCGGGAGGTGATTGACGGATCAAAACAGCGAATCACAGCGCACAGGCTCCGGCTCCCGAGTCCAGCGTCTGTGGTCTGGTCTCGCGGACACCACATAGAGCTGCTGTTTTTCGGCTTTTGTCAGCAACTAAAAGTGTTAGGATCACGTCAACTTGAATGAAGTGTGTTATGGGTGTAAACATGTGACACACTATTTGGCCCTAAGAGGAAGAAAGCGGCTCGACTTTTTTCATCTGTTCATCTCATGGATCTATTATAATACCGGTTCATCTGCGACACTTCACTGAGACTGTTCCAGAACTACAGGGACAATGGAACTGGACTTACTCAAAGGCTGATCTGGAAACACGTTATTCCCACGGTAAAAGACGTAACTCGGACCCCCTCGATCTGTAAGTAGTGACGCTAACTCGCTGTATACTTCTGTAAACTAAATAACTAGGGTCTGATTGTGCATCGAGGACATAGGGCTCGATGTGACGGATTGTCATTGGAAAAAGTGTATTCTTATGTATGAAATTACTAAGTACAGGTGATAAACGACAAGAGCGTGATGCTACGTCAGCGTGCGGGCGGGGGGAGGCGGGCTCACAGACAGAGGAGCAGACTCTTCTCTGGATCAGCTCGTTTGAGTCGAGGTGACGTCACCTCTATACAAGAGATGGCTCTAATCTCACAAGCTTTGATTGTTGTGTGGTGTATCACACACATTATTATAACACATGTGCAGAGGATTGAGTGTGAAACATGAAGAAAAACGTGATATAGGACCTTTAATAATTACTGCAGCACAATGGCAGAGTGGAGTTTGTATGTTCTCCCCGAGTCTGTGTAGATTTCGGGCACACACACACGGCTTCTAATGGAATGTAACAGCTGGTGAAATGTCAGCCTGGCCTTTTTCGAGTGTCTGTGTGTGTGGCTGGTAGCAGCAACACTCAGCACTCACATGTTTTTGTATGGAATGAATTACTTTCACTGCATTCAAATTAAACGAGCCACATGCCAAACCATTGTCTCTCTGTCGCCTCAGTCCTGGATCTATAGCCTCAGTGCTGGGTCTATCCTCAGGTCTATGCAGCTCAAGCTGCTGTTTGAACAGAAACCCACCTCCTCCTCATCACTGCCTCTTTATGTCTTCTTCGTGTAGGCCCCGGGGGTCGCAAGGTCATAATTTCTATTAAACTCTCTTCTGCATACGTCATTCAGTATTCCTGCCAGTGTCTAATTCCCAATCCTAATGCAATAAAATATATTAGTACTCAATCTAAGTCTGCTGGTGTCTATTAATACATCTTGATAATAAACATTCTTTTACAATCTTTGTCTCGAGTCTCTCCCGATGTAATTGTATTTCCTGCATTCAAACTGTTTGTTTCCCTGATCTGTTGTTGGAGAATGCAGCCAGTCTGTCAGATCGGGCAAAATGGATGGATACAGGAGCCGATTGAAGGTAGGAAGCGGGGTGTACTAATTATTCATCTCTTTCCTACATTTGTCTAATTGATTAAATATCTACTCCACCTCATCTGTGTCCTTCTCCCTGTCCTGCTCCCTGACCTCCTCCCTGTCCTCCTCCCTGTCCTCCTCATCAACAGTAACGAGGGGGCCTCCACACTTGGGACTCACCCTTCCAGAGATCAGAGCACCGCAGGGGGCATGGTCAGTCTGCCCGACCTGTCTGAAGTGCAACATGTGGTATTAAAGCAGACTAGTTTCTTTAAACTTTTTGCCCGGAGGAAACCTACGCAGACACGGGGAGAACATGCAAACTCCACTCAGAAAGGCCCTGGTCCGACCGGGATTCCAAACCAGGCGAGAGTGCTATCCACTCAGCCACCGTGCGCTGCAGTAAACAATAGAAATCTGGCACTGACATCAGCCGCTTTCAGACCTGACGCTAATTAGCAGCAAAGAAACAAGAATTAATTTAATAAAGTAATATTTCAATTAATTATTGATCAGGTTAATTAAGCGTGTGGGGGAAGGAGGGATGGGGACATGAGGGGGAGGGGGGATGATGAAGATGCCTGTAAATGAGAGTAATTAGGAGCAGAGCTCAGAGGCGACAACACAGGGCACACACACACAGACTTACAGACACACACAGTCTCACACTCACACACACTCACATATATAGAAAAAACAAAGAACAAACACACCATTTGTATATATACATATATATATATATATATATATATATATATATATATATATATATATATATATATATATATATACTGTATATACACACGCACACACACATCTGTTGTCACTTTAAAGCCTTTTGAAAAGCTGAAGAGAGACGTAACTTCTCTCTTGTACATGTTTGGATCATCACTGTCCTTAGACACTCTCATATCAGTAAGGAATTATATTAAATTTCAAAAGGGGGAAATATTCATCTCTTTCCTACATTTGTCTAATTGATTAAATATCTACTCCACCTCATCTGCGTCCTTCTCCCTGTCCTGCTCCCTGTCCTCCTCCCTGTCCTCCTCCCTGTCCTCCCTGTCTTCCTCTGTGGAGTAAAGGTGACGAGATGTGCTCTAACTGTGTCAGTGATAATTGTCAGGCAGGGCCCCGGGGCCCTGTCCCAAGGGAACAGAGAATACATATGAGAGCTAACTCAATTAAAGAGCCAATGCTTTTGCCCGCAGAGAAGTGGAGCGAGTCGGAGCTCAGAGGAGCTGCAGGAGAGTGGAGAGGTCACCACTCAGTTTAGTTAGCAACTTAAGAATTTTACTATTACAGTAATTAGCAAACTATCTGTAACAAGAAGAAAGAAACATCCCATATGATTGACAAGTGTCAGACCTGGATCTCCAGTCTCTCTGTCCGTGGGAACAGATCCCTCTCTCAATATGGGCCTCCTGGAATTTTCTCACTTTTTTGCCACTTGGGTTTCTGAGTGGTCCCTTGCTGATGCAGGAGAGTCTAAGGACAGTGATGATCCGAGACTTTTAAGGACATTTCTGGTCATCCCACTCCCTCTTGACGATTGGCTTCTGGGTGTTTGTTATTATTGTCCAGCCCTACTCTACTCTACTCAGCTCTACTCTGCTCAACTCTGCTCTGCTCTACTCCACTCTACTCTACTCTACTTTGCCCTGTCCTGCTCTACTCTGTTCTGCTTGGCTCTGCTCTACTCTAAAGAAGACTAAAGAAGGGCAGAGTACTGGTAAAACAGGGCTGGTGGAAACTCTTCCAATAAGGGCAGAGTGAAGTAAAGTACAGTAGTGTAGAGAAGAGTAGGGCTGGTGGAAACAGGGCTAAAGCAGCCATTTTAAACAAGTGCTGTATGTGTTAGCGCTCTCTTAAAGACCTGAACAAATTGACCTGCAGTTATTTCAGAGCTTTCAACGAAAGCAGCCGCTTTATTGGAGGAAAAAACACCTAGAATGTAACTGTCTTTTCAAGAGTGAGAGAAATGCCACACACAAGTCTGCTACACACAAACAGTTCATACACAAGATAACTCAAAATGCTTGATAAAACAAGAAAACAAACATGAAAATAATAAGTATTCTGTAAATGAT
Source organism: Knipowitschia caucasica (assembly GCA_964034765.1). NCBI lineage: Eukaryota > Metazoa > Chordata > Actinopteri > Gobiiformes > Gobiidae > Knipowitschia > Knipowitschia caucasica. The sequence goes on from OZ035840.1 coordinate 34,116,910, forward strand.
AAAGAGTGAAGTTACAATCCTCTTTTTGTCATCATGTAAAATACTCAAAATTACTCATCTGCAAATGTATTTGTTCATGAGCGATAGAAATTAATACCAGGCTTAGGCTCAGAGGGAGGCGATGTTAGGAGGAGGTGTTGGAAAGGTCATCTCTCCTCCCGTTCCCGCTCCCACAGGGCTCCAACGCCAACGTGTCATGAGTGATTAACAACATCACAGGAATAATTAGCTCGTAGTTTAGTCTAATTATGTAGCATTACAGATTATTCTGTCAGAAGGTTATGGCACATTATATTTGAGGACCTTTGTCTGCTGACCTCTGTAGTCCTTATATGTTTTTTTTACAATGTTTTCCTCTAGTGGAACCCTTTATTTAGGTCCTCACAGAGATAGACTCACAAGGATCTACAGCCTCATTCCTGGATCGATAGCCTTGGCCCTCGTTCTACAGCCTTGGCCCTCGTTCTACAGCCTTGGCCCTCGTTCTACAGCCTTGGCCCTCGTTCTACAGCCTTGGCCCTCGTTCTACAGCCTCAGTCCTTATTCTACAGCCTCAGTTCTGGATCTACAGCCGCAGTCCAGCATCAACAGCCTGTTCATCCGTGAGACAAGATCCCTCTCAATTACTCAATTACTTATGCATATTTCTGGACAGTGGTTCCTCCCTATGGACCAGCGGCTTCTATGTGTTTGTTACTATTGTAATTCCTCAGAGTCCTCAGCGATGACTGCTGCTATGATTTGGGACGCGAAACAAACTGAATTGGATTTAATTGAACAAGGCACTCCACAAGTTAAAATGAGACAGATAAAAATAACACATTAAATACACAGTAATAAAATACAGTCCCAGTGCTAACAGACTGCAGGTGACCAAAGTCTCAACATTTTAGATGTGGCTTGAATTACTTTGTGGATTCCAGGGTTCTCAGATCCAGCTTTGGTGCCGCCGACTCAAAAGCTCGATCACCAGTGGTCTGCAGTAGTTTATGGGACTGAGACCTCAGACTGCGACCTGGAACCTGTTTGTGCAGAAGGTCAGACAGGAGCCGATGGCAGAGCTAACACTGGTGAATATCACTGAAATGCAGCAAAACAGTTTATTGAAAGGCTAAATCCTAACTGCTGCAAGTATACAGTGTGTTGCTATCATTTGGACCTTAAGTTATGGCTCTATTTGAAATTTTGTTAAAGCGAAAACTTTTCACTTTTCAAACATAAAAATAATCCAAAAGTATTCCAGCAAACCGTCTTACATCTATGCAATCTAAACGTCTATGCAATCTAAACATCTATGCAATCTAAACATCTATGCAATCTAAACATCTATGATGTGCGACGGCACATCTAATTATTTAGAAAAAATACAAAATAAATATATCAAAAAAAAGCTGTCAGATTTACTGCTCCCAGATTTCAACTGTTCCTCTTGTTCTGTTTTAAAGATCAATGCACTGAAGGTGTTTTAAGCATGTTGTAGTTTTCCACAAAATCCCTTTTAGTTCTGAACACTACTTTTTTCATAGTGTTTTTATTTAGTAAACACACAGTTGTGAACATTCATCACCACAGTACTGCGGATCGCCACTGGGAGGAGAAGTCGGTCCATCCCTTGCGCTGCTGTGGTTTCAACAGAGCCGTGACAAAGTGCGTTCAAGTGGCCATCGTGAAACCCACAGTGTCGCTGACAGAGGCATATGGAACAATGTGGATAATGAGTCTATTCTCTGATTCTGATGTGCTTCATCTTTGGCTCGTGCTCAAACATCTCCAGGGTTCTTCTGTTGTAAAGAGTGGAATTGGACAGAAGGTGAAAAGGTGAAAAGGTGAAATTCCACATGGGTTATATTGTCTGTTTCATGGCATAATGATGGAACCCCTGAATCTGTCTACTTTTACCTGTGGCCTGGTCTCCCCCGGCCTGATGGGAGCCTCTTCAGTCCTGCACTGCACAACCTCAGTCCTGGATCTAACCTCAGTCCTACTGTTGCTGTTGGACTCTTGTATATAGTAATAATTGTAACAATTTTACCTTTGGATTTTTATATTTTACAGAATTGTATACTTTAGAAATGTCTTATTATGCCGTATTCTATTCTCTATACTTCTGACTTGTTTGCACCGAGAGCCAAAGCAATTCCCTAGTCTGTGACTTCCTGTTACTTACATAGAAATATATATATATTTAAATAAGCACTATTTCAATTAATTAGTGTGTGATATATTGTGTGTGTGTTTGAATTATATACATAATTGGATGGATTATAAGTACACAAAATGGACATTTTGAAGTAGCAATATATATTTTGTGTTTGATTCTCTGATTTGTTGTTGCTGAATCAACAACTTAAAAGTCCCCCAACACAACTGCTGCTGTGATTTAGAGAGATACACGAATAAAATGAATCTATTGTCTTCTTAATGAACAGACTAGAGCTGAAGTCGTTATGGTAACGGAAGTAGGATAGATTTGTATACGTTTTTGTTTGTGTTACAATTCCTTTGTTTTAAAATGAGTATTCTCTGGTAAATCAGAATCTGCAGTCTGCATCTGTAAAGTTTCAAAGGGCTGCCGGGGGCCCTTGGTTGATGTTCTTTACAACCCAAATGGCAACATGGTCCCATGGTCCCATGGTTTACTAGCAATAATTAGCATTTTTTTTTTATGCATTTCACTTATTTTAACCAGTTTTAGTATGTAGTAGAGATTTTTATTTAAACATGTATACAAGATTTTTTAAGTTTTGTACAAGCGGCAAAAAATGTGAAACTTAGAGGGATTATTTCAGAATTATAATTAAAATTTAGAATACATTATAAGATTGACACAAAAAGCCTGATGAAATATGAGGTGATAATTTCTTGAATCAAGTTTTTATCTTCTGGAGCACATTATGACCGTCTTAAAACAAGATTTGTCAATGGGACGAAGCCATTTTAGTCTCATTTCAAAAACTCTAGTTATTATTACTACTTTTGAGCATTTTTGACTTATTTTTCATTACTTTTTGCAGGGACTTCAGAGCGCCCTCGTCCGTTAGATGCGGTGCTTAAAAACAACCAGCGCATGAGCGGCAATAACACTTTTATTTGGGGCAAAATGACCTTCGCATTTCGCCCGTTTGGGTTATTGCAGCTGTCATAAAGTTTGAAAACTTCCATAAAACATGAACGCACACAAAGTCAATTTTGCAGTTAGTAATTCATTATTTATAGGTGTGTAAAGAGGTAAGCAAGGACTACTTTTGTGTTTTAAGATTGTATGTTTGAGGTTCCCACAAGGACTTCACAAGGAAAACACAGCCATTAATTATTGCTTCCCAAAGTGCGGTCCGGGGGCCAATGGGGGTCCTCAGAGAGACTTCCAGGGGGCCCCAAAAGGATGTCAGCATAGCAAGTGATTGAGAACTGTTTATTGCTGGGGTTACGTTCTAAACAATTACCTGTCATAAGCAAAAATCCCCAAAACAAGGCTGTAAACTTACCTCACCTACACTTTTCTGACCACCTGTACGCACGACGGCTGAAGTGAGAGAGACCAGAGGGGGAGACCAGAGGGAGAGACCGGAGAGAGAGACCAGAGGGGGAGACCGGAGAGAGAGACTAGAGAGAGAGACCAGAGAGAGACCAGAGAAAGAAACCAGAGAGATACCAGAGAGAGAGACCAGAGAGAGACAAGAGAGAGACCAGAGAGAGAGCCCAGAGGGAGAGACCAGAGAGAGCCCAGATCAAGAGAGAGTCCAGAGAGAGAGACCGGAGAGAGACCAGAGAGAAGGACCAGAGAGAAACCCCAGAGAGAGAGCAGAAAGAAATCAGAGAGAGAGCAGAGAGAGAGAGATGAAAAGCAGACCAGAGAGACTAGAGAGAAACCAGAGAGTGGAGAGAGACACTAATGTGAAGCATATTTTAGTGTCCAAAAAGACTTTTCACAATGCAATATTATTAATATTACTACATAAATACCACTTTATACAATATTCAACTTCATTTTCTAATTTTTGGTTTCCTTTACCTTTTTAACATCCCAATGATAAGTAATTATTTATTTATATTTTTTTACTGGGGTCCTTAGGGATTCTCCGATCGATCAAAGCCTTTGAGAATGGCTGGCATAAAACAATATTCATTTACTCTTGTCAACTCTGTGTTATTAGAATGATGCATTTCATCATAAGCTTCTATCAATTCTATCTACATTTTGATCCTACATAAATACTGTCATCATGCAGCCATTTAAAGGTATTTCACTGAGCACCAGGGTCTACAAACTAGGACTAAATACCTGCTCTTGTTTCCATCGTTGCAGAATTGACAACGCTCAATCTCAATATTTGCTTTCTCACAAGTCATGTTGCTGTTACAAATGCTTTTAACAACTTTGGGCTGAATAATTCAAATCAACTGAATTTTGAGAGTGAGTCACTGCACGCCTCCCACAGTCATTAAACACATGTCATTAATATTCAGTCCGCCTGCAAAGTCCTTCTCCAAGGGCGGAAACGGGAAAACTGACCAAAGCAAAGAGCGGAGATATCTGTGTCTTTGGGTCATGAGGAAGTCGATGGAAATATTTTTGAGACAGGTTTGAGGTTGAGACAGAGACACAGAGGCAGAGAGAGAGGCAGAGACAGAGGCAGAGGCAGAGACAGAAGCAGAGGCAGAGGCAGAGACAGAGGCAGAGGCAGAGGCAGAGACAGAGGCAGAGACAGAGGCAGGGGCAGAGGCAGGGGCAGAGACAGAGGCAGAGGCAGAGACAGAGGCAGAGACAGAGGCAGAGGCAGAGGCAGAGGCAGGGGCAGGGGCAGAGGCAGGGGCAGAGACAGAGACAGAGGCAGGGGCAGAGACAGAGGCAGAGACAGAGGCAGAGGCAGAGGCAGGGGCAGGGGCAGAGGCAGAGACAGAGGCAGAGGCAGAGACAGAGGCAGAGACAGAGGCAGAGACAGAAGCAGAGGCAGGGGCAGGGGCAGAGGCAGAGGCAGAGGCAGAGGCAGAGACAGAGACAGAGGCAGAGACAGAGACAGAGGCAGAGGCAGAGACAGAAGCAGAGGCAGGGGCAGGGGCAGAGGCAGAGACAGAGGCAGGGGCAGAGACAGAGGCAGAGACAGAGGCAGAGGCAGAGGCAGGGGCAGGGGCAGAGGCAGAGACAGAGGCAGAGGCAGAGACAGAGGCAGAGGCAGAGACAGAGGCAGAGACAGAGGCAGAGACAGAGGCAGGGGCAGAGACAGAGGCAGAGACAGAGGCAGAGGCAGAGGCAGGGGCAGGGGCAGAGGCAGAGACAGAGGCAGAGGCAGAGACAGAGGCAGAGACAGAGGCAGAGACAGAGGCAGAGGCAGAGACAGAGGCAGAGACAGAGGCAGAGGCAGAGACAGAAGCAGAGGCAGGGGCAGGGGCAGAGGCAGAGGCAGAGGCAGAGGCAGAGACAGAGACAGAGGCAGAGACAGAGGCAGAGGCAGAGGCAGAGGCAGGGGCAGAGGCAGAGGCAGAGGCAGAGACAGAGACAGAGGCAGAGACAGAGGCAGAGGCAGAGGCAGAGGCAGGGGCAGGGGCAGAGGCAGGGGCAGAGGCAGAGACAGAGACAGAGGCAAGGGCAGAGACAGAGGCAGAGACAGAGGCAGAGACAGAGACAGAGACAGAGGCAGAGGCAGAGACAGAGACAGAGACAGAGGCAGAGGCAGAGGCAGAGACAGAGGCAGAGACAGAAGCAGAGGCAGGGGCAGAGGCAGGGGCAGAGACAGAGGCAGAGGCAGAGTCAGAGACAGAGGCAGAGACAGAGGCAGAGGCAGAGGCAGGGGCAGAGGCAGAGACAGAGGCAGAGGCAGAGACAGAAGCAGAGGCAGGGGGGCAGGGGCAGAGGCAGAGGCAGAGGCAGAGACAGAGACAGAGGCAGAGACAGAGGCAGAGGCAGAGGCAGAGGCAGAGGCAGAGGCAGAGACAGAGGCAGGGGCAGGGGCAGGGGCAGAGGCAGGGGCAGAGGCAGAGGCAGAGGCAGAGACAGAGGCAGAGACAGAGGCAGAGACAGAGGCAGAGGCAGGGGCAGGGGCAGGGGCAGAGGCAGGGGCAGAGGCAGAGACAGAGACAGAGGCAGGGGCAGAGACAGAGGCAGAGACAGAGGCAGAGACAGAGACAGAGGCAGAGACAGAGGCAGAGACAGAGGCAGAGACAGAGACAGAGGCAGAGGCAGAGGCAGAGACAGAGGCAGAGACAGAAGCAGAGGCAGGGGCAGAGGCAGGGGCAGAGACAGAGGCAGAGGCAGAGACAGAGACAGAGGCAGAGACAGAGGCAGAGGCAGAGACAGAAGCAGAGGCAGGGGCAGGGGCAGAGGCAGAGACAGAGGCATAGGCAGAGGCAGAGGCAGAGACAGAGGCAGAGGCAGAGGCAGAGACAGAGACAGAGGCAGAGACAGAGGCAGAGACAGAGACAGAGGCAGAGACAGAGGCAGAGGCAGAGGCAGAGGCAGGGGCAGAGGCAGGGGCAGAGGCAGAGACAGAGACAGAGGCAGAGACAGAGACAGAGGCAGAGACAGAGGCAGAGGCAGAGACAGAGGCAGAGACAGAGGCAGAGACAGAGACAGAGGCAGAGGCAGAGGCAGAGGCAGAGACAGAGGCAGAGGCAGAGAGGCAGAGGCAGAGACAGAGGCAGAGCAGAGGCAGAGGCAGAGACAGAGACAGAGGCAGAGGCAGAGACAGAGGCAGAGACAGAGCAGAGACAGAGACAGAGACAGAGGACAGAGACAGAGGCAGAGGCAGAGGCAGAGACAGAGCAGAGCAGAGCAGAGACAGAGACAGAGCAGAGGCAGAGGCAGAGGCAGAGACAGAGGCAGAGCAGAGACAGAGCAGAGCAGAGCAGAGACAGAGACAGAGCAGAGGCAGAGGCAGAGACAGAGGCAGAGACAGAGGCAGAGGCAGAGGCAGAGGCAGAGAGCAGAGGCAGAGGCAGAGACAGAGGCAGAGGCAGAGGCAGAGCAGAGCAGAGACAGAGGCAGAGAGGCAGAGGCAGAGCAGAGACAGAGGCAGAGGCAGAGACAGAGCAGAGACAGAGGCAGAGACAGAGGCAGAGGCAGAGACAGAGGCAGAGGCAGAGGCAGAGACAGAGGCAGAGACAGAGACAGACAGAGGCAGAGGCAGAGACAGAGGCAGAGGCAGAGGCAGAGGCAGAGGCAGAGGCAGAGCAGAGACAGAGGCAGAGGCAGAGGCAGAGGCAGAGACAGAGACAGAGAGACAGAGACAGAGGCAGAGGCAGAGGCAGAGGCAGAGCAGAGGCAGAGGCAGAGGCAGAGCAGAGACAGAGACAGAGGCAGAGACAGAGGCAGAGCAGAGGCAGAGGCAGAGCAGAGACAGAGACAGAGGCAGAGGCAGAGGCAGAGACAGAGAGGCAGAGGCAGAGGCAGAGACAGAGACAGAGACAGAGGCAGAGGCAGAGGCAGAGCAGAGGAGAGCAGAGGCAGAGGCAGAGGCAGAGCAGAGCAGAGGCAGAGCAGAGGCAGAGGCAGAGACAGAGACAGAGACAGAGGCAGAGGCAGAGGCAGAGGCAGAGGCAGAGGCAGAGGCAGAGGCAGAGGCAGAGGCAGAGGCAGAGCAGAGCAGAGGCAGAGGCAGCAGAGACAGAGGCAGAGGCAGAGCAGAGGCAGAGACAGAGGCAGAGGCAGAGGCAGAGACAGAGACAGAGACAGAGACAGAGACAGAGCAGAGGCAGAGACAGAGGCAGAGGCAGAGGCAGAGGCAGAGACAGAGACAGCAGAGCAGAGCAGAGACAGAGACAGAGACAGAGGAGAGACAGAGCACAGAGGCAGAGGCAGAGGCAGAGGCAGAGGCAGAGGCAGAGGCAGAGGCAGAGGCAGAGGCAGAGACAGAGACAGAGACAGAGACAGAGCAGAGCAGAGGCAGAGGCAGAGGCAGAGGCAGAGGCAGAGGACAGAGACAGAGACAGAGGCAGAGGCAGAGCAGAGGCAGAGACAGAGACAGAGGCAGAGGCAGAGACAGAGACAGAGACAGAGGCAGAGGCAGAGACAGAGACAGAGACAGAGGCAGAGGCAGAGGCAGAGACAGAGACAGAGGCAGAGACAGAGACAGAGGCAGAGACAGAGACAGAGGCAGAGGCAGAGGCAGAGACAGAGGCAGAGGCAGAGGCAGAGACAGAGACAGAGGCAGAGGCAGAGACAGAGACAGAGACAGAGGCAGAGGCAGAGACAGAGACAGAGGCAGAGGCAGAGACAGAGACAGAGACAGAGGCAGAGGCAGAGACAGAGACAGAGACAGAGGCAGAGACAGAGGCAGAGGCAGAGACAGAGACAGAGACAGAGGCAGAGACAGAGGCAGAGGCAGAGGCAGAGGCAGAGACAGAGGCAGAGGCAGACAGGCAGAGACAGAGACAGAGACAGAGGCAGAGGCAGAGGCAGAGGCAGAGGCAGAGGCAGAGGACAGAGGCAGAGGCAGAGGCAGAGGCAGAGACAGAGAGGCAGAGGCAGAGGCAGAGACAGAGGCAGAGCAGAGGCAGAGCAGAGACAGAGACAGAGACAGAGCAGAGGCAGAGGCAGAGACAGAGGCAGAGGACAGAGGCAGAGGCAGAGCAGAGACAGAGACAGAGGCAGAGCAGAGGCAGAGCAGAGGCAGAGGCAGAGGCAGAGGCAGAGGCAGAGGCAGAGGCAGAGGCAGAGGCAGAGGCAGAGGCAGAGGCAGAGGCAGAGGCAGAGGCAGAGCAGAGGCAGAGACAGAGACAGAGGCAGAGGCAGAGGCAGAGGCAGAGGCAGAGGCAGAGGCAGAGACAGAGACAGAGGCAGAGACAGAGCAGAGCAGAGGCAGAGCAGAGACAGAGACAGAGGCAGAGGCAGAGGCAGAGGCAGAGGCAGAGGCAGAGGCAGAGGCAGAGACAGAGACAGAGACAGAGACAGAGGCAGAGGCAGAGGCAGAGGCAGAGGCAGAGGCAGAGGCAGAGGCAGAGACAGAGGCAGAGGCAGAGGCAGAGGCAGAGACAGAGACAGAGACAGAGGCAGAGGCAGAGGCAGAGGCAGAGAGGCAGAGGCAGAGACAGAGACAGAGCAGAGGCAGAGGCAGAGGCAGAGGCAGAGGCAGAGGCAGAGACAGAGACAGAGACAGAGGCAGAGGCAGAGACAGAGACAGACAGAGACAGAGCAGAGGCAGAGGCAGAGGCAGAGACAGAGACAGAGACAGAGACAGAGGCAGAGACAGAGGCAGAGGCAGAGACAGAGGCAGAGACAGAGACAGAGGCAGAGGCAGAGACAGAGACAGAGGCAGAGGCAGAGACAGAGGCAGAGGCAGAGGCAGAGGCAGAGACAGAGACAGAGGCAGAGGCAGAGACAGAGGCAGAGACAGAGGCAGAGGCAGAGCAGAGACAGAGACAGAGACAGAGACAGAGACCGAGACAGAGACAGAGACAGAGACAGAGGCAGAGGCAGAGGCAGAGGCAGAGGCAGAGGCAGAGCAGGCAGAGGCAGAGGCAGAGGCAGAGGCAGAGACAGAGACAGAGACAGAGGCAGAGGCAGAGACAGAGACAGAGACAGAGGCAGAGACAGAGACAGAGACAGTGGCAGAGGCAGAGACAGAGACAGAGACAGAGGCAGAGGCAGAGGCAGAGACAGAGACAGAGACAGAGACAGAGGCAGAGGCAGAGACAGAGACAGAGACAGAGGCAGAGGCAGAGACAGAGACAGAGACAGAGCAGAGGCAGAGGCAGAGACAGAGACAGAGGCAGGAGAGAGGCAGAGACAGAGACAGAGACAGAGACAGAGACAGAGACAGAGACAGAGACAGAGGCAGAGGCAGAGGCAGAGGCAGAGGCAGAGGCAGAGCAGAGGCAGAGGCAGAGCAGAGGCAGAGCAGAGGCAGAGGCAGAGGCAGAGCAGAGACAGAGGCAGAGACAGAGCAGAGACAGAGACAGAGACAGAGGCAGAGGCAGAGACAGAGACAGAGACAGAGACAGAGACAGAGACAGAGCAGAGGCAGAGCAGAGGCAGAGCAGAGGCAGAGAGCAGAGGCAGAGGCAGAGGCAGAGGCAGAGGCAGAGGCAGAGGCAGAGGCAGAGACAGACAGAGACAGAGACAGAGGCAGAGGCAGAGGCAGAGGCAGAGGCAGAGGAGAGGCAGAGGCAGAGACAGAGACAGAGGCAGAGACAGAGGCAGAGACAGAGGCAGAGGCAGAGACAGAGACAGAGGCAGAGGCAGAGCAGAGGCAGAGGCAGAGGCAGAGGCAGAGGCAGAGGCAGAGGCAGAGGCAGAGGCAGAGACAGAGACAGAGACAGAGGCAGAGGCAGAGGCAGAGGCAGAGGCAGAGGCAGAGGCAGAGGCAGAGACAGAGACAGAGGCAGTGGCAGAGGCAGAGGCAGAGACAGAGACAGAGACAGAGACAGAGGCAGAGACAGAGGCAGAGGCAGAGGCAGAGACAGAGGCAGAGGCAGAGGCAGAGACAGAGACAGAGACAGAGGCAGAGGCAGAGGCAGAGAGACAGAGACAGAGACAGAGACAGAGACAGAGACAGAGGCAGAGGCAGAGGCAGAGGCAGAGGCAGAGACAGAGACAGAGACGAGACAGAGACAGAGAGACAGAGGCAGAGGCAGAGGCAGAGGCAGAGGCAGAGGCAGAGAGCAGAGACAGAGACAGAGACAGAGACAGAGCAGAGGCAGAGGCAGAGGCAGAGGCAGAGGCAGAGGCAGAGGCAGAGACAGAGGCAGAGGCAGAGACAGAGACAGAGGCAGAGGCAGAGCAGAGGCAGAGCAGAGACAGAGGCAGAGGCAGAGGCAGAGACAGAGACAGAGACAGAGACAGAGACAGAGGCAGAGGCAGAGAACAGAGACAGAGACAGAGGCAGAGGCAGAGGCAGAGGCAGAGGCAGAGGCAGTGGCAGAGGCAGAGACAGAGACAGAGAGACAGAGACAGAGACAGAGGCAGAGACAGAGGCAGAGACAGAGACAGAGGCAGAGACAGAGGCAGAGACAGAGGCAGAGGCAGAGGCAGAGGCAGAGACAGAGACAGAGACAGAGACAGAGACAGAGACAGAGACAGAGGCAGAGGCAGAGGCAGAGGCAGAGGCAGAGGCAGAGGCAGAGGCAGAGACAGAGGCAGAGGCAGAGAGACAGAGACAGAGGCAGTGGCAGAGACAGAGACAGAGAGACAGAGACAGAGACAGAGGCAGAGGCAGAGGCAGAGAGACAGAGACAGAGACAGAGACAGAGGCAGAGACAGAGGCAGAGGCAGAGGCAGAGACAGAGGCAGAGGCAGAGAGACAGAGACAGAGGCAGTGGCAGTGGCAGAGGCAGAGACAGAGACAGAGACAGAGACAGAGACAGAGACAGAGGCAGAGGCAGAGACAGAGACAGAGACAGAGGCAGAGGCAGAGGCAGAGACAGAGACAGAGACAGAGACAGAGGCAGAGACAGAGGCAGAGGCAGAGGCAGAGACAGAGGACAGAGACAGAGACAGAGGCAGAGACAGAGGCAGAGGCAGAGGCAGAGGCAGAGGCAGAGGCAGAGGCAGAGGCAGAGACAGAGACAGAGAGACAGAGACAGAGGCAGAGGCAGAGGCAGAGGCAGAGAGACAGAGACAGAGAGACAGAGGCAGAGGCAGAGGCAGAGAGACAGAGACAGAGACAGAGACAGAGGCAGAGACAGAGGCAGAGGCAGAGGCAGAGACAGAGACAGAGACAGAGGCAGAGACAGAGACAGAGACAGAGACAGAGGCAGAGGCAGCGAGACAGAGGCAGAGACAGACAGAGGCAGAGGCAGAGGCAGAGGCAGAGAGACAGAGACAGAAACAGAGGCAGAGACAGAGGCAGAGACAGAGACAGAGACAGAGGCAGAGGCAGAGGCAGAGACAGAGACAGAGACAGAGGCAGAGGCAGAGGCAGAGACAGAGACAGAGACAGAGGCAGAGGCAGAGGCAGAGGCAGAGACAGAGACGGAGAGACAGAGGCAGAGGCAGAGGCAGAGACAGAGACAGAGACAGAGGCAGAGGCAGAGGCAGAGACAGAGACAGAGACAGAGGCACAGAGACAGAGACAGAGCAGAGGCAGAGGCAGAGGCAGAGAGACAGAGGCAGAGGCAGAGGCAGAGACAGAGACAGAGACAGAGACAGAGGCAGAGGCAGAGAGACAGAGAGACAGAGGCAGTGGCAGAGGCAGAGGCAGAGACAGAGGCAGAGGCAGAGGCAGAGACAGAGACAGAGACAGAGACAGAGGCAGAGGCAGAGAGACAGAGACAGAGGAGCAGAGGCAGAGACAGAGGCAGAGACAGAGACAGAGACAGAGACAGAGACAGAGGCAGAGGCAGAGAGACAGAGACAGAGACAGAGCAGAGGCAGAGGCAGAGACAGAGACAGAGACAGAGACAGAGACAGAGACAGAGACAGAGACAGAGACAGAGGCAGAGGCAGAGGCAGAGACAGAGACAGAGGCAGAGGCAGAGACAGAGACAGAGACAGAGACAGAGACAGAGGCAGAGGCAGAGGCAGAGACAGAGACAGAGACAGAGGCAGAGGCAGAGGCAGAGACAGAGACAGAGACAGAGGCAGAGGCAGAGGCAGAGACAGAGACAGAGACAGAGGCAGAGGCAGAGAGACAGAGACAGAGACAGAGACAGAGACAGAGGCAGCAGAGAGGCAGAGACAGAGACAGAGACAGAGGCAGAGACAGAGACAGAGACAGAGACAGAGGCAGAGGCAGAGGCAGAGACAGAGACAGAGACAGAGACAGAGGCAGAGGCAGAGGCAGAGGCAGAGACAGAGGCAGAGACAGAGGCAGAGGCAGAGACAGAGACAGAGACAGAGGCAGAGGCAGAGGCAGAGACAGAGACAGAGACAGAGACAGAGACAGAGACAGAGGCAGTGGCAGAGGCAGAGGCAGAGACAGAGACAGAGACAGAGACAGAGACAGAGACAGAGGCAGAGGCAGAGGCAGAGACAGAGACAGGGACAGAGACAGAGACAGAGGCAGAGGCAGAGGCAGAGACAGAGGCAGAGGCAGAGGCAGAGGCAGAGGCAGAGACAGAGACAGGGACAGAGACAGAGACAGAGGCAGAGGCAGAGGCAGAGACAGAGGCAGAGAGACAGAGACAGAGGCAGAGGCAGAGACAGAGGCAGAGACAGAGACAGAGACAGAGACAGAGAGAGACAGAGGCAGAGGCAGAGACAGAGACAGAGACAGAGGCAGAGGCAGAGGCAGAGACAGAGACAGAGACAGAGACAGAGACAGAGACAGAGACAGAGACAGAGACAGAGGCAGAGGCAGAGGCAGAGACAGAGACAGAGGCAGAGGCAGAGGCAGAGGCAGAGACAGAGACAGAGACAGAGACAGAGGCAGAGGCAGAGACAGAGACAGAGGCAGAGGCAGAGGCAGAGGCAGAGACAGAGACAGAGACAGAGGCAGAGGCAGAGACAGAGACAGAGACAGAGACAGAGGCAGAGGCAGAGAGACAGAGACAGAGACAGAGACAGAGGCAGAGGCAGAGGCAGAGCAGAGACAGAGACAGAGACAGAGACAGAGACAGAGACAGAGACAGAGACAGAGGCAGTGGCAGAGGCAGAGGCAGAGACAGAGACAGAGACAGAGGCAGAGGCAGAGGCAGAGGCAGAGACAGAGGCAGAGACAGAGGCAGAGGCAGAGACAGAGACAGAGACAGAGACAGAGGCAGAGGCAGAGACAGAGACAGAGACAGAGACAGAGACAGAGGCAGAGGCAGTTTGAGGCAGAGGCAGAGGCAGAGACAGAGACAGAGACAGAGACAGAGGCAGAGGCAGAGGCAGAGACAGAGACAGAGGCAGAGACAGAGACAGAGGCAGAGGCAGAGGCAGAGCAGAGACAGAGGCAGAGGCAGAGGCAGTGGCAGAGGCAGAGAGACAGAGACAGAGACAGAGACGCAGAGGCAGAGACAGAGACAGAGGCAGAGGCAGAGGCAGAGACAGAGGCAGAGAGACAGAGACAGAGACAGAGACAGAGACAGAGACAGAGACAGAGGCAGAGGCAGAGAGAGAGACAGAGACAGAGACAGAGACAGAGGCAGAGACAGAGGCAGAGGCAGAGGCAGACGCAGAGACAGAGGCAGAGGCAGAGGCAGAGGCAGAGGCAGAGAGACAGAGACAGAGGCAGAGGCAGAGGCAGAGACAGAGGCAGAGGCAGAGACAGAGACAGAGACAGAGGCAGAGACAGAGACAGAGGCAGAGACAGAGGCAGAGGCAGAGGCAGAGACAGAGACAGAGACAGAGACAGAGGCAGAGACAGAGGCAGAGGCAGAGGCAGAGGCAGAGACAGAGGCAGAGGCAGAGGCAGACACAGAGACAGAGGCAGAGGCAGAGGCAGAGGCAGAGAGACAGAGACAGAGACAGAGGCAGAGGCAGAGACAGAGGCAGAGGCAGAGGCAGAGACAGAGACAGAGACAGAGACAGAGGCAGAGACAGAGGCAGTGGCAGAGGCAGACGCAGAGACAGAGGCAGAGGCAGAGGCAGAGGCAGACAGAGACAGAGACAGAGGCAGAGGCAGAGGCAGAGGCAGAGACAGAGACAGAGACAGAGACAGAGGCAGAGACAGAGGCAGTGGCAGAGGCAGAGGCAGAGGCAGAGGCAGAGACAGAGACAGAGGCAGAGGCAGAGGTAGAGACAGAGAGACAGAGGCAGAGGCAGAGGCAGAGACAGAGACAGAGACAGAGACAGAGACAGGAACAGAGACAGAGACAGAGGCAGAGGCAGAGGCAGAGGCAGAGACAGAGACAGAGGCAGAGACAGAGGCAGAGGCAGAGACAGAGGCAGAGACAGAGGCAGAGGCAGAGGCAGAGACAGAGACAGAGGCAGAGGCAGAGGTAGAGACAGAGAGACAGAGGCAGAGGCAGAGAGACAGAGACAGAGACAGAGACAGAGGCAGAGGCAGACACAGAGACAGAGGCAGAGGCAGAGGCAGAGGCAGAGAGACAGAGACAGAGACAGAGGCAGAGACAGAGGCAGAGACAGAGGCAGAGACAGAGACAGAGGCAGAGGCAGAGGTAGAGACAGAGAGACAGAGGCAGAGGCAGAGGCAGAGGCAGAGACAGAGACAGAGACAGAGACAGAGACAGGAACAGAGACAGAGACAGAGGCAGAGGCAGAGGCAGAGGCAGAGACAGAGACAGAGGCAGAGACAGAGACAGAGGCAGAGGCAGAGGCAGAGACAGAGGCAGAGGCAGAGGCAGAGGCAGAGGCAGAGACAGAGACAGAGGCAGAGGCAGAGGCAGAGACAGAGACAGAGACAGAGACAGAGACAGAGACAGAGACAGTGGCAGAGGCAGAGACAGAACAGAGACAGAGACAGAGGCAGAGGCAGAGGCAGAGGCAGAGACAGAGACAGAGGCAGAGACAGAGACAGAGACAGAGGCAGAGACAGAGACAGAGGCAGAGGCAGAGGCAGAGACAGAGGCAGAGGCAGAGGCAGAGACAGAGGCAGAGACAGAGACAGAGGCAGAGGCAGAGGTAGAGACAGAGAGACAGAGGCAGAGGCAGAGGCAGAGGCAGAGACAGAGACAGAGACAGAGACAGAGACAGGAACAGAGACAGAGACAGAGGCAGAGGCAGAGGCAGAGGCAGAGACAGAGACAGAGGCAGAGACAGAGACAGAGGCAGAGGCAGAGGCAGAGACAGAGGCAGAGGCAGAGGCAGAGGCAGAGGCAGAGACAGAGACAGAGACAGAGGCAGAGGCAGAGACAGAGACAGAGGCAGAGGCAGAGACAGAGACAGAGACAGTGGCAGAGGCAGAGACAGAGACAGAGACAGAGGCAGAGGCAGAGGCAGAGACAGAGACAGAGACAGAGACAGAGACAGAGAGAGACAGAGGCAGAGGCAGAGGCAGAGACAGAGACAGAGGCAGAGGCAGAGGCAGAGGCAGAGACAGAGACAGAGACCGAGACAGAGACAGAGACAGAGACAGTGGCAGAGGCAGAGACAGTGGCAGAGACAGAGACAGAGGCAGAGGCAGAGGCAGAGGCAGAGACAGAGACAGAGGCAGAGGCAGAGGCAGTGGCAGAGGCAGAGGCAGAGGCAGAGACAGAGGCAGAGACAGAGACAGAGGCAGAGGCAGAGACAGAGACAGAGGCAGAGGCAGAGACAGAGGCAGAGGCAGAGGCAGAGGCAGAGGCAGAGACAGGGACAGAGACAGAGGCAGAGGCAGAGGCAGAGGCAGAGACAGAGACAGAGACAGAGGCAGAGGCAGAGGCAGAGGCAGAGACAGAGACAGAGACAGAGGCAGAGGCAGAGACAGAGGCAGAGGCAGAGGCAGAGACAGAGACAGAGACAGAGACAGAGACAGAGACAGTGGCAGAGACAGAGGCAGAGGCAGAGACAGAGGCAGAGACAGTGGCAGAGGCAGAGACAGTGGCAGAGACAGAGACAGAGGCAGAGGCAGAGACAGAGGCAGAGACAGTGGCAGAGGCAGAGACAGTGGCAGAGACAGAGACAGAGGCAGAGGCAGAGACAGAGACAGAGGCAGAGGCAGAGGCAGTGGCAGAGGCAGAGGCAGAGGCAGAGGCAGAGGCAGAGGCAGACGCAGAGACAGAGGCAGAGAGACAGAGACAGAGACAGAGGCAGAGGCAGAGACAGAGACAGAGGCAGAGGCAGAGGCAGAGACAGAGGCAGAGACAGAGACAGAGGCAGAGGCAGAGACAGAGACAGAGGCAGAGGCAGAGGCAGAGGCAGAGGCAGAGGCAGAGACAGAGGCAGAGGCAGAGGCAGAGACAGAGACAGAGGCAGAGGCAGAGACAGAGACAGAGGCAGAGGCAGAGGCAGAGGCAGAGACAGAGACAGAGACAGAGACAGAGACAGAGACAGAGGCAGAGACAGAGACAGAGGCAGAGACAGAGACAGAGACAGAGACAGAGGCAGAGACAGAGACAGAGGCAGAGACAGAGACAGAGGCAGAGACAGAGACAGAGACAGTGGCAGAGGCAGAGGCAGAGGCAGAGACAGAGACAGAGAAGGAGGCAGAGACAGAGACAGAGGCAGAGACAGAGACAGAGACAGAGACAGAGGCAGAGACAGAGACAGAGGCAGAGACAGAGACAGAGGCAGAGACAGAGACAGAGACAGTGGCAGAGACAGAGGCAGAGGCAGAGACAGAGACAGAGGCACAGACAGAGACAGAGACAGAGGCAGAGACAGAGACAGAGAGACAGAGACAGAGGCAGAGACAGAGGCAGAGACAGAGACAGAGGCAGAGACAGAGACAGAGAGACAGAGACAGAGGCAGAGACAGAGGCAGAGACAGAGACAGAGGCAGAGACAGAGACAGAGGCAGAGACAGAGGCAGAGACAGAGACAGAGGCAGAGACAGAGACAGAGACAGAGACAGAGACAGAGACAGAGACAGAGACAGAGGCAGAGACAGAGACAGAGACAGAGACAGAGACAGAGACAGAGACAGAGGCAGAGACAGAGACAGAGGCAGAGACAGAGACAGAGACAGTGGCAGAGACAGAGGCAGAGGCAGAGACAGAGACAGAGACAGAGACAGAGACAGAGACAGAGGCAGAGACAGAGACAGAGGCAGAGACAGAGACAGAGACAGAGACAGAGGCAGAGACAGAGGCAGAGGCAGAGACAGAGACAGAGACAGAGGCAGAGACAGAGACAGAGGCAGAGACAGAGACAGAGGCAGAGACAGAGACAGAGAGACAGAGACAGAGGCAGAGACAGAGGCAGAGACAGAGACAGAGGCAGAGACAGAGACAGAGAGACAGAGACAGAGGCAGAGACAGAGGCAGAGACAGAGACAGAGGCAGAGACAGAGACAGAGACAGAGGCAGAGACAGAGGCAGAGACAGAGACAGAGGCAGAGACAGAGACAGAGACAGAGACAGAGACAGAGGCAGAGACAGTAATAATCGCTGAGTGGAAAAGCAGCTCGTGCAGCAGCTGCAGGAGTATAACCTAATTGCGGGAGCGGCACATCCGTCTGTGATGTGTCCACAGAGCAGTCCTGACACTGCTGTGGCCCTGAGCTGTGGTGGAGTTTGGATAGAAATCTAAAGTATTCAGAAGTTTAACACCAGGGTTCACAGTCTTTTTACTTTCATCTATAGGCAGTCCTCCATTCATACAGCCAAGGCAAGTTTATTTGTATGGCACAGTTCACACACAAGAAAGCTCAAAGTGCAGAACAAAACAAGACAGAAACAATCACACAAGTCTTTAACATCGTACATATTCCTCAGAGTCCCAGCAGGAGGCCAGTCCCTGTGCTCCTCAGAGTCCCAGCAGGAGGCCAGTCCCTGTGCTCCTCAGAGTCCCAGCAGGAGGCCGGTCCCTGTGCTCCTCAGAGTCCCAGCAGGAGGCCAGTCCCTGTGCTCCTCAGAGTCCCAGCAGGAGGCCAGTCCCTGTGCTCCTCAGAGTCCCAGCAGGAGGCCAGTCCCTGTGCTCCTCAGCGTCCCAGCAGGAGGCCAGTCCCTGTGCTCCTCAGCGTCCCAGCAGGAGGCCAGTCCCTGTGCTCCTCAGCGTCCCAGCAGGAGGCCAGTCCTTGTGCTCCTCAGAGTGCAGAGACCTGAGACCAGGACTAATGTGATGGTACTTCCTGGTTCTAGTCAGGACTGTCACTCCCGGATTTGTCCGGAAGTTCAGTTTGCGCATGTCAATAAGTTTAATATGTCCTTAAGTGGAGACTGGTTAAGTTTAGGAGTCTGATTAAGATGGTTAAGTTTAGGGTTAAGGCTGGGTTGGGGTTATTTTATGGAATGGCCGGTTAAGTTTAGGAATGAATAGGTAGTTTTTTATATTTACTTCCGCTTCTGTCCAGATTCCGTGACGTAATCTACCGCTGCGTATGATCATTGGATCAAACTGAACTTCCGGACGAATCCGGTTTCCGGGACGAATACGGGAGTGACAAGGACTGATGTGGTCGTACTGCCTGGTTTCCAGTCAGATGCCTGGGACAATATAGTGTACATTTACATTTACATGAGCCTGAACGCCTTAGGATTCCCCCGGATGAGCTGTGCATATGAGGAAGTCTGGGTGTCTCTGCTCAGACGGCTGCCCTCATGATCAGGGGAAGAATAAAGCGGAAGAAAGTGTATGCAGATGTGTGAGGGTTAGGGTTGTTCTAGCTCCTCTTTGTCTTTGAGCCCTGACTCTCCCCTGACACTCCCATCACCGTGTCCTGTCTGTGGTCAGCTCAGCTTTCAGACCTGCAGGTGTAGAATCACCTCAGATGTAAAAGTGGGACAGAGAAAGGACCAGGAGGTGTTAGAAACAGAGGAAGCAGGCCCAGAGCAGGACCACCCACAGTCCTACAGCTACACCAGGGACACACGGACATTTCCTCATGGACCGAAATGTGAAACAAAGCAACTCATCCTCAACCGACAACCTGCAGCTTTGACAAAGAAGGGCTTGAATCACGTCCACAAAAGTAAGAATCGTCAGGAATACTAGAGCTATCAAAACACGTCATTTCTGCTAAAGTTTGGGACGTCCAAGATGCAAGACATGTTGGAGAGACCAGAGGCAGACATCTTGGAACGACCTGGGGCAGACATCTTGGAGAGACCAGGGGCACACATCTTGGAGACACCGGGGGCAGACATCTTGGAGAGACTAGAGGCAGACATCTTGGAGAGACCAGGGGCACACATCTTGGAGAGACCAGGGGCACACATCTTGGAGACACCGGGGGCAGACATCTTGGAGAGACTAGAGGCAGACATCTTGGAGAGACCAGGGGCACACATCTTGGAGACACCGGGGGCAGACATCATGGAGAGACTTGGGGCAGACATCTTGGAGAGACTAGAGGCAGACATCTTGGAGAGACTAGAGGCAGACATCTTGGAGAGACTAGAGGCAGACATCTTGGAGAGACCAGAGGCAGACATCTTGGAGAGACCTGAGGTAGACGTCTTGGAGAGACTAGAGGCAGACATCTTGGAGAGACTAGAGGCAGACATCTTGGAGAGACCAGAGGCAGACATCTTGGAGAGACCAGGGGCAGACTTTGTGTTTTGTTCAGCTTGTTGACTTGCCTTGTGTATGAACTGTGCTATACAAATAAACTTGCCTCCGATCTCTGGGTGTCAGGGATGATCACAACAGCAGTCTGAAGTTATGATTTTGCCGTTTTATTTCATATTTTCCAAGATACAAACATTTACAAAAAGCATATTGGCAAACAGCTGACAGACCTTTGGGAACCTTGTCACACACACGCACACACACACACGCACACACACACGTTTGTCATCGCCGGACACATTCATTTCCTGGAGATTTACGCACAACCACAGAATGAAAGGAGCAGCGTGTAATGTTCCTCCTCGTAAACAGACAGTTATAAAGAAGCCACAAGTGACCGCCGCATCACGTCCCCGAATAGACACAGAACGCGTATATATACACACACACATTTCATTAATTACGATACACATGAAGAAGGCTTTTGGGAGATACACGAGAAAAACACAAAGTAAAAATTAAAACGATTTACTTGAAAATGTCGGAATTTTGACTGTAATTACTTCAGAGCCACAGAATATTTAGAGTTTACTAATTACAACAGACTTCAGCTTGAAATGTAAAGAATAACTTAAGCCGATTTCCTCTTGTTTTAAATAATAAAAACAACATTATTTTGTAGAAGTTTTCTTAAAAGGAAATAAAACAGATTTTTTTAAACAACAAAAAACATATTTTTTAAACATTTGAAAAATAAAAAAATAGTAGGGATTTTTTGTTCTTATTTATTTAATTTTTTTGCCTTTTCCTGAACCTTTAAAATCTACAACTTAAGTTCATCAAGTAAATACAACTTGGATTAAGAACAAAAATCCTAATTCAAGTCCAAATGCGCTTCACTTCAAAAAGCAGCAGTTTTTAATAGAAAAAAAATACGTCAAAAATCAAGACACAAGAATAGCACAGATATATATTTATAACTTATGACTTTTACAATTCCAAAATGATAATAATAATAATAACAAGAGCTCACATGCGTCAAACACAGACATCGAACAGGAAGAAGGTAAATGTTGGACTTTATACATTTGTAAAGACACAAGATTCATACGTTTTTTACATTTTTGATTTTCTTTGTTTTGTTCTTTACATGAAAGTACCACAACTCAAACACACAGACACACACATACACACACAGACACAGACACACACACACACACACACACACACACACACCGACAATGAAAGTGCTGAGGAACGGGGCATTCCGGAATCTCAGAGCGCAAACAAGTTCATCTTCTCTTCATCAGGAATTTGTTGTTTGTGTGAATGTGTGTTTTCAAGTTTCTATCTGAAACGGTTTGAACCAATCTAAACCAGTCTGTACTGGTTTGAACCAGTTAAAACAAGTTTGAACGAGTCGGAACCGGTCCGAATCCGTCTGAACCAGCCTGTTCCAGTTTAAACTTGTCTAGCACCAGTCTGATCCAGTGTGCACTAGTCTGAACCAGTCTGAACCAGTTTAAACGAGAGAACGGGTGTCAACCAGTCTGAACCAGTTTCAACCAGTCAGAGCCAGTTTCAACCAGTCTGAACATAGTTTAAACTTGTTTTGCACCAGCCTGAACCAGTGTGAACTAGTCTGAACCAGTTTAAACCAGTCAGAACCGGTCTCAACCAGTCTGAACAAGTTTAAACTTGTTTTGCACCAGCCTGAACCAGTCTGAAATGGGCAGATAACTGTTAAATGCTTGTTTTCTAACAAACACACATTTTCTTTGTTTTTTCCCGTGTTTCTCTAAGGCTGGAATGCGCTCCCCGTGGTCAGGGTCATGCTTTTCAGTTTGTTGTCCTTCTTCCACTTCATGCGTCGGTTTTGGAACCAGATCTTGATTTGTCGTTCCGTGAGGCAGAGCGCGTGCGCAATCTCGATGCGCCGCCGCCGCGTCAGGTACCGGTTGAAGTGGAACTCCTTCTCCAGCTCCAGCGTCTGGTACCGCGTGTACGCCGTGCGCGCTCGCTTCCCGTCCGGACCCGTCATATCTGTGGGTTTGGACACAGTGAGTCTAAGGACACGGAGGATCCACATTCATCAACATTCACAAATATTGGTCATTCCCGGAACCTACAAACCCGGACCTGTACTACACCGACAGGAAGGTTAAAGCAGCAATACGTAAGACCTTCATGTCAAGTCATCATTAAAGGGCCCTAATCTGTCATCATTAAAGGGCCCTAATCGTCATCATTAAAGGGCCCTAATTTGTCATTATTAAAGGGCCCTAATCTGTCATCATTAAAGGGCCCTAATCTGTCATCATTAAAGGGCCCTAATTTGTCATTATTAAAGGGCCCTAATCTGTCATCATTAAAGGGCCCTAATCTGTCATCATTAAAGGGCCCTAATCTGTCATCATTAAAGGGCCCTAATTTGTCATTATTAAAGGGCCCTAATCTGTCATCATTAAAGGGCCCTAATCTGTCATCATTAAAGGGCACTAATCTGTCATCATTAAAGGGCCCTAATCTGTCATCATTAAAGGGCCCTAATCTGTCATCATTAAAGGGCCCTAATCTGTCATAATAATAAACTGCTCTTTTCCAATACTTCTTTAACTGATAACAGTCGTTCAGAGATATTTGAATTTCTAAAGTACTTTTCCAGTCTCTAAATCTTGTTATTGTTTTTATTTTGATGTCCCGCCCTCCACCGCTTCACCAATCGGAAAGTCTGTGATCCGTGCGCCAAAACTCAAAAAGGTCTCGAAAAAAAGGTTAACGACAAAACAAGGAATAAAACCAGGATTTCTATCTTTGTGAAAAAGGTGTTGGTTATAGATTTGTTGTTGACAAAACTCTTGTCTATTCAGCTGTTATGGTCCCAGCTGGATTCGTCTGCATATCTGGCAACCTGAGTCAGGGAGAGTGGGAGAGGCTGCAGTACCACTTCTGGCCACATGTTTACACACTGCTCCTTTAAGGCCATATTTTTTCCTCTTTTATGGATCTAGTGTTTGCAGTGTGTCCTTAAAGCCTGTATGTGTAATTCTTTCAAGTCTATTTTAGTGCCATATTTTGTGACCCAGAAAGGGATTAAAGGGTAGAAAATGGATGGATTTTGTGGATTTATTTGTTTATGTATTCAAATGTGGTTTTGCTGCAAATGACAAATAAACTGAATCTTATTTGAATCCGTCTCTTTCTTGACATGGATTTAATGAAGGAGAATTAACCAATGAGGAGAGAGCAAGGGTTTGAATTGATCTCTGTTAATCAGGATGTAGGAGACATGTGAGTGGGCGGGGCTAACCAGTGTGAAAAACATCAAAGCCAAAGCCTGCTACAGGCAAAAAAGCTATGAAACAACCTTTCCCGATTGGACTCTCTGGGCCGCGTCCTGATTGGCTGTTTATGGGCGGGTCTCATGTGATGCTAGATAGAGTTTGATCGGTACAAGATACCAATTGAAAACTTCAATATAAAGTTTCTCTACCAGCTTGAGAGAGTGACCAGAGAGTGACCAGAGAGAGAGACCAGAGAGAGAGACCAGAGAGTGACCAGAGAGATACTAGAGAGAGACCCGAGAGAGACCAGAGAGAGACCCGAGAGAGACTAGAGAGAGACCAGAGAGAGACTAGAGAGAGACCAGAGAAAGACCCGAGAGAGACCAGAGAGAGACCAGAGAGAGACCCGAGAGAGACCAGAGAGAGACCAGAGAGAGACCAGAGAGAGACCAGAGAGAGACCAGAGAGAGAGACCAGAGAGTGACCAGAGAGATACTAGAGAGAGACCCGAGAGAGACCAGAGAGAGACCCGAGAGAGACTAGAGAGAGACCAGAGAGAGACCAGAGAGAGACCCGAGAGAGACCAGAGAGAGAGACCAGAGAGAGACCAGAGAGAGACCCGAGAGAGACTAGAGAGAGACCAGAGAGAGACCAGAGAGAGACCCGAGAGAGACTAGAGAGAGACCAGAGAGAGACCAGAGAGAGACCAGAGAGATACTAGAGAGAGACCCGAGAGAGACCAGAGAGAGACCAGAGAGAGACCAGAGAGAGAGCAGAGAGAGAGACAAGAGAGAGAGAGACCAGGGAGAGACCAGAAAGAGACTATAGAGAGAGACCAGAGAGAGACCAGAGAGATACTAGAGAGAGACCCGAGAGAGACCAGAGAGAGACCAGAGAGAGACCAGAGAGAGAGCAGAGAGAGAGACAAGAGAGAGAGAGACCAGGGAGAGACCAGAAAGAGACTATAGAGAGAGACCAGAGAGAGACCAGAGAGATACTAGAGAGAGACCCGAGAGAGACCAGAGAAAGACCAGAGGGAGACCAGAGAGAGACCTGAGAGAGACTAGAGAGAGACCAGAGAGAGACCAGAGAGAGACCAGGGAGATACTAGAGAGAGACTAGAGAGAGACTAGAGAGAGACTAGAGCGAGACCAGAGAGAGACTAGAGAGAGACAAGAGAGATAGAGACCAGAGAGAGATTAGTGAGCTGAGATGTTTCTAAGTAGATGAAGGAACATGTTGTGGTCAGAATCATGTGTCGTTCTATAAAAGTAATTTAAATTCCTGCTGCATATTATTATTATTTGAAAAATGACCACATTTCATATTAAATACAAGGTTAGAAACTGATATTCACTATGTGGCTGCTATTTGTCAGATCAAAATTGAAATTGAAAGTGAAAGTAAGTGTAGCCAGTGTTAAAATGTCAAAGTGTCAAACAGTGAGAGTAAGACCCGCTTTAGTTCAGTAGATTTGTCCCGGGACCGAGAACATTTAAACCGGTTTGGACTGGATTCAGGCTGTTCTGATTTTGTGCTTCTTCATTTTTTATCTGATGATGCAACACTGACATTTCCCCTCTGACAACTGAGCTGAAGTTGGCTGGATGACTCTGTGAAAGAACCTCTTGGCAGCAGAGGGCCACACAGCATGCCACAGTGGGCCGGGTTTGGCACACGGGCCTTGGGCTGGACCCGCTAAATGTACATTCAATCAGAAATATACAGTTATAGTAGTTTTCAGGTATAGTAATGTATCTGTACATATCAGGCGCAGTTGGGAGTTGGGAAAGTCCGATAATGACATTTTGGGTTGTTCCTAGTTTTTGTTTTAAAGTAAAAACTAGACTACCCTGGTCTTATCCATCCGTACTCTCCGATTAATCATCATGTCCTGCCTGTAACGTCTGGGTCTGGCCCCTGTGTTTGCGAATACAATCGGTTGAATTCCATCCGACCAATCAGAGAGCGCGGGAGGCGGGTGTTGTAGTTAGTTGTGGTTGACGTCAAGAGTTTGCGTCGAACGGGAAGGTTGTAGTTTGGCGAAGAATGCGATAGTAAAGTATTCTGGTCTGGTTCTATCAAGAAACTGAAGCCAGAGCAAGAGGAATGTTTAGCAAATGTAATCGCTGCAAAGATTGTGGCGTTACTCCCCACGGGCTCCGTTAGCGGCAAAGGAGATGGCTAAAGCTAGGCTAAATGCTAAATGCTAACGACTCACTCGGGCTCATTACAAACGTCACGGTAGACTCAGATTCAATCGTTTCAATCTGCAAAAGGAGTTAGCCCCTCCCACCTGTTAACGGAGACAATGGAGCAAATCCAGACCTTAGCACAAAATGTAATTAGTACTATGGTGTGGTACGACCAGGCCACAACTAGACTTGACTTTGATTAGATTTAGTTACTTTTTTGTTTTTTGTGTCTTTTGTTTTCTGTTTATATGCATCTATCCCATCTACAAGATTGTGTATTTTGTTTTTTTATTGCCTGGTAAGTGTGTTTTTGTCATTGTGTTATGTTTGGTATGGTTTGTGTGCACATATTGTGAGTGTGTTGTCTGAAAAAATAAAAAATAAAATACACACATTTAAAGCAACAAATCTGTGCAACACTTTACAAATGCACTAAACGCTGAGTAACAAGGTAAAAATAACTACACACTGCTCTGAGCCACAGGTGTCACTGCTATTTACGCACACACGCACGCACACACGCACGCACACACACACACACACACACATATACACTCACGCACACACGCACACACACACACACACACACTGCCTCTCATTCTCGCCCTCTTTGTCGCCCTCCCCTCCCCGTGCCCCAGTCTCCCCCCCTGCACTCTTCCCCATCACCTCTGGTTCACCTCGCTAATAAAGTCCCCACACGTAATAAAGCAGGCCGTTTTCAAAGCGCGTCTCCCCCCCCTCCCCCCTCCTCCCCCCCCCCCCCCCCCCCCCCCCCCCCCCCCCCCCCCTCCTCCCCTCACCTCCTTCGCCTGTACGCTTTCTCCCACCCCTCCTCTCCCACTCCCATCTGCTTCATACGCGACAGATTTATGACGTTGCGGCTGGAATTTGCCAAAATAATAATGAAAATCGTAAAAAAACGTATCATAAAATGGCGGCGGTTGTGTTTTCTTCCGCGCCCGTCGTCCCTGAGCAGTTGTTAATTATCAGTTATTAAAGTGGACTCTGTAGTTTCTGTGATGAGGTGAATTTTGATCTGCTCCTCTCGTCTTTACGGGCGTTTGGTGAACTGTAAACGGTCAGATAATAACGCGGGAGTTTGTTTGGACGTAAATAACGTCTGCGCGCGGAGGAAATGCGGCGTATACGTGCTACAACATTTGGTGTATCATAAATTATCGAAGCCAACAGAAGGACAGCAGTGGTTTGAGGAAAGGTCTCCGTTTGCAGTGTGTAGTTTTCAATGTGAAGTATTTGGGTCACGCGCATTTTGGAGAAAAGAACTTAAGTTACCACAATATTCTAAAAGTTTA
The DNA here is from genome assembly GCA_964034765.1 of Knipowitschia caucasica. Lineage (NCBI taxonomy): Eukaryota > Metazoa > Chordata > Actinopteri > Gobiiformes > Gobiidae > Knipowitschia > Knipowitschia caucasica. The sequence goes on from OZ035840.1 coordinate 34,143,608, forward strand.
CATTTTCTACAGCTTATAATAAAGTACACGGACGTCCTTCTCAGTCTGGGTCTCACTTTTTCTAATTTTTTCTCTGAGTGGTTCCTCCCTGACGCAGGAATGTCTAATCATATTACATTTATTAACATTTATTAACATTTATTAACATTCCTCATCATTTCTGGACAGTGTTGATCCCGCTCCTTATGAACCAATGACTTCTGTATTTTTGTTATTATTGTATTTCCAGTATTCAAACTTTTTTTATTCTTTGTAAAGTCCTTCAAGGCGACTGCTGCTAGAGTAATATAGAAATAAATAAAATGGAATCGATCGCTCAGATTGTTACAGAATATGTGATTATTGTGGTGATCTTTACGCGCGCGGCGGATCTAAAAATAATCATATTCTATCATTAATGCAAAAAAAAAAAAAAAAAAACACGTGTAGGAAAAGTATAAGTATGTGACCCATTTGTACTTTATTTTCGGGGTCAAGCACTTTATGAATTATCCAAAAGGCCAAACTATAACTTTTAGTATTGTCCAGTACAATCGGCGCATGCGTAAAAGCGAGAGGACTACTGTAACTTTTATACATTTATGATCATTTTTATCAATGCAAACGCGTTTAAACTCAGCTGTTATTCAAATAGTCAAATATGAACGCGGCTGGTGCGTAAATATGTCTTTCCTTCTCACTCTACTGCATCCCCCTCACAAGTATAACAATATTAAAATCTACTAATGCAACTATACGTGGCTCCAGCGTTTATTGACAATGTACAAAACACTTCAAAGTTTATTATAAGCCCTAAATGTGTTGGTTTTTCTTCTGAAAGATCATAAGGAAAGTTTTGCTCATATTCAGACTACAATAAAAGCCCCGCGTGTCTCCTCCACACACACTTTTTACGCACATATACACACACACACATCTTTACGTCCACACACACACACACACATACACATACAAACACACATACACACACATATATATATTGATGTATTTGGGTCAGAGCTCATGTCCTCCTCACGCGGCGCCATAAATTATCAGACATTAATGATACAGTTTCTCAGATCCACATAACGCCAAATACGACGCAGGTTTTACGCACGACGCACGCATCCAGACTGGAGATATCGATCTGTTTGGGTCTTTCCCTGTTCCTTTTACGTGCTGGGTTCACCGCAGATGATCGAATATTTATGAATGGGTTGGTTTTTGCCTTCGCTCTGAACAAACAGGTTCAAGGCGTGATTCTTTTGCATGACTCGCGGGTCATGGCAACAGGAAGAGGCAGTTTTTACACACGCGATAGTCGGTTAGTTCTGGTTCGTTTGGCCTAAAATAAAAGAGTATTAATGAAAATGAACAAGATTATAGCCAAAGAAAAGGGGGTTTTACGCGTTAAAATAGAGAAATTGGGAAATGAATTATTAGACATATCTAGTTAAAGTTCTGTCAGCCCTTTTTAATGAACAAAACAAACTCATTTACGTGTCATAATAAACGTTACGTTGTCTATAACCGTTGGACGTCACTAATAGCTGTAGCTTCTCTTTTTCTCAAATATTGTCTATATTGTTATGAAAACTCGTGATTGGATGCAGCAGAGAGAGTGGGAAAGACATGAGCTTTACGCACCAGCCTCGTTCGTATTTGACCATTTGATTATTTGAAATTACAGTTTACACGCGTTGGGATTTATAAAAATAATCATAAATGTATAAGTTACAGATCGTACAGTGCCCTTTTACGCATGCGCCGTTAATACTTCAGTTCAGTTCAAGGTATTTTTGTTTTGTATAGATTTACAGTATCTCAACAGTATAGTATCTCAGAGGACTTTACAAAGCTGATTCACCAACACAAGTCAGAGAATGAAATTGTTAAAAATCGGTAAATGCATATATAGACTTTGGTCCATAAATTGTGTTAGATTTCCTTAATAGTTTATGTATTTACTGAATAAGTAGCGATATCAACAAGTGTGTTATAGTTCGGACAGTGCTGTAAATGTGTCTGACTTTATCTCTACATTTACAGACACATTCACGCGGAGGAAAAGTAGTTTTAACCCAGATCCAGTCGTAAATAGGCTTTTGAGACGCTCCTGTCCTTGTCTGTCTGTACATAAACTCACTGTCAGAGTCTGAAAGGCGAACACGCTGAATTCAAAGTATTCAGAGTTCAGACACGTCTCTATTCACGCACTTTAACTCATGCAAATCCACTCGTAAACCCTTTTCTATTTGCTTACGGCCACGTCTAATTGCGGTCATAAATTCTGCTCCCCACTGTCTTGTAAAACATCCCACATCGACTACACAAAGACAGCAGCAGTACCGTGGCTTATGTGGAGCTTCCTCATCCAGGGGAATATCTGCGGAGCCTCTGCCCCCGCGGAGACCTGCTTCTGCTGCTGCTGCTGCTGCTGCTGCTCCTCCACGTCTGGCTCTTCCAAGTCGGTGAAGCGCTTGGAGGCGATGCTTTCAGAGGCTTGACACAAACTTCCAACGCCGCTGCCACCGCTGCTCTCCTGCTGTTTGGACCCAAGTTTAGCCTCATCCTCCCCGCCTCCACTGCCACTGCTGCTGCTGCTGTGACGCGGTGACAGGAGCGCGTCAGTCAGGGAGCAGGTCGCGGTTCCCTGCCTGCTGTAGCCTCCACGCGGCTCCGTGCCACCTACGAAGCCTCTTCCACCTTCCCCTCCTCCGAACGCGCCGCTCCCACCGCTTCTCCCGGTGTTGCTCACGGACAGATCCATGCCATTGTACCCGTAGCCGTAGCCAGCAGTCCCCGGGTGATGCATCGCGGTGGGGTCCCTGTACGCGGCGCCGGTCCCGGTCCCACTGCCACCGCCTCCTCCGCCGCTGCCCGCGCCTCCATAATTCAGCAGTTGTTGATAATCATTCGCGTATCGCCCCGAGAACGAGTTCACAAAGTAGGAGCTCATTTAGTTATTTTTCTTTCTTGTTATTTCTCTCGTTTTTGTGCGTAATTTTAAGGCACCCCCACGCGCGCGCGCTTTTGGATAGTTGTAAATTTCTCGTAACGACGGCAGCGCGGGCCACTTTCGGCGATTTATGACGTAAAAGTGAATTATAGCGTTGCGCACAAGTTTAGTATGTGTGTGTGTGTTGTATATGTGTGTCCAAATATGGGGGTGGGGTGAGGGAAAGGAGGGGGGAGAGGTGAGGAGAGGAGAGAGAGGCGGTCACGTGCTTTTGTTGACCAGTCGTAAATTGTGGCTCCGGTGACTCGGTAATCCGCGCGTAATGAGGAGGACGAGCCAAGAGCGTCACCTGCCGCCGTGAAAGGGCACTGCAGGGGACACCGGGGAGGGCTGTCTGCGTCCGTGCGCGTGAGGTGACGTCCCAGGCCCGGTGTCTGTGCGTGTGGAGGCTTTGTGAGTCAGAGCAGGAGAGTAAAGAGCAGGACTGTGAGTTAAGCTTAATGTTTTTATAAACTTCAAACAATCAATGAGTTAAAAACAGAATATTTTGTAAAGTGTAAAAACAATGTGTGATTTTATTAGAAAGAATTGAGTATTTTTAAAAAGTCAAAACAGCCTCGAGCGTGTGAACAAGAGGGACTTACATTCATTTAAATGCATTTTAAAATTATACATAAATATTTTCACAGGTTAAAATTAGCTGCATTTTGGTCACTGGTAATTTTCTTTTTTTTATTTTGTATTTCATTAAAAACTGTTTCCTTTTGGACAAAGTTGGCACATTCTGATTGATTTTATTTCAAAGTAAAAACAGTTTGAAGCTAAAGTCCATTTTATGATTATTTTTGTTTTAAGATGATGATAACTTTATTTGCAGACTCGAGGTCCAGATCAACAAGAAAGACTTTTACTTTCTTTCTGCTTTTTTTCAGTGGTGTGAGAAAAAATAAATAAATATTGTAAATGTAACTGTCATATTGGATGTATTTTCAGGTCCACAATTTAAATAAATAATTAAATAAATGAATAAATAAAATACACGTAGGACTTTTACCTAAAGTCTGACTTCTGCCAAAGCGAGAGACATTTAAAGTTAAATTATAATAACATTTCCACAATATGAAGAATAAGAGAAGTCACAAAGAACTAATAAAACACTAAAGTAAAGGAGGTGAAAAAGTCTAAACATGAAACAATTCAGGAAAATATTTTAACTTTTTTTGTGAACGTCATAAAATGTTAAAAAAGTTTTCTTCCGTTTCTCACATGTTGTAAATGTTTATAGTGAAATTTTACTTTGTGTTTTGCAAGAAATTGGATAAAACCAAAACAAATAAAGTCATAATGTGAGATCAAAAAAAGCAAACAAATCAGTTATTATTATACTTTATGACTTTGTTCTTAAAATCAGTTTTTTTGGTGAAAAAAAAATCTGGTTTGATTCACAGAAATATGTTTTTAACTTGAAACTAAAATGAAAGATTTGAACATTTTCAGATAAATGTTTTTGGGGGAAATAGTTTTATTTAATTACATTTGGTGCATTCTGGGTATAGTCTTGCACAGTTTTTCCAATGTGGTTTTACTGCAAATGGATAATAAATTCTCGAATTTTCCCAATTTCTCTGATGTAATTTTCACACCATGACGTCACAAACCTGCTTTAATTCAACAATGCGGCGCCTTTATGATGACGTCACGCTCCAACAGGTTTTTTTTTTATACATCATTGATTCAGATTGTAGTTTTTTCTTTAGTTTTTTTCTTCAAAGCGACCGCCTCGAGGACGTGCGCGCGGCTCGTGTTTGTGGTTTAGATCCTGGTGAAGATAAAGTGCTAAAGGCCCAGGCCACATTTACTGCACTAATGAAGCACGAGCTCTAACCAGGGACGGCCATAAACCTCCCCCACCCTCCCCCACCCTCCCCCATACCTCCCCCATAGCTCCCCATACCTCCCCCATACCTCCCCCATAGCTCCCCCCTCCCGCCGCGATTCATTACAGCTTCAGGAAAACAACGTCCACATGAAGTATAGGAAATGTTGAAGCTATAGTTATTTCCACTGCGCGTGATGGTTACGTGCACTTTATAAAAATATACAAACGGACCTGATAGAAAACAGGCAGAAAAGAGTCGCCTTTAATATACCTTCAAATCCAGGTTGAAGTTCTGTTTAGATGCAGAAAACTGAGAGATTTCATTATATATTTGTGTTTATTGATGTTTTTAAAGCTTTGTACATTCTTCTGTATGACCTGTGCTATATAAATAACCTTGCCTTTGCCTATTGGACATTTCATGTGTTTTCGCGCGTAAAATAACGACATACACTGTAAAAAGTGACTTGACAAAACAAAGTAGGAGCAAATATGAGACCATTTGAGTAGTATTTTAGGCCTGCACTGTAAAAAGTGATGGGACTTGTTTGAGAGAAAAACCAAAGAATACGTAGCCAGAATTACGTAATCCAAATACTTAATATGACGTGAAATATTTAGGTTTTACACACTGTAAAAAGTGACTGAAAATTAGATTATATGACACAGGTCAAAAAATTCTTTATTTCTATGCACCGTAAAAAGAGAATTAAAGACTGGAATTAAGGCATTTTATCAAATGTAAGTTCTGATGTTATATTGTATACACTGTAAAAACAATAAGAAAAACACACAGAGACAGAGGAGCCACAGACTGGATTCTTTCCGTTTGGATTGATACAAACTTTATGCTTCGTCCTTTTTCAAACCATGAACAGGTGTTTTTCTGTTTTAATGTGGATAATTAGTGGTACATGTTGCGCCTAAATGATTTAAGGTGTATACACTGTAAAAAGTGAGACTATGTGTGACAGGGCTATACGTACAATAAATATACACACTGTAAAAAGTGAGATAAATCGGTACAAACGTCGTAGCTCGTCTATAAATGTCTGCTGGGTTATCTGCACTGTAAAAAGTGATTTGAATAGAACAATATGAGACAAAGCGGGTAAATACTGAGACAAACTAGGGCGGCACGGTGGCTTCTCAGCAAGAAGGTCCCGGGTTCGAATCCCGGTCGGAATAGGGCCTTTCTGAGTGGAGTTTGCATGTTCTCCCCATGTCTGCGTAGGTTTCCTGCGGGTGCTCCGGTTTCCCCTACCACTAAAAACATGTCACTAGGTTAAATCCTCCAGCTCTGGTCCTGACCAAGCCAAGCATCAACATCTGGAGATGGTTCCCGGGCGCTGTTGCTACGGCGACCACTGTTTCTGACGTAAGCCTTAGTGGCATCACAGGACAAATTTCCCTACAGGGACAATAGTGCACATTTAAATGTATTTAAAAAACACTTTTATGAAAACTATGAAAGTGACAGAAGGGAAAGTGAAAACATGGAGTCAAGTAAAAGTCATTCGCCGAAGAACAAAGAACGTAGGATAAAGACATTATTAATTTAAGAAACATACAATAAAACACACTAGTCCAGATTGAGATAGTTTTAGTTTAGTTAAATCGAATCAAATGCAATAAAATGTCATTGCCATTCAAAAAGATATAAGCTTGTATATACACTGCAAAAGTAATTAAATATATGTCAAGAAATTGCTCAAATTTTCGAAAATGTGTCTTAAAGCTGCACTAACTGACTTTATTTTCGTTTCCTTAGTTAAAGTCTATCCATGTCCATGTAGTGCTTTGGGATAAACGTCCTTTTGAAGAAAAAGTAGCACAGATTTGTGCTGACGTGACATTATATTTTAGATCGAGTTTTGATGAAACAAGGAAGAGATGTGTTTCGGGTCGCAGATTGTGACCAATCACAGCGCACCACTAGTACCCACTTTTGTGAGAAATCTACAGGTCTCCGTTAGCATAGACGGCTGAGTTAGCACAACAAGCGGCGGAGCTAACCTGAAGCTTCCTCGTCTTCATCACCGGTTACTGCTTACACAGCGAGACAGCCATCCAATAGAAAGTCCCGTTCCTCCGCACTTCTATCGTTCTGTGGTCACGCCATCCACGTGCAAATCCATGTCCATGTATTATCCATATTGGGAGACGCTAGCTCCGTCAACAACAGTGAGTGTAGCTTTGAGGGGAGGGGAGCAGAAAGAGCGAGGCCAGCGAGTCCGCGGCTTCAAAATCCCAAAGTCAGTCAGTGCAGCTTTAATTCGAGAAGATTCTGAATGCAGTAAATTCTAGATTTTCCAAACAAAATTATCTTGTTTTAAAAATATATATTAGAAATGTCTCCCTTGGAATGAGGAAAAAATAAATAAAGCCACAGCTCTTGAAATAAAACTAAATGTTTTTGTCTCATTGGAGAATCTGGAACTGAATCAATATTTTAATATATTAATAATGAATAATATATACTCACAGATTGTAATTTAAGTCCTGTTTATTGCTCTTACTGTCTCAGAGTAATTATTAATTCAGATTATAGTCATCTGTGTTGTAAACTGTGTATAATGATATGTTTTTGTGAATCTCTGTTGGACCCATGTGCTCTGTACAGACATGTTAGATTCAGCTTTAAATCTCGCCAAATGTAATTCCCCATTTCTTCCACTTGATGGGACTGTTGCGCAGCCTATCACATTATTCAGCTGTATATTTTCTCAAGATCATGTTTGAGGCCAAGATGAACACAAATATGTATAAAAATGTATCTTTATCTAAAACTAGACTTTTTCTTAATCAGCAAAACTCTGAATGAGAAAATGTCAAATAATTCTAGCATAGGCTAAGCTAACGTTTTGGCTAATGCTTAATGCTTGGGGTTTTTTCTTGCTTAAAAATGTCAATAACCTGGATGTGAAAGCCAGATCCTGTCAGACCTCTGAGGCTAAGCAGGGCAGGGTCTGGTTAGTGCTGTGATGGGAGACCTCTGGGAACACCAGGTGCCACAGTGGGGCAGCTGCGGCCCTTAGGCAAGACACTTCCCCCACATTAGAATGAGTCTGGTGTGTGTGAATGGTTGGTGGTGGTGGCACAGACTGGTTGCCTCGCTTCTGTCAGTGCGCCCCAGGACAGCTGTGGCTACAATAGTTTATATGTGTATGATGCATTATTTTTTTTTACCATTTCTGTCTTAGGACTTGTACGAAACTCACTAAACTCACTTGCACAAAAGCCCCAGCTCCTCACACACGAAAAATGCCTGAAGTTTAAACCCGATCTCCCGCTACACTGTCCTGGCCTTGATTTATGATTTGTTGATTCCCAGCTGAGGGAGGGGGGCCCGGGGGGTGCGGGGGGTATGCATTTCAGCCTCCGTCCTACTACTGTTTGCCGTGGGCCCCAACACGCAATCAGCAGCGCATGTTTCACCCTGGCATGAGGCACAAAGGAAGAGAGGCCACAAGACAAATTCCACAGTCGCGTGTAAAACGATACGAGAGGAAGGAGCGTGATCTCCCCGCAAGGTTCGGGAGGTGCGGAGGTGAAGGACGTTTGGGAGGTTTGGGAGGTGGACCAGAGGAGAGGCCGTGGACCAGAGGAGAGGCCGTGTTCTTTATGTGTCTGTGTTGTTCAAGCAAATAATAATAATATTATAATATTATTATTATTATTATTATTGTTATTATTATAATTATTGTTATTATTATTCGGAAAAGCAAGGCAAGACCAGTTTATTTGTACAGCACAGATCAATCAAAAGGAAACTTAAAGTACCAAGCAGGAGGCCAGTCCCTGTGCTCCTCAGAGTCCCAGCAGGAGTCCAGTCCCTGTGCTCCTCAGAGTCCCAGCAGGAGTCCAGTCCCTGTGCTCCTCAGAGTCCCAGCAGGAGTCCAGTCCCTGTGCTCCTCAGAGTCCCAGCAGGAGGCCAGTCCCTGTGCTCCTCAGAGTCCCAGCAGGAGGCCAGTCCATTCAGTCATTCAGCCAACTTCAGCTCCGTCATAGCTCATTTTAAAGCTCAGAACAGCCTGAATCTTCTCTAAGCAGTTTTTCTCTAATCTTCAATAAAGTGGCCCACATTGGACACCTACAGACAGACTGCCACCTACCACTCAGAAATGGATCAAGTGGAAGAAAATGGATGGATGGACAGATCTACAGACTCAGGAGGGAGAGAGATCTGACTTACGATGTGTCTAAAGTAATATTTATTTAGTATTATTTCACATTCTCAAAAATATTTGTTTCACTGCAAAAAGTGATGAAAAATAAGTTAAAATGCTACAATTTGGAAAAATGTATCTTAGTTTCAGCACAAATTCAACAGTAGAGAGAAATGATCAAAAATTGAAATAAAATAAAGCCTCTCTATATATAATAAATAAGTTAGTGTAAACCTCTAGCTTTAGCCTAAGCATTTATAAACTGTATATGGCAGACATTATACAGTAAAATCAGAAATGTCTCCCTTGGAATGAGAAAATAAGTTCTGGTTTGGGTTTAGTTTAGTTTAGTTTTAACACAGTCAGAATGAACTCAGATTAAGCCATTATCACCTCATATTTTCATTATTTTTTGCAGTGTAAAATGTTTAAAGCAGTCCCCGGGCTTTGGTCCCAGTCCAGCCCTGAGCGTGACCCAGTTGGCACGACCGTCTCAATGCGTTCCCTTGTTTAAAAATAGCTCCTGACCACGAGACGAAGGGCCGGGGCCGATCCACGCTGACCCAGGCCTCATTCATAACCCTGGAGTCGCCAACGGGATGTGGTCCGGACTGGCTTTAACTTAATTATAAGGTTTGGGGAAAGTTAAAGAAGACGTATGATGCTTTTTGAACAGTGTTTTGTCGTAGACTCTGCCACACACAGAGCAGAGAATGTTTCGTTTTGACGCGATATCGATCCAGGACACAGCAGTTTGTGTGTTACACTGTAAAAGAAACAGGAAGTAGACCATATATGGATGCTAGGAATGAACCAAGGCGTGACTAAGATGTGCAACACTCCCATCTAGTGGTGAAAGTGGGGAATTGTGGCAGCACGGTGGCGCAGTGGATACCGCTTTTGCTTCACAGCGAGAAGGTCCTGGGTAAGAGTCCACCTCCAAAGCTCTCTGTGTGGAGTTTGCATGTTCTCCCCGTGTATATACAGGTTTTCTCCAGGTGCAACGGTTTCCCCTACCACTAAAAACATATAGAATAGTTCTGGCATGCTCCTCCTGTACGGTAAACTCCCATCTCTGTGAGGAGAGAGAGACGAAAGCTTTGAAAGGCTCTATATTATTACACATATCTGTATATATAAATCTAACATGGTGGGGACTGGACTCCTGCTAGTCCCAGAGTCGGAACTAAACATAGGGAGTCAGCGTTTCAGATTCACACAGCAAGAATAGAAATGTGAGACAAGCTTCTTCTGACCATGTTTGAATCCAAGTTAAAGACAGTTCTGTTTCTGCAACAACTGAAGGATTCTATATTGTGTGATTGTTTCCATCTTGTCTTGTTCAGCACTTTGAGGTGCCTTGTGTGTGAATTGTGCTACACAAAAAAACTTGCCTTGTCTTGTCTTGTCTAATTCAGGGGTCTCAAACGGGTCCTCAGAGGCCGGTGTGGCTGCAGGTTCTAGTTCCACCCTGAGCAGGAGCACACAGACTCCTGGTCTCTCTCTGGTCTCTTTCTGGTCTCTCTGGTCTCTCTCTGGTTTCTTTCTGGTCTCTCTCTGGTCTCTCTCTCATCGCTCTCTGGTCTCTCTGATCTCTCTCTGGTCTCTTTCTGGTCTCTCTCTGGTCTCTCTCTGGTCTCTATCTGGTCTCTCTGATCTCTCTCTGGTCTCTTTCTGGTCTCTCTCTGGTCTCTCTTTGGCCTCTTTCTGGTCTCTCTGGTCTCTGGTCAAACTCCCCCCTTTCCTTAGGTGAGTCCAGTTTTAACCTGTAGATCTGAGTCCCGGGTCAGAAACCACCTGCTCTCCCTGGAACTGGTTTGAGACCCTGAGTCCATAGTCCGCTGTAGGAACGAGCGTATTTGAGCGTATTTGACTCCAATCAGTGTGCCCCAGGGCAGTTGTGGCGACAGTAGTAGTGATGACCCTTTTGTTTGAAGTGAAAGATTGATGCCCCCTTGAACCTTTCAACATTTCGCCACATTTCAGGCTTCAAACATAAAGATATAACATTTTAATTTTTTGTCATGAATCAACAACAAGTGGGACACAATCGTGAAGTGGAACAAAATTTATTGGATAATTTAAACTTTTTTAACAAATAAAAAACTGAAAAGTGGGGCGTGCAATATTATTCGGCCCCTTTACTTTCAGTGCAGCAAACTCAGTCCAGAAGTTCAGTGAGGATCTTTGAATGATCCAATGTTGTCCTAAATGACTGATGATGATAAATAGAATGCACCTGTGTGTAATCAAGTCTCCGTATAAATGCACCTGCTCTTTGATAGTCTCAGGGTTCTGTTTAAAGCGCAGAGAGAACCATGAAGACAAAGGAACACACCAGGCAGGTCCGAGATACTGTTGTGGAGAAGTTTAAAGCCGGATTTGGATACAAAAAGATTTCCCAAGCTTTAAACATCTCAAGGAGCACTGTGCAAGCAATTATATTGAAATGGAAGGAGTATCAGACCACTGCAAATCTACCAAGACCCGGCCGTCCCTCCAAACTTTCATCTCAAACAAGGAGAAGACTGATCAGAGATGCTGCCAAGAGGCCCATGATCACTCTGGATGAACTGCAGATAACTACAGCTGAGGTGGGAGAGTCTGTCCATAGGACAACAATCAGTCGTGCACTGCACAAAACTGGTCTTTATGGAAGAGTGGCCATTTCACAAAGATATCCATAAAAAGTCTGGTTTAAAGTTTGCCACAAGCCACCTGGGAGACACACCAAACATGTGGAAGAAGGTGCTCTGGTCAGATGAAACCAAAATCGAACTTTTTGGCCACAATACAAAACGATATGTTTGGCGTAAAAGCAACACAGCTCATCACCCTGAACACACCATCCCCACTGTCAAACATGGTGGTGGCAGCATCATGCTTTGGGCCTGCTTTTCTTCAGCAGGGACAGGGAAGATGGCTAAAAATTGATGGGAAGATGGATGGAGCCAAATACAGGACCATTCTGGAAGAAAACCTGTTGGAGTCTGCAAAAGACCTGAGACTGGGACGGAGATTTATCTTTCAACAAGACAATGATCCAAAACATAAAGCCAAATCTACAATGGAATGGTTCACAAATAGACGTATCCAGGTGTTAGAATGGCCAAGTCAAAGTCCAGACCTGAATCCAATCGAGAATCTGTGGAAAGAGCTGAAGACTGCTGTTCACAAACGCTCTCCATCCAACCTCACTGAGCTCGAGCTGTTTTGCAAGGAAGAATGGGCAAGAATTCCAGTCTCTCGATGTGCAAAACTGATAGAGACATACCCCAAGCAACTTGCAGCTGTAATTGCAGCAAAAGGTGGCGCTACAAAGTATTAGCGCAAGGGGGCCGAATAATATTGCACGCCCCACTTTTCAGTTTTTAATTTTTTTTTTTAATTTAAATTATCCAATACATTTCGTTCCACTTCACGATTGTGTCCCACTTGTTGTTGTTATATCTTTATGTTTGAAGCCTGAAATGTGGCGAAATGTTGAAAGGTTCAAGGGGGCCGAATACTTTCGCAAGGCACTGTATATAAGTATATTAAAGTAAGCCGTGTAGCTGGTGGAAGCATGTTATGTCTTCTTTAAGATTAGCAAAGCCATTTTTTATCCCAGACTCCTTCTCTTCCTCGACATCCCGACAGAGGACTCTCACATCGTTCTGACAGGACTCCAAGACAGATTTCCACCAAAACAAACCCAGAAGAAAACTTAATATACGTCTTTTAAGCTTTAAAAATACTCCATTCTTCTCCCACGGTCTCACGCTGTGCACATCTGCTGCAGCCTCGCACGAAACCGTCTCTGCGGAAAGAGGAATGTCGGAGCCGAGTCTGGTCTGAGTCTGGTCCGAGTCTGGTCCGAGTCTGGTCCGAGTCTGGTCCGAGTCCGGTCCGAGTCTGAGCCGAGTCTGAGCTGAGTCTGAGCTGAGTCTGGTCCGAGTCTGGTCTGAGTCTGATCCGACAACGACACAAGCGAAAAACAGGAAAGTCCGGGATCTGTGGTTGGGAAAATCGGATCAACCAGAAACACCATCGCTCAGATTTTTATTGCTCAATAAAAATCTATTCAATTAAATGATTTTTTTATGGTCTCTCTCTCTGGTCTCTTTCTGGTCTCTCTCTGGTTTCTCTCTGGTCTCTCTCTGGTCTCTCTCTCTGGTCTCTCTCTGGTCTCTCTCTGGTCTCTCTCTGGTCTCTCTCTGGTCTCTCTCTGGTCTCTCTCTCTGGTCTCTCTCTGGTCTCTCTCTGGTCTCTCTCTGGTCTCTCTGGTCTCTCTCTGGTCTCTCTCTGGTCTCTCTCTGGTCTCTCTCTGGTCTCATTCTAGTCTCTCTCTGGTCTCTCTCTGACTCTCTCTCTGGTCTCTCTCTGGTCTCTCTCTGGTCTCTCTCTGGTCTCTCTCTCTGGTCTCTTTCTGGTCTCTCTCTGGTCTCTCTCTGGTCTCTCTCTGGTCTCTCTCTGGTCTCTCTCTCTGGTCTCTCTCTGGTCTCTCTCTGGTCTCTCTCTGGTCTCTCTGGTCTCTCTCTGGTCTCTCTCTGGTCTCTCTCTGGTCTCTCTCTGGTCTCATTCTAGTCTCTCTCTGGTCTCTCTCTGGTCTCTCTCTGGTCTCTCTCTCTGGTCTCTCTCTGGTCTCTCTCTGGTCTCTCTCTGGTCTCTCTGGTCTCTCTCTGGTCTCTCTCTGGTCTCTCTCTCTGGTCTCTCTCTCTGGTCTCATTCTAGTCTTTCTCTGGTGTCTCTTTGGTCTCTCTCTCTGGTTTCTGGTCTCTCTCTGGTCTCTCTCTCTGGTCTCTCGCTGGTCTTTCTCTCTGGTCTCTCTCTCTGGTCACTCTCTCTGGTCTCTCTCTGGTCTCTCTCTGGTCTCTCTCTCTGGTCTCTCTCTAGTTTATCTCTGGTCTCATTCTAGTCTCTTTCTGGTGTCTCTCTGGTCTCTCTCTCTGGTCTCTCTCTGGTCTCTCTCTGGTCTCGAGCAGTGGGTCATGTCCAGAACACAGTGCCATGTTCGACATTTACCACTAGATGGCGGTGTTGCGCATTCTCGTCACCCATCGAAACAGAAATGGCGCTGCACAGACATTTTGGCTCAAATGGAGAAAAAACAATGTTGCAATTTTCTGCTTTCTTCAAATTGTTTGATGTCAATAGATATAATGTTGTTAAGTTGCTTTTTTGGTAAACATCTAAAAGGGCACGATGTAAGGAACCAAAACAAAACCAGACGCAAAGGTCCAACTTCCTGAAGTCCGAGACCGCTCTCGATACTTTGGCCTCAATATTTGCAAATGAACCTATACCAGTGAAGGGACTGTTTTAAACGAGCCGTCGATTGAGTAACAACAGAACGACTATTGTCACTATCAGAGTAAAAGGAAGTATTAAAATTACACGGAGCAATATCAGGAAACTCAAAATAAACAAACTGTCGTGAAACAGACAGAGATCCAACGAACGCCCAGGTCCACATCAGGTCCAACTCAGACCTACACAAAATGATCTTGGACATAATCTTCAAACAGAAGGGGCGGGGACCTGTATGTGTCTTCTCCTATTCAAAACTGGACTAAAAGCACTGAAGGCTTTGTGTTGTTTACTATTTACATTTAATTATAACATATTCAGGTTCGATGTGGTTGTTTTCTTCATAAAACCAGCTTTAAAATAATGTATAACATGCCATATCAGCTCAGACTCTCAGTAACAGTAATGTACGATGTCCACTAGGGCGGCCACAAGTACCTTTTCCCGGACCGCTAACAGCCCGCGGGCCGCAGCTTTGATACCACAGCATTACTGTCTCTATATATGTAAAACCTGTCTTATATTTCTCAGTATTTTCCTTTCAATAAAACGTTGCCAACAACAGGATTTATTTCAGGAAACGATATGAAATGTGTTTTTGTTTCGTCGCCTCTCAAAAAGCGAAAGACTGAATTTGCGTGAAATGAACCAATCAGAGCCGGTGCTTTTCCAAACGACAGGAAAGCGTCGCCTGCGGCTCATTCCGACGCAAACGACGTCCGCGAAGAAACAGAAACACACGTTATTTTATCACCGGCTGCTGATGCGGTCGTCACGGAAACTACAATCTGTGGAACGGTCGACTCTCATTCTCATTTAATGTCTGTTTTATCTTATGCCGACCTCGATATGTACATGTTTCTTAAAAAATAGAATAAAAAGAAGGACAGAATGATACAGGTCCCAGGGCGCTGTACAATATGGACAGACACAGATATGGAGTATAGACACTAATATAATAATATTCGTCTGAGTTTTTCATAGTTGTACGGAGTTTGTATAGTAACTGTTTGTTTTTGGAGGCGTGTCCTGTTGCCTTGGTAACGCGCTAAAACATCCCATTCCGCCGCAGCGCTCAGAGAAGTTTATGTATAACGTTTTACTAAAGTTCTCTTCCACTGAACCAAAAAACAAAACTCAAAAAAGACAAAAATTACTACTGCGATTGGAAAAGATGTGGCGTGTTTTTGAGGCTGAGACGTGTGTAACAAAGGTACTGTACCTTTGTGTGGGTTCTTTTGAAATTGTTTCCAAATCCAAAATAAATCCCTTCTGTGTCAATGTGCCTTTTTCAAACTCATTTTAGGATTATTTTTCTCAAGCTCCATGACTTCAGTTTTGCCACCGCCATGTTGGATTGTGGTGTAACTCCCCACGTCCACCACCAGAGGGAGTGTTGTTTGTCCGTATGTTATACACTTCGTAAACAACATATAAAACATTCTGTCAGGTTAAAAGTTAAAACATTAATTACAAATACTGCGTCATATTTGTCATACACGTTTTATTCTGTTATTATTATTTGTGGGTTTGATTCCCGAGATCTGCTCCTACTGTCTGCTGTTGTTGTGTCCCTGGGCAGGACACTTAACCCCTCTTTGCCTGAAGCCCCCGCTGAAAGATCAAAGCTGCAGCAGGACCAGGGGCTGGGGCTTGGAATGTTCTTGGAATTTAACGTTAAAATGTGTTTTAAATGGGACATAAATCGTAAGACCCTGGACCCCATGTTGGGAACGGCTCCCGTTCAAATTAAGAGAATTCTGAAAAAATCCCTAACATTTTCTAAAAATCTTTTTCACTGTTTTTCTTAAAACTAAGTAATCCATACGATTTTTACCTTCAGTTCAACAGCCAAACTACATACTAACTAAACAGTGTGTTGCTATGGTAACTAGCACTTTCTCCAAATGAGTTTGCGAAGGTTCGAGATCATTTCATTTAAACATAATTACATTTCTATAAACATATAAAATACAGAAAAAGTCTAAAAATTTGGGCGTTCTGCTCTCCCAAAATTCCATCCACTGAGCGGCGCTGTGATAAAAAAATGACACCGTTTGTTGCCCAGTTCACTTCCGGTTGATTTCATACAATGGCGAATATGGCTCACGAAAACAACAAACGATTGACAGTGCCTGAATTGCGTGAAAGGTTGAAGCGAAAGGGTATTTGCAGTGTGGGAAAACGAAAGGAGGAATTGTTGTTGCTAGTTCAACGAGCGGATGGTGTTTATGAAGATTTAGAAGAAGATGACAGCGAGCAGAGTGAACGAAAACGGCTGTGTGTGCGAGTGACAGATGGTAACAATGAGAATGAAGTTCAGCTAAGAGGGAAGAATGTGAATTGGACGGATGATTTGCGCGATATGCCACTAGTTAGAGACGGGAATGTATTTGCATACAGAAAATGACGAAAACACTCAACCATTTAGAGAAAATGCGCCGGGCAGAGAGAACCGGAAGTTGCGAAGGCAAGTGTTACCCATAATGCAACGCAAAATTCAGTCGCTCCCCCGCCCATCGGATGGAATTTTGGGAGAGCAGAACGCCCGAATTGTCGAAGAGGTAATTACATAATAATAGCAGTTACTTTTCCAAAAATGAAAAGCCGTCATTTTGACTGCTGTTGGAGTATAGTGTTGAATACTTTCTTATTCTCTTTTTCTTTACGTTGAGCTTGTCCATTGTTTGTTCTTCTAAGTGTGTGTTTCTGCCTCAGGACAATGGATGCTCTTTAGCTTTTGTGCTAATTCCAGAATATTTATGTTGAAGCTGACACTGATTATGTCCTAAGTTCATATAAATAAATAATACAAATAAAACATGTATACTTGTCTTTATCTTTATCCTGTACACTCTCAGTTCCATTTAAATCATCAACATGTTTTTTTTTTTTTTTTTTTCAGTATCTATGAAATGCAAATTAAATAGTGATGCACGCGCGGCACGTTCCATCAGACGTACCCAGACCCGTGCAATCACCGGTGCGCGGTGCATTAACGGCGGAGCCTCCGTAATGTCCCATCTGTGCCGCCTCCGCCGCGGCTCTGAGGAAATGGAAGTGCGGTCACGCAGAGGACACGGCCGGGTTCAAAAGGCCACGCAGCTTTGTCCACTTTGTCTGGGACTCGTGAGCGCGCGCGAGGGAGGGCCCCGGGGACGCGCATGGCTGGAGGGGGCTCGTGAGGGGTGAGAGGTCAACTTTCACTGTGACTTCGCCTTCTACACTGCAAAAAAAGGATTGGAGACGGATTTTTGTTTTTTACTCACATTTCAACGTTGTTTTTTTTTTTTTTTCTTTTCAATGGAAAAAAATGTTGATAATGAGACTTTCTACAAGTTAAGTTTAAATCATACTTTCAATTATTTTTCTTGAAGAATAACTATTTTTATACTTCTTTATGATAATTATGTTACAGACAGAGATTTTATACTTGTTTCTTTGACGCCAGAGTTAGAAATTTAGTTTTATTTTAATTAGTATAGAGTTGTTCATGTATCTTATGCTGTGTGCTCATCTTTCTACTGTTCTATAACTTGTATTGCAACACTGAAAATTCCCCACTGTGGGACGAATAAAGGATCTCTTCATCTTCATCCATATAATGTGACTTGTTGTTTATCTGTTAAATTATTCTGTCGACGTTGGAGACTGAAGGAGACGTGGCTCAATTTCTATTCATTTAATTTGTGAATCGTTCTAAATCACAGCCGCAGTCGTCTCGAAGGACTTTACAGAGTTGTGGATTCCTCAAAAACAGTTCAAACCATTCAAACACAGTGAATACAGTATAACATTGGTTCATATGGAGCAGGATCAGCACTGACTCCTGCATCTACCGAAGCCAAACCTCGAGGCCCAAAGTCAAATAGATTGAACTAATTTTTTAATCGTTCATAGTTTTCTGAGCGTGTCAAAGGTTTATGACTCAGACTGAATGTATTTATTTACCGGCACATTACTTATTTTTACATACATCAATAAAACAGACAAAATAAACTTGTAGCTGGTTCGAAAAGGGGTTGGATGAAGCAGAGGCTTATTCTGTACATTTCAAACAGTAACACACACTATGGTATAAGACAACACAACACACACACACTGACATCACACACGCCCAAAATTAAAATGTGTTTCTCGCTCTGCCTCTGCCTCTCCAGTCTGGGATCTACAGTCTCAGTCCTGGGTCTACAGCCTCAGTCCTGGGTCTACAGCCTCAGTCCTGGATCTACAGCCCCAGTCCTGGGTCTACATTCTCAGTCCTGGGTCTACAGCCTCAGTCCTGGGTCTACAGCCTCAGTCCTGGGTCTACAGCCTCAGTCCTGGGTCTACATTCTCAGTCCTGGGTCTACAGCCTCAGTCCTGGGTCTACAGTCTCAGTCCTGTATTATTAAATGTGAACATAATTTAGGGGCCCCGTATGCACAGTTTGACCCGGGCCCCGTATGTCTGGGACCGGCCCTGCTCTTCATAAATTAGCGCCGGAGCAGAGTCCGCTCCTGTTCAGCCGTAAATATGCGCGTGCATGAAGCGAGGCCAAAGGGTTTACGACAGACTGTAAAAATACTGCGTAAATCAGCGGCAGTGGAGTCCGTAACACAGGGACGACTGCAGCACAGGGACGTCTGCAGCACAGGGACGTCTGCAGCACAGGGACGTCTGCAGCACAGGGACGTCTGCAGCACAGGGACGTCTGCACCACAGGGACGGCTGCAGCACAGGGATGGCTGCAGCACAGGGACATCTGCAGCACAGGGATGGCTGCAGCACAGGGATGGCTGCAGCACAGGGACGGCGGCAGCACAGGGACGGCTGCAGCACAGGGACGTCTGCAGCACAGGGACGTCTGCAACACAGGGACGTCTGCAGCACAGGGACGTCTGCAGCACAGGGACGTCTGCAGCACAGGGACGTCTGCAGCACAGGGACGACTGCAGCACAGGGACGACTGCAGCACAGGGACGACTGCAGCACAGGGACGACTGCAGCACAGGGACGTCTGCAGCACAGGGACGTCTGCAACACAGGGACGTCTGCAGCACAGGGACGTCTGCAGCACAGGGACGTCTGCAGCACAGGGACGTCTGCAGCACAGGGACGTCTGCAGCACAGGGACGGCTGCAGCACAGGGATGGCTGCAGCACAGGGATGGCTGCAGCACAGGGACATCTGCAGCACAGGGATGGCTGCAGCACAGGGACGTCTGCAGCACAGGGACGGCTGCAGCACAGGGACGTCTGCAGCACAGGGACGTCTGCAACACAGGGACGTCTGCAGCACAGGGACGTCTGCAGCACAGGGACGTCTGCAGCACAGGGACGTCTGCAGCACAGGGACGGCTGCAGCACAGGGATGGCTGCAGCACAGGGACATCTGCAGCACAGGGATGGCTGCAGCACAGGGACGTCTGCAGCACAGGGACGTCTGCAGCGCAGGGACGTCTGCAGCACAGGGACGTCTGCAGCGCAGGGATGGCTGCAGCACAGGGATGGCTGCAGCACAGGGACGTCTGCAGCACAGGGACGGCTGCAGCACAGGGACGGCTGCAGCACAGGGACGTCTGCAGCACAGGGACGGCTGCAGCACAGGGACGTCTGCAGCACAGGGACGTCTGCAGCGCAGGGATGGCTGCAGCACAGGGACGGCTGCAGCACAGGGACGTCTGCAGCACAGGGATGGCTGCAGCACAGGGACGGCTGCAGCACAGGGACGTCTGCAGCACAGGGACGTCTGCAGCACAGGGATGGCTGCAGCACAGGGACGTCTGCAGCGCAGGGATGGCTGCAGCACAGGGACGTCTGCAGCACAGGGACGTCTGCAGCACAGGGATGGCTGCAGCACAGGGACGGCTGCAGCACAGGGATGGCTGCAGCACAGGGATATCTGCAGCACAGGGACGTCTGCAGCACAGGGACGTCTGCAGCACAGGGATGGCTGCAGCACAGGGACGGCTGCAGCACAGGGATATCTGCAGCACAGGGACGTCTGCAGCACAGGGACGTCTGCAGCACAGGGACATCTGCAGCACAGGTTTATTATGACTGAACATGTGTTTTGTTCCCACGTGTGTCTGTAAACACCTTTATTGTTTTTTTGTGCTAGAGGAAACTGGAGCACCTGGAGAAAACCTATGCAGAGATGGGAGAACATGCAAATTCTTCTGAAAATGGCCGTGTTGGTCCACTCTGAGGAGCACAGGGACTGACCTCCTGCTGGTCCCAGAGTCAGAACTTAATTTTTCATGCTGAAATCTGGAACAGTCTTCCTGAAAATGTGAGACAGACTTCTTCTCTGACAAAGTTTAAATCCAGATTAAAAGCTTAGTTTGCGTCTTGTTTTGAGTTTCCTTGTGTATGAAGTGTGCTATACATATAAAATGGCTTGCTCCGATCGGGATTCGAACCAAGAACCTGCTTGCTGTGAATAGAGTGCTAACCACTCAGCCACTGTGCCGCCAACTGAACTCCAGGTCAGTGTTGGATCAAAAACAACGTAGAGACAATGTTTTAAACTACAGCTGAGAAAAGAACGTCACAGATTTGACGTTTAAATAAAGTTATTTTAAGATGGAGCTTAAGCGGGAATTCAGAGTGAAGACCTGTGACCCCAGCTCCTGCTGTTGCCCACAGCAACAGGATCTGTCAATCACACTCAGCTGCAGCGTCAGGCACTGCCCGCATCAGCTTCATATCACGCAGAAGCTCCATCCAAGCAGCAGCTTCATTCATGCTGCAACCCTCCTCCTCCCCATCTCTGCCTCGTTCCATGCCAGCTCCTTCATCCTTCTCCTCACTCCCACCACCAGGGTCTAGGCCCCGGGAGGACCCCCACCAGGGTCTAGGCCCCGGGAGGACCCCCACCAGGGTCTAGGCCCCGGGAGGACCCCCACCAGGGTCTAGGCTCCGGGAGGACCACCACCAGGGTCTAGGCCCGGGAGGACCACCACCAGGGTCTAGGCTCCGGGGGATTTCATCTCATTATCTTTTCCCTTCTGCAGTCGTGCAGTGCTCTGCCGGGGTCTAAGGCCAAATCCCACCACATTCTGTTCAGCACAATAAATGTAATCTTGAAAATATGTCTTTAGTGTCAGATGTGTAAATCATGCAGTGTCAGATTATCTGACGATCAACAAACAATTCTAATACTATGTTTTGCCTGTTCCAGTCTCTCCAGATTGAAACAAGATTTGCAACAAAGTGTCTTCGCAAACGGCTGATAACGATCTCGTCTGGACCACAAGAAAACAGCTGTGGTCTTCAGACTTCTGGAAACTTCTACGTTCAACAGAACGACTTTGGACGATTGTTTTGTTTGAATGTAGAATATAATATCAGAGAAACCTGTGGCTCAGGCGCCGGATGGGGGGGTTCAGGTGAGGCTCGGGGTTCAGGGGCCGGGGGCCAGGGGCTCGGGGTTCAGGGGCCGGGGGCTCGGGGTTCAGGGGCCGGGGGCTCGGGGTTCAGGGGCCGGGGGCTCAGGGTTCAGGGGCCGAGGGGCTCAGGTGAGGCTCCTGTGATGCGTCTGTGGCTCAGACTCATCTAAAGCTGTTCCAGTGGATCGTGGATCGTGCTGCGACGAGTTTCACTGCAAAGTCAAAGATGGCGTCCGTCCATGAACTACATGAACGCAGTAGATCCTGAAATCTACACAAAAGGAAGATTTCAGTCGATCGTGACTCAAAACATGAAGTTAACAAAGTTAAAAAGACTGTTTTGTGTCTGAGCTGAAACGTTCTCTCTCAGATCTACATTCTCCAAACTAGAACCACCCGAAAAATACTTTTATACATGATTGTTGGATTGTAAAACATAAATGGATTCTGAAAACTAAACAGTTTAGTTTAGTTTAGTTTAGTTTAGTTTAGTAAATGACAGTGAGACGGAGCAGTGCTTTACAGTTTATTAACAGTCGTAGGTAGTATACGTTGTACTGGACAAAAACATTTTCAAGTCTAAGTAAACATTGTAAAAATCCTGTAGCTCAGGTTCAGTCGTCGCCTTCGCTTCAGAATCACCACAATCTCTAAATATTTACAACAAAAGTCTAGTCTTAAAAAACCTTTTCTCTTCAACAGTTAAAGACGGGGTTTGGAATGAAACACGTTTGTTCTGCTGCAAAAGGACTTTATTAAAACTAAGTGGATCGGAGACGTTTATTTGGCTCCGAAAAAGTGTCAATGTTTGTTTTGTTTGTGTGAGAGACATTTTGGCACAAATGAGAGCCTTTCAAACTGTGCAACACTGAACTTTCTCTGCTCCTCTCAGTCTGCAGCAGTAACTTCCTGAAGTTCAGTCCAATCAAAAGAGTCGAAGTCAAAACTGAAATCTCTGAACTCCTGCATGAAATAAGAAAACAGTTCTTTCTGGTCCGAAAACTGCTTCTTTTCAAGTCATAATAATAATAATAATAACAATAATAATGATAATAATGATAATAATAATAATAATAATACATTAGTTTTGTGCAGCACTTTTCAGACTCTTAAAGTCTCTTCACATCATTATTCTTTCACTCCAAACACACGACTGTAGCCACAGCTGCCCTGGGGCACACTAGACACACACACCAGACTCATTCTAATGTGGGGGAAGTGTCTTGCCAAAGGACACAACCACAGTTTGGCACTTTACAGCCGCCCCACTGTGGCACCTGCTGTTCCAGAGGTCTCCCATCACAGCATTAACCAGGCCCTTCCCTGCTCAGCGTCAGAGTTCTGAGATTCGTACCCAGCTCTATCAGCTGTTGATCTCTGGAGCAGAAGTCAGAGCACAGAGCCGCTGATGTTTATGTGAACAGAGACAGAGACGTGTTTATGTGACTAGGGCTGTCAGAGTTTACGGATCTATTATTTATTGAGTGCTTGTGGCGCCACCTGCAGGTGAAAGCCACATCCTGTCAGACCTATGATGCTAAGCAGGGCAGGGCCTGGTTAGTGCTATGATGGGAGACCTCTGGGAACAGCAGGAGCAGGACACTTCTCCCTCAGTCCCTCGAGGCTTCAGTCGGTTAGAACCACCGTGTTTGTCCAAAAACTGATGAATTATTATTATTATTATTGTTATTATTATTATCATTATTATTAATGTTATTGTGAGAATAGATTGGATTGTATTAGGTTTGATCGTCACAAAACCTCACATCGTCCTCGAGTGAAGCCTGTGGGCGTCTACTTCCTGTTTGATTTGGCTGGTGGTAAATTTATACACAGGTGTATACTGTATACACAGGTGTTCATACACAGGTGTTTAAACACAGGTGCTGTACGGTCCAGCGAGTTCTGGAATTCATAATAAATAAGTCATAATTATTCTGTAACTTATTGTTGAAGATTCTCTGGACTAAAGTCCAAAACAACCCAAGAACAAACCCATGAATCTGAGTCATTTCAATAGTTTTCACTGAAATTTGTGTTTTTTGTAGCTTAAAACATAACAGTGAGAGAAGAGAGAGAAAAGAAGAGAGAGGAGAGAGAGAGGAGAGAGAGAGAGAAGAGAGAGGAGAGAGAGAAGAGAGAGAAGAGAGAGAGAAGAGAGAGAAAAGAGAGAAGAGAGAGGGGAGAGAGAAGAGAGAGAAAAGAAGAGAGAGAAAAGAAGAGAGGAGAAAGTCCAGGGAGAGCTTCTGTTGCTCTCGGACCACACACATCGGTCGACACAGTCACAAATTAAGTACATTGTGGGAGGAGGGTGGAGGAGGGGGGAGGAGGGGGGAGGAAGGGGGAGGAGGGGGGAGGAAGGGATGAGGGGGGAGTCCAGGGGGGAGGGGGGGGGTGGACTCCGGCTTCTTACGGAGACCAAAATTAATTTCCAAAGAACGTCTTTGCGCTGTTTGAAGTCTGTTTTGAACGAAACGACACAGATGAGAAAGAACGAGTCGACAAACCTCGGTCTGGATCTGGTCTGGACCTGGTCTGGACCTGGTCTGGACCTGGTCTGATTTGATTGAAATGAACGAGTGAATAAAATTATATCACTTTAACCACAACTTAAGTCCGGTCTGTAAAACATGTTTGGCAATGACAGTTATTCTTGTTTGTACCAGATGTGTTGGATTGATACGTCTGACCTTTTTTAAAACACAATTTCAGATTTTCAAGCAATAGTTTTTTTGTCATTTTAAACACATTTTTGTCACTGAAATCTTCATGTTTGGTTTTTGGAGGTAAATGTGAAAGGATTTGCTAAAGAAGGGGTGAGAGTTTATTTGTATGGCACTAGAACAGATCTGGTTTTTAAAAACTGGACTCGGTAAAGCAGCTTTAGATTTAAATCAGACTAATCTTTTCAAAGCAGAGACAGATTCTGCTTCACTTTGACAAATATATCTTTCCGAATGTGACCATTTTCAAAACATCATTTCAGATTTTTAAGAAATTGTTTTGCGCCATTTTAAACAGACTTTTGTCACTAAAATCTTCAACATGTTTTGTTTTTGGAGGTAAATTTGAAGGATTTTCTGAAGAAGGAGTGAGAGTTTATTTATATGGCACTATCTGATTTTACTAAACACCGTTCGGTAATGGCACAATTTAAGCCTTTCAAGCAATTTTGGTTTTGAAATGATGACGTATTCTCAGGTTTATCGACTTTATTCAAGCCTTTGAGATGATTATTGATGTTGTCAGAAATGTTTTTTACACCAGTGCGAGATTCTGCGTCACTTTGACAAATACATCTAATTTTTTTATTCAAATTCACACTGAGAACATTTATAATAATCTAAAACCTGATGATTCTGGAGGAACTGTGTAGTTGAAGTGATTAAATAATGACTGTATAATTATTGTTGTTTCAGGATAAATTCACTCAGATCCAGACCGAGGCCGTGATGACGTCATTCCCACGGTTTCACTCCGTCCGTTTGTCTTCTGTGTCCTCTCCGTCCGCGCTCGTGCTGGAGTTGATCAGTTTGTTCTCCTTCTTCCACTTCATGCGTCGGTTTTGGAACCAGATCTTGATTTGTCGCTCCGTGAGGCAGAGCGCGTGTGCGATCTCGATGCGCCGCCGCCGCGTCAGGTACCGGTTGAAGTGGAACTCCTTCTCCAGCTCCAGCGTCTGGTACCGCGTGTACGTCTGCCTCCCGCGTCGGCCCGGGCTGCCGAAGGTGCCTGCGTGCACGGGGGGGACACGGGGTTAAACATTCACAATCTCCAGTCAGCTTTGGGTCAGTGTCGGTTTCATTCAGGATGTTCTAAACTTAAAGCTGTGCGTAATTGTGCGTGTGCGTAATGGAGGCGCGCACACGGCCGCATCCAAAAAGAAACGTCTCAACGTCTGTGTGTTTGTCTCATGATGGACACAAATCTGAAACAGTTGAACTATAAGTACGTCATGTTTGTTTGTATAGCGTGTTTTTCAGACAAAGTTATCAGATATTTTCCATTCTCTCCATGAGAAACAGGTTCAGTTTTTAATAAAGACCTGTGCAGTGTGTGGCGCAAAGACAATACTAAGATTGTGGAAAGTTAGATTTCTTCCTTTACTACACATTAGACATTATATTTTGTTTATTACCAGAGGTAATGAATATGAAAAACAAACGCGCGGATTGTAACACAGAAGAAAGATAAGTTTATTCAGTCTCATGTGAGTAAGTAATCTTTATTTGTATACCGCCTTTCACAGACCAGAGTCACAAAGCGGTTTACAATTGTTTTTATTTTTGGGCACTTGTCCTCTCACTCCACACAGAGAGATGGGAGCGGGGTCCCCTAATGTCCCCTAAACATAGAGATTTCATAAATAATCAATTTACTTTACAGATTTATTTGAATTGACAAAAAAGTGCGTGGATTTACGCACGCGTAACTCGTGCGTAATGACGGGACTAAAGTGAATCTACAGACTTAAATAGCACCGCGTACACAGTAGGGACAGAAAGGGAATGTTTTAGCAATATTTGCTGATATATATTTGTAATGAATATTAAAGTCTCTATCTGCAATATATAGGGCTATTTCTTTACATTTCTAAACATTTGACTTCGACCAATATGAAGGGTATTAAACGTGCATAATGGAAGGCACGCGCACGCACAAACTCAGATGATCACATCATTTTAAATTTTCGGTAATAAAATGGTCAAATTGGTTGAGTAAAGTTTTATCCAAATGCACAGATTACATTTTATTGTTTGAATTGCAAACTGTAAAATCTGTACTGTACCTGCCCTCGACGTCATATTAATAATCACATTTGGACATGAAAGACATTCAGATATTTCAGATATTTACAATTTACAATCAAAGAATGCATCATGTCACTGTTCAAAGGCTGTTTCAGGAACACACGGAGCTCCTTCTCCTGCAGCAGAGCAGAGTGACACAGGTACATCCCCTGATTACAGACCCTTGTTCTCCCCCAACAATGCACCACTATTACTCCATGTTTTGGCTCTTTTCTGTTCGGCGTTCGCTTGATTTACGCACCGATACAAAACTGTTACACGGCTTGGCACAGAGGCACACAGCCTTTACGCACCGATATGCTCGTAAATCATACCACCCCACAAAGGCACAACGCGAAGCAAAGCACACATCGTGGAGTTAAAGCTGTCTGCGCTGATTTGCCGTTGATTTAAGCGCTCCCGTGCGTCCTGGAGAGTTTAGGGCAACTTTGCGCACGGGTTTCATGTTGCCTGTGTCTAAATTAGAAATAGAGTTTGGAGCAGTTTTACGCATGCGTGTGATTTGTATGTAGCAGAGAGTTATGTTAAAACAGTCTGGATCAACTGTATGCACGGGTATTTTTCGAATATTGCTCGTGTTCAAAGCAAAATGATACATTGGCACAACTTTACGCACGTGTTTATACTAGAACATTGGACTACAGTAACATACAGCTCTTTACAGTCCGCTTATATATTCGTCTGTGTTCTAAATATTATCCTATACTTTGGCCATTGCACTTTGGTTAGAGGCTAAACTGTATTTTGTTACATTGTTCTGACTTTGTAATGACAATAAACATGAAATTAATCTACTAAAAACACTTTGGATAAACTTTACGCACGGGTTTAATTCCAACTATCTTTGACCTGACGCAATTAAAAATCTAATTGCACGTTATGGGCAAATATACCACATTTATATTTGTACAACTCTAGTTCTTTGTCTATTTTTTACTTCTTAAGCAAAGAAGACATAACAGTGCATCTATCGCCTATAACTAATTAATAGTAATAATAGTAGTTGTAGCAGCAACTTTACGCACGGGTTTGAACCGATACACAATGTATACACACTTTACAGAGAAACTACAACTACACACATCTAATTAAATATTGTGCTGTAACCAAACAACCACATTAGCTTCACTTCTATTGGACTTTATGAATTATCAAATTGGTTGCTTTTTTTCGTCTCTCACATTCATTCCTGTGACTTTCCCTTTCTCGTGCTGAATAACCACGCTGGGTTTTCCCCGCGTGGATTATCTTCACGCACCCCCCGCGTCTCCCCGTGGCCCGCGGTGGTAAACACGGTGTTGTCAGTGTGTGCCTGTATTGATCCACGGGGGAAAGACGGAGCTCTCTGGATGCATGGATGGAAACCGCGGTTGCTCCGAGTCCATAAATATAAAGTGGATTATGGAGCAGCGCGTCGCGGCCCCTGATCCATCTCAGTTTGGCTTTTATTCCGCAGATGTGTCCCGTAGATACGTCTGCTCCGCGCGGTGCTGTTTCCACCTCATCTGTCAGAGCTCACGGGCTGCAGCCGTCACGGAGAGTGGGGCTCCATTCGTCTTTACGCACAGCTCTTTCTCTGTTTAACGTCCACAGAAAGGCTGCAGTGTTCTGGGGACGTGCCCGCGCGGGTCATTATTCACGGGGAATGTGCTCTGATGTGCGCGGGCTTATCCCACAGAGATAACCGAGAGGAGATACAAGCATGAGTTTCCCATGTGGAAGAGTGTGTGTGTGTGTGTGTGTGTGTGTGTGTGTGTGTGTGTGTGTGTGTGTGTGTGTGTGTGTGTGTGACAGGCGCTTCCTCTTCAGCGCCTCGTGTACATTGAAGAGCTGTATCTGCCTCTCTCTGTATTCCCTGTTTACGCCGTGTTTACGCGCACACAGAGCTCTCCAAGCGGCGTCTGCACCGAGACATCTCCGTCCGCTCCCGGGAGAACTGCTTGACACGTGTTTGTTTCTTATTATGCGTTGTAAAGTCGTCCACGTTGGTGATAGATCCAGACTTTTACATAAATGTGTAAATGTGCATAAAACACATGAACATAAGGGTCGGTGACTCTGCAGGAGCAGGAGCTACAGCCTCAGTCAGAGACAGTTATGATCCTTGAAAAAAGACAATTCTGGACAGTGTTGATCCCGCTCCTGTGTGTTTGTTATTATTGTATTTGTTCGAACTGTTTGATTCTCTAATCTGAATCACCAACTTTATAAGTTCCTCCGAGAGGCTGTTATTGCAAACATAGAGCAGAAGTGAAGAGTAAAGTGTCAGTAACATGTGTTTACTCTCGGGTGAGAGCGGCGTCAGTACAGTACAGAACAAACGCGCTTTATGGCGCCTCATAAACACATGACACCGCCACAAACGGACACAGGAAACACACGTCACTTTGACGGCTCATCATGAGGAATGCAAACACACTCACCGTTACACGAGTTCATCCGCTGCATCCACGGGTAGATGGGCGCGGACGCCCCGGGCTTCTCCTCCAGCTCGAACAGTCCTTTGGAGCTGAGTCCACACTCTTTCCGGTGCACTCCGTCCTGCAGCAGCTGCTCCTCCAGGCTGCACGCCTCCTTGTCCCGGTAGAAGCCCGCAGCCGCCGCTGCTGCCGCGGCTGCAGCTGTGGCGTAGTCGCAGGCGGTGGCTGCGCTCGTGGCCCCGACCCCCACAGCTCCCCCCGGGGCCCGGTGACCGTACGGCCCGCTCTGCTGGTAGTAGGCGGAGGCTGAGTACTTGTCCTGGGCGCCTCCGTACTGCACCGCCCCGGGGTAGTGCCGCAGCGCGTCCGCCGCGTACCCGGAGGAGTAGAGCGGGATCTGACCCAGGAATGAGTCCGCGGCTGCCGCCTGCGCCCCTCCGCCCGCCCCCGGCACCGACACCGGGAACGACGACGAGTTTACGAAGTAAGAACTCATGTGGAAAAGCGGAGGGCCACGGGACAGCTGCTCCCACACACGGAGGAGGAGGGTCAGGCTAACGGCTAACGGCTACCGGCTCCTCCCGTGCTCGTGCTCGTGCCCCTGCAGCCGTACCTATCATTTGTTGTGTTTTATAGCCGCCGCTCCGACTGCTGCTATCACCGACTTATCTCACACAGACCGGGGCTCTCAGGGAGGGAGGGGGAGTGCCCGCGTGCGACAGGAGAGAGAGGGCGAGCGCGTGCGTGAGTGTGCGCGTGCGTGCGTGTGTGAGAGAGAGTGAGTGTGAGGAGGGGGCACGGGAGGCACAGCAGCTGACCCCGAGCTGACCAATGACAGCGTCCCGTGCACCGAGTCAGAGAGGTGCTTTTGACAAGAGGAGGAAGAGGAAGAGGAGGAGGAAGAGGAGGAGGAAGAGGAGGAAGAGGAGGAGGAAGAGGAGGAGGAAGAGGAGGAAGAAAAGGAAGAGGATGATGAGGAGGAGGAAGAGGAGAAGGATGAGGAGGAGGAAGAAGCGAAGGAAGAGGAGGATGAGGAGGAGGAAAAGGAGGAGGAGGAAGGGTAGAAAGAGAAAGGAGAGGATGGGAGGAAGAAGAGGAAAAGGAAAAGAAAGAGGAAGAGGATAAGAGAGTTAAACTCCTCTCCTCCTCACTCCTCTGCTTCTCTCCCCTCTTCTCCTCTACTTCCTCCTCTCTCCTCTCTCCCTCCCTCCTCTGCTCCTTACACCTCTCCTCCTCTCCCTCTCTCCCCTCCTCCTCTCCCCACTCCTCTCTCCCCCTCTCATTCTAGTCCCCGGTGTGACATTGGGCTTCACACTGGGTCGGGCTCCGTCTGTTCGGACCACAGCCGCCGATGCTCGTTCACGCTCCACGGCGCGCGCCCGTAGGGTCCGTGCTGCTCTGAATAATAAACACGTTAAAGCGGCTCCCGGTCCCGCGCGGTGCATAAAGAGAGAGCATTCAGAGGACTCCGAGGGACGTAAATCAGACAGGGCGCGTGCGCGGACTGTGACGGGAGCGCGCAGAGGAGCACGCACATGCACACACGCACACACTTGGTCCACAGTCTTCTGCACAATTAAAACCGCAGCGTAATTAGGAATAAGTGTTTCTTATGATGTCACATGGCTTTGAGTCTGGACTAATACACACACACGCGCACGCAAGCACGCACACGCACACACATCTTTACGCACGCACTGACCCACACTGTGCCACACACGCGCCGCTCGGTCCATGATCCTGGTCCATAAAACTGTAACTGGACCAGACCTGACGCTGTCCAGGTGACGCTGAGCTATGTCCGTGCGTGTGTCACACTGATTATCCTCCGGAAAGAATCAAGAAGCTGATTACGGCCTGACGCACCACGCACTGTGCGGGGGTGCGCTCGCTCGTGCGGCCTGCAAACAGCGCGCGGAGCAAGGACTAGATTTGACTGTGTGTGTTTATATCTACACGGAGGAAACATGCGACATCACATTTCTCTAAAGAGGTGACGTCAGAGAAATCCATACGTTTCTTTTCAAACCTTCACGTTTCTGACATTTTATTACACAACTCGTGCAGCGGGAAATTTTATTCAATGTTATTATTTTTCTGTACAGCTCTAAATCACAACAGCGTCATGCAGGGCTTTCAAAACTGTCGATTCACCAACAGCAGATTAGAGAATCAATAATGAACACAATAACAACAAAGCCATTGGTCCATAAATGTTAATAAATATCTATAAATATCTGGATCACTGTCCTTAGCCCCCACAGGACCAAGTATCTAAGGAAAAAGGACAAATTTAAGATACTTTCAGTTCAGTCTTTCTCATTTCTGCAAAAACTCAGAGACTGACACTTCCTGCTCTTTCTCAAAGCCCGAAGACTCAGTGGATTACGCGTTTCTGAATCCGCGCGGCCATAAATAGTCTTGGACCACAGCGCAGACCTTCTCACACACACACAAAGCCTTTTTTATATTTTACTTTTCTCACTTTCCCTCCTCCCCCCTCCTCCCCCTTCCCCCCCCCCATGAACAGACCTAGATTCCAACTTTTTTATTATATACGAAGCATCCCGGGGCTAAACAGGACAGAGACCCAATCTGTGCTCGGGACTCTGCAGTGTGCGTGTGTGTGTGTGTGTGTGTGTGTGTGTGTGTGTGTGTGTGTGTGTGTGTGTGTGTGTGTGTGTGTGTGTGCAGCAGGACGCGCGGCTTCCTCTGAGCCCGCTGGGAAAGGGAAGCCGCTGTATTGTTGTGTCGGGCTGAGTCTGAGTCGCAGAGTTTCATTATTAATGGAGGTTTTTGGAGAGTTTTTTGGCACGGTGCGTAATGTTTTGCAGTTTTGTTGATTTACGGAGTGCGCGCGCGGTCAACACTTAAAAATCCACTTTAAAACTACATGTGTTTTTTGCAGGAGTGAGTGGCAGAGGTCGTGCGTAAAGAGGGAGTTATAGAAAAGTCAAAAGAACAGATAAAAAGAGGAAAAGGAAGTGATTGTAAATGTTGTGTTTTACGCACGCGGTGTTGTGTGTTGTGGATGAGTGCGTTTGGATAGAGCTCGGATCATGTCAATGTGAAAAGCCTGTTTGAAAAGGACATTATGAACAATACTGTCAATCCAAAAGCAAATAAATAATTAAATGTGGCGGGAGTTAAAGTTATGGCAGATTATGTGTGTTTGAAATATGGCGTTTCGCGCTCGGCTGCACGTGCGTAATGGAACGGCCTGATTGGATCAATATTGACATGAGGACTATTTATGAGCAGAGGCAGGAAGTAAATATCACTGAGGGACGTTTTTGTTTTCAACAAAGAGAAAAAAACATCAAAAATGCAGGAGGAACATACTCACAAAGGATCATTTTAACACAGACAGAAACACACTGAAGACAGACTCAAAGAATGAACTAATACTGTCACACAATGTTAAAGGAGAATATTTAAATATAAATATGAAGGAATCAGACAAACCTCAAACACGGAGTGTGTTTTCACTTTTTATTACAGGAGGAAAAGGAAACACAAACGGCAACAAATGTCGTTTCCACAGAAGGACTAAAGCACGCGCTAGCACCATAACGCAGTACTGTAGTACTGTAATACTGTGGTACTGTTGTACTGTAGTACTTTAATACTGTAGTTCTGTAATACTGTAGTACTATTGTACCGTAGTACTGCAGTACTGTGGTACTTTAATACTATAGTTCTGTAGTACTGTAGTACTATACTGTTGGTACTAGTATGAATCAGTTTGTGATAGGGTTAGAGAAGCATGAGATTATTTTTACTCCTTATTTGACAATTCACCTAAACAGGGAATAATAAAGAAGAAAAGGCCAAAGACTTTCAGAAATAAATCAATTTAAAATGTATGATACATATTACCAGAATAATATATATATATATATATATATATATATATATATATATATATATATATACATATGTATATATATAAATATATATATATATATATATATACACACACATATATATATATATATATATATATATATATATATATATATATATATATATATATATATATATATATATATATGTATATATATGTGTGTATGTTAGTATAGACATATATATGTGTATGTTATATAATAATGTCATGTGTAATGTGTGTAAATAATTTTCCCGCTCCGGGACAAATCTGTTATTATTGAGTCAAACTTTAAAGACGGGATTATTATTATTATTATTATAGATTATTATGAATGTATTAAATCCAACAGTTGATGATGCAGTAACTGAGACAGAAGAAAGAGACAAACTCATGAGAAAAGACTGGATTTAAAGTTTGAGTCAAACTTTAAAGACGGGATTATTATTATTATTATTATAGATTATTATGAATGTATTAAATCCAACAGTTGATGATGCAGTAACTGAGACAGAAGAAAGAGACAAACTCATGAGAAAAGACTGGTCTGAAAAACTCCAACTGCTCCAAGAATGTGCACATGGGCTTTATGGCACCACTGCCTTTTGTGTGTGTGTGTGTGTGTGTGTGTGTGTGTGTGTGTCTCTGTGTGTATGCGCGTGCACGTGACACACACCTCCTGCTTTTATTGCTTTATGACCACTTTATGACACGCTGTAAAGTCCGAGGAATGGCCGTAAACAAAGCGCGCACTTTTCTCTCTTTCTTTTTTTCTCTCACGTGCACGCGCGCTACAGTTGTCGGTTCCATTCCATCTACGTGGCTATTTTTACGCACATACAAAGAGCCTTTACGAGCGTTTGAAGTGCGAGTATAGGCCCTCCAAGTGTCAGGCCAATAAACAAGTGTCTTAAGGAAGTGTGCGTGAGTTCGTTAGACTGTACGTGCGCGCGCATGGACCACACGGAAATAGGTTTTTAAAGAGTGTTCAAACTAATAGGCAGCAGTAAAAATGACGCAGATTGTACCGTTTCAAACCCGCTGATGGGAGAACGTAAGTGTTTTAGGGAATAGTAAACCGCGGATTTTATTATTTCAAAATTCGTAGATTGACGTTTTGAGGTTAAAAAAAAACTACAATAATAAACACATAATGCTGCGTAAACAATGGCGTAATTATTCAAGGTTTCCTCAAACTCAAAAGCCGCTGTGCGAATCTAAACGTGTGGATTGAGGACGTTTTTGGGAAGAAACGTTAAAGGCCAAAGTGAATGTTTACGCTTTTTGTTTTACGTCAATAATATCGAGGGCTAGTAAACAATGACGTAATCCCTAATGACGTTTTTAAGACACAAAACAGAAAAGTAAAATTCCAATTAGAACAAATATGAATTTTAGTTTTTTTTATAAATGTTTTTGTTAATGTGGAATTGTACTCTTAGTAAATGTTTTCATATAAACGTGAGAAAAAACTCTGTGCGTAACGTGCACGAAAACCGCACGAGGCTTTAGTGAAACACACCAAAGTGAAGCTCAAAATAAAACGGGATTTCATTAAAGATCGCGGTTACAGAAGCAGCTGTAGATCGATAGGTTTTACTCTGGTCACTAATATGAGGCGGTGGTGTCTGTGACCGGGACTAGAGTGCTTCAGATTAACACACAAAATATAAACAAAAACGCCAAACTTTGATTATTTGTTAATTATTCTGAAAGTTCAAAAATAAAGGATTTCTTAACAACACAACTTCTCCTTCTTTTAACCAACACACTTACACACTTTTACTACACATGTATAAAAACCAAGAAACACAAATGATCCCAAACTAACAAAAGCCTGGATTTGAAGAGTCAGAGAAATACATAAAAGTGACGTTTTTAATTTTCAAAAAAGAGAATTTAAAAAAGTCAAAATTGTCAAAAAATTACGTGAACAATACTAGCAATGTGGTCGCTATTGTTTGGAATAAACTACACAAAAACGTGATCAAAGAAACACAAATGACTGAAACAAACTTTTTGCAGGTTTTTAAATCTGTCTGAGTCTAAAATCATCCTCAGTCACGTGGTAAAGTCACGTGGTAAAGTCTGAGTTAACGTTCCCGGACAGAGGCGGCTGCGGGGCCAGTCCGTGCGGGGCCAGTCCTTCACGGCCCGGTAGTTCTGCGGACTTTACGGGAGGAGGTCACGGAGAGAGGCCCCGGGACCTCTGACGATGTAGCAGAAAGGAGCCATAGAGATCATACACACAGGTTCATGGTGTCATCCAGCCAACTTCAGCCCCAGCAATATACACATGTTTATACCTCATTGATAAGTTATATATTCTGACCTTTGCTTATGATTGTAGCACAACATTCCCCATGACGCTAGTGTGTCCGGTGAGAAATAAACATGTATCATCCAGCCAACTTCAGCTCCAGTAAATGTGAATCAACAAAGACACATCGGGCCTCAGAACAGACTTCAGTCCAAACAGTAGAAATTTGTCGACTCCTGATTCTGGCGAACAACAGACGCCCTCTTACGGAAAGGTTTGGACTCATCACGTGTAAAGTGACAATAATGTTTTTGGCTAACGGTCTGTTTTCAAAATAATATAATTTTCTGAGATACATTATAGTAACTAAAGGAAAGTGAGTCTCCTCTTAACTTAAAAACAGCTGCAAGTTCGTAAAATGCTAAATGCTAACTGCTGCAGTAAACAGTGTGTTGCTATGGTAACTAGAACTACCTCCTCAAAACAAAGACCAGTCCAGGACCCGGACCTCTAAAAAGGTAAAGCTTTTTAAAGGTTACACAGCGACCCAAAAAATGGCTACATTTGAATTAACTATTAATTTGAATTAATCTAACTCTATGTAACTCTAACTAACTCTAACTCACGTATTACGCAGGCTTACGTCATAACCAACGCTAGTGTAGCCTGTAAAATCTTCATCAAAACGTCAAACTAAACTAATCCTCTTTAAGCAAACGCACTCATGACTCCAGGAAACCTCCGAGTTCATTCCAGCTGCAGCTCTGAGGCATTGCTCATGTTTAAAGCGCACTGAGGACTTCTTCTGCAACACATGGCACAGTTACGCGCGCAAATCTGCCTCCGAGACACATAAACAACAGCCCATGCGCGCGCACGACCGGGAGCGCGCACCATTTTCTCGCTCCTCACGGCCCCAAAGACTGCTCTTGGGTTCCTTCCAAAGTCTATTCCAAACAAACATAGTCTCAGGATGTTCTTCAATCGCTGTTTTTTGTAGTTTAATGAAGTCCAAAGCGCGTGCGTAAAGATGTGTTTGGATGAATGTGGGTCGTGTCCTGTGTGTGTTTGGATTTTCAGAGTTGGGGTGGATCACATTAGAGACCAGCACTGGCGTAAAGTGGCCGCTAGATGGAACCAGAGACTCATGCTGATGGAAGAGCGGGGTGAGGCTGGAGGTGCAGCCGGGAGGAGTGACAGCGGAGCGGGGAAGGAGCCTCACAAAGCGCCGCTAACTTTACAGAGAATGGTTTAGTGCACGTAAAAGAATACACACATTTCAGGTCAATAGTCGTTTTAGTTTATCCAAAATAAAACACAACCCTCTCCCTCTGTGCTGTAAATGTCTCTCACATTTAAGCAAGACCTTAATATTAAAACACACAGGCCTTTCTACATAGTAATCGCTAAAAAAAATAATAATAATAATAAATATCATGAAATTGCAAGCATTTTTCTGACATAAACGCAAATCAAAACGTAAAATATTATAAATTAAAATTAAATAGCTGTATTTAAATAAAAGGCAGGTTATGAATGCATTTTATAATTTTTTTGTCAAACCATACTTTTTATTTTTGCAGCATTGAAAATATAGTCGCTTATTTATTGACCTCTATGATTAGAATGAGTGTATGAAAAACACTGTTGTCTTTTGAACTATTGAGCAATGTGTTTTAACTGCTGTTGATCTGTTATCTCGGTCTGTTTTAAGGAATAGGATGTTATTATTGATATATTTCTATAATGCGTGTCCAGACAGAGCAGCTCTCAGTCATCACTGTTGGACTTTGAGTTTATGTATAATTGATCGTGTCTTTTCTCCACGAGCAAACACAATAAACCCGTCTCGCCTGCGCGTCTCTCTCTTTCCTTTTGTCTCGCAATTAAAATCCAACCTCTTTAGAATAACACGATAAATGCGCGGAGTCCAGACATGCTTTTCCCTCCTCTTCTGTAACGATGTAAAGAGATGGATTTGTTCTAATGCTGCAGGACGTGCGTGGGCCGTGCGCGTATCACAGCGACGCGTACGTAACTCTGCGTGACCATGTGTGTTTTAAAATCAGGAATAAAATGATTGTGGGTCACTTCCATTATTTAGAACAAGAGAGAATCTGAGCGAGTGCAAAAAGTCGGACATATGGAGATGATTCTGCACAGTTTTATCTCCAGAATTATTGTATTAGCGCCACAATAAAATAGCTAATCTTTACCATACTAGCACATCGTTTTGGTTGGTGTTTTGTATGGCGCGTCCATTTTAAAGTAAACATGAGGCTATTTTTTACAATGGGCCTAGACTGCTGCGTTATTATTACTATACAACTGTTGCCGTTACCAATTTTGTCCAATGCAAATGTGTAATAACAGCGCGTGAACCTTCGGAAAAACACCAGAAATAATAATAATAATAATAATAATAATAATAATAATAATAATAATAATAATAATAATAATAACAATAATAATAATAATAATAATAATAATAATAATAATAAACTATATTGTCAATTGTCAAATGCGAGATGTGAAAAGATTTGCCCCTCGCTGTCTCTTCATATTTAGGCCTAACGCGTGGATATGTACTTACACTACTACTCCTCCTACTACTACTCCTCCTACTACTACTACTACTACTACTATCTCAATAACTTCAGACTGCGGCTATGGTCATAACATCCGAGCTCTTTCCCTTCTCGGCAAGAAGGTCCTGCAAGTTCGGAGCTTTCTGAGTGGAGATTGCATGTTCTCCCCATGTTTGCAAAGGTTTCCTCCGGTTGCTCCGGCTTCCCTACACCACTAAAAACATTTACAATCTGGTTCTGACCAAAAGCATGAATATCTGGGGCCCACGCGCTGCGGCGACCTCTGCTCCTGACCGAGGCCCGAGCGGCTCTGATGCCTCTGCGCTCTTTATAACTTAGTCATTCTGATACATTTTATACTTTTATATATGTATATTCTTTAATTGCATGCACTTACGTTTTACTCTTACAACTTGACTGCACAATGAGCCTAAAGCAAATTCCTTAACGTGACTTCATTTTACTTACAGTATGAAATAATTCTGATTCTGTCAAATGCAGAGGACAACTTTTTCCCGCGGAGACTTAAAAGAATAAATAAATATATAGATAAAAAAGTGCGCTTTCAGTTTTACACAAAGCATCAGAGACAACAGTAAAACAACAATCAAATAATGCAATAACAGGTGACTATTTACTGTGAAAATGAGATGGATGTGCAGTAGCAGCAAAAGATCATTCTAAAAAGCTATAAAAATAAGAATAAGAATATTGCGTCTTAAACAGATTTACACTGGAATATAAGCATTTATGATACAACTTTACTGTTTGGATTCAATGAAAATAGAGGGAGAAAATGCTGCATCTCTTCGCAATACACTGTCTACACACTCTACAGCTATAGACAAGACTGGTTTACACAGTTATAATAAAAACACAGTGCATTAGACTTTGTGGCTCATAATTCCGCGTGTGTAAAAGCAGATCCATTTAAACATTTATCTAAAGCTGCAAATTGGATCCATTAAAACTGAGACCCATTGGTCCAGCACACGCGTCAATACTTCCCTACGCCTTTAATCCAAGTGAAACGCATAAGAAAATAACAGTGACTTCTATAAAAATGTGTCAGAATAAGTCGCGTGACAAAGTTTCCACAAAATGATTCCAATAAAAATCTAAAAATAATGTCATTTCACTGCTGTGGTTAAAACATCACCATATAATCCCACACAACATGACACAGGATTACAGATTACCCCTAAGAATGCCTTTTTGCCAAACCCTGTATATCTATTAACACGTGGCTCTTCCGTGTCCTGGCATTCCCGTTACGCGCGCGCACGGATCAAACACAGGCGTATTCTTCACTCAATGGAATGTCAACAACTTCTTCTTCTACCGCCGCAGACTCTCCCCACATCATCCACCATCCTCTCACCCACAAGCCCACAGCCCATGACAGCAGGACCGGACAGTATGCTGGACTTACTTTGGAATCGGTTCTGCTCCAAGTGCGCGCGCCGGGTCTGTGCGGGTGTTTGCAGGGAATCCCCAAAGTGAAGGTGTCTCGTGCGTTTGATATTTGAGAAGGCGACAAATTGTGGAAATGCTGAAGAAGAAGAAGAAGAGCGCGCAGACAGACAGACAGATGGATGATGGTGGGTGGGGGGTGTGGGGGTGTGGGGGTGAGGGGGTGAGGGGGAGACAGGGCGGTGGCTGTTATAGCTGTAAAAGAAAGCAGAGAGTGTGTGTGTGGGGGGGGAAATCAGAAAGGGAAGCGAAGTCGTAAAAAAAAAAAAAAAAACATAGTGGGATGTGGAAACAGCATTCCTGCGCGAAGAAGAAGAAAATGAAGAAAATGGGGCAGGAGCTTGAGCTTGGAAGGTTCCGGAAAGAATACATGTGAGAAGGATTTAGTCGCGCGTAAAAACTAAACAAAAACAAGATAAAAAAAAAAGATAAGAATACAAAAATTGTGTTTGGATCGAAGTGTTTTAATGATGAGCCGCGTGCGTAAAAATGTAGATACGCAGATAAATGACGTGCCAAATGTGCGTCTGAGCTTGACATGAACTCACGCTGGCATTTCAAGCGGCTGAGAAAGGCACGGAGAGGTTATTTGTATAGCACAGTTCATACAGAAGGAAACTCAAACTGAACCAAACACAGAAACAGTCACAAAAATCTCCAAAAAACTCTTTATCTGTGAAGCGTGGAACTGGAATCTTCCTCTTTGGAGAATCTCACTTCATGATTTTAGTTATTATTAGAATCAAACTGACTCTCAACCATCTGATAGAGGCCTAGACAAACTAGAGGTTCAAAAAAACTAATTATTTGTGTTTTTAGTGCTTCTACATTTTATAAAATCCCCTTCAGAAGAAAATGCATTGCTTTCTTTTAAGTGAAAACAGAATAATATACAGTCCTTGAGTCTGAACAGAACTAACCGGGATTTGAACATATAATTAGAAAACCTGGTGTGTAACTTTATAACTAGTATTTTGTGTCATTCATTTCATTACAAGACTTTTAAACTTACTTTAAAACAATATTTATTTCATATGTTAAAAAGCCAAATGTGTCTGTACATCCCCACCGCTGTCAGACTGTACAATAAGTCACTTTAAGTCACTATAAGATTGAAAAACCTGCTGCCGGCAAGTCACGGTGGAGATGGTCCGTTACGCACTAAAAACGGGGTGTTAATATTTCAAAGTAAAGTCGTTTTAACCCAGAGAATTTTCAACATTAAACTAAAGATTATCAGTTAAAAGTGCGGGTGATAAATCTAACCTTCTCCGCGGCTTTGAAAACAATATTTCTAGAGTAAAATAAACTTGTAAATATTTGACCCTGGACCAGATACGACCTGGAACAGAGTCAAATTCCACACGAGTCACGTGACACTCTGTTTTATTGTGTACAAATATTTATCTGTTTGTTTCCGGTGGAGCTGTGCGTAAACATGTGCAGTGGAAATGTCATTCAAATTCAAATAACTTTATTAATCCGTAAACAGCTTTAGTGACAGAACAAAATTAATTATGCCTTTTTATATTTAAGGTTTAGAAAGATGAGAAGAAGAAGCGGTGATTAAGTCTAGTACGGTTCTTAGAAAATACAAATATTATCAAAGGCTTGTAGAGCTGCGTCGTGCGTAAAGTGTCTCGCGGACGTAAACTGTGGATAAAAATAGTCGCAATCAATCAGTGACTATAGCACAGGGATTATCAGAATAGTTCCGGATTATCCACTTCCTGTGTCCACGTGTTGTTCATGTATGTGGTGTTTGCAGTAACACAAATGAGACAAATTATATATAAATACTACAAAACATGACAGCGCTACACAATTAGAGCCAAGACAAAACCAAATATTGACATAGAGATTACACACACACACACACACACACACACACACACACACACACACACACACACACACACACACACACACACACACACACACTGGAAGCTCATTCATAAAATACAGTCATTCACAAACACTTCTAAAGGTAAAAACTGGGTCATATTTAAACAGGGGCGTAGCAACAAATTCTGGGCCTGGGTCCAAACACACTCAATGGGCCCCCACTACCTTAATGCTAAATACATACACATATATAGACACACTTTAGAGGACCCCTCCCTGCCTTGGGCCCTGGATACTCAGTAGCCTTTATTGTTGACGTAAGACTTTGTAAATGACTGAAATAAACACATAAAACAGAGTTGAGGAGAGGATATAATCTGGATTAGTGTTAATTACGTAGCCTGGCTTTATCCATCCGTACACTCCTGCATGTAACGTCTGGGTCTGGTCCCTGTGTTTGCGATTATCGGTTGAATTTCGACCGACCAATCAGAGGAAGGCGGGTGTTGTAGGTAGTTGTGGATGGCGTCAAGAGTTTGCGTTGAACGGGAAGGTTGTAGTTTGGCAGTGGCAAAATATGCGATAATAAAGTATTCTGGTCTGGATCAAGAAATTGAAGCCGGAGCAAGAGGAATGTTTAGCAAATGTAATCGCTAGAAAAAATTGTGGCGCTACTCCCCACAGGCTCTGTTAGCGGCAAAGGGGATGGCTAGGCTGAATGCTAAATGCTAACGACTCACTCGGGCTCATTACATACGTCACGGTAAACTCAGATCCAATCGTTTCAATCTGCAAAAGAAGTTAGCCCCTCCCACCTGTTCACGGAGTCAATGGAGCAAATCCAGACCTTAGTATGAAATGTAATTTGTACTATGGTGTGGTACGACGTAGGCTACAAATTTCATAAAGTACATGTAGAAACACATGTGTAGCATCTGTAGCATCTGTAGCATCTGTAGCATCTGTAGCATGTGTAGCATCTGTAGCATCTGTAGCATCTGTAGCATCTGTAGCTTGTGTACTATGTGTAGCATGTGTAGCATCTGTAGCATCTGTAGCATCTGTAGCATGTGTAGCATCTGTAGCATGTGTAGCATCTGTAGCATGTGTAGCATCTGTAGCATCTGTAGCATCTGTAGCATCTGTAGCATCTGTAGCATGTGTAGCATGTGTAGCATCTGTAGCGTCACTCAAACGATTAACTATGTATTTCTTTCTTTCATTCATTCATTCCAGTTCATTCATTAATCACGCCGCGCGGCAGATCAAAAGCACTTTAAGAAACCAGAATCTCATGAAGCCAAACCACAGCGGAGAAAAAAAAGTCTCATTCATTTCATTTTTTTCAGCTGCAGGTCACGCATTCCTCTGACGCACGACGCTGCTGTTGTCCACACACTGATAATTATCACATGTTTCTCAACTCTATGTGTTTGTGTGAAACCCAAAAACACAACATTATAATCTCTGAGGACTTTACAAAGCTGTCAATTCACCAAAGCAGATCAGAGAATCAAACACAGGAAATGCAATCATAGAAAAACACAGGGACTTTGGTCCGTAAACATTTTCTCACAAATAAATATTTATCATATTTAATCACCAAAGCAAAGAGAGGTCTGTTGTTATGGATACAGCATTGGACAGAGTTTACATGTAGCAGTGCAGCAGCCGAGGAACCGCAGATTTGGAACCATCCACAATCCAGCGCTTACAGGAGAATTTAACAACTATAGCCTTTAAAAAAAAACTAAAACAACAATAAATAAAAAATAAAACAAAAATCAAATATATAACAATGACACACATAAAGAATAATTAAAGAGCTTTCAAATATAAATTACAAAATCTAAATGTGATTAAAAAAAAAAAAACAATGATATTAAAATACCTCCATCAAAATCTCCTCGCTCATGACGTCACACCCTCTCTCACACGCGCACACGCTCTCCCTCTGAATGAAATGTCATTTTCACCCATTTTTTCCCATTTCAAACCCAAACACAGAAGCAGTATTTACCATTTCTGAAACCAACTCCACCAAAGCAAACACAGGATGCACACAGTCATAAAACCATAAAACCATAAAACCTCACGAGCTGCAAACACTTCTTCTTCTTCTTCTAATTTAATGTAGTATTTAAACCGGAAGTAATGCGTTTTTTTCGTTTAATAATAACTCACAGATATTACGTTAGAATAAGTTAAATTAACAAGATATTTTACCCAAAGCAGGACACCTAAAAATCAACATCTGTTTGTACAAAATGTCCCAAAATTATGAATGAAACTATTACTATTTTTGCTTTTAATTGGAAAAGCTTTGAGAAAAATTAACCCCCACAATGCACTGGGGCAGCTCGTGTTCCAGAGACATAACAACACACACTTTATAACATGGACACACACATTACACAGAGATGGATCCAGTTTATAAACAAGCAGCTGTTTCTCCCAGGGCTCTTTTGAAAGTACTATAATAATCATCGAAAATGCGCAATCATCGAGTCGAAATCGAATTCAAACAAGATATTAGCTTAAAGTGTGGAATAACGCAGCGTCTTCCCCTTCGCTCTCTGTCTCTCGCTCACGTACACACACATACAGACACACACTAACACACATATACACACACACACACACACACACACATGTATACACAGACACACACTAACACACATACAGACACACATATACACACAGACACTGACACACATACACATATATATGAGAGACATATGCACCCTGCACACAGACACACAAATACTGACATACACACACGCGCGAACACACACACATAGACACAAATACACACACGCCTACAAACAAATGTATACACACACACACTCCCTCAAATACACACACACACACACACACAG
The DNA here is from genome assembly GCA_964034765.1 of Knipowitschia caucasica. Classification (NCBI taxonomy): domain Eukaryota; kingdom Metazoa; phylum Chordata; class Actinopteri; order Gobiiformes; family Gobiidae; genus Knipowitschia; species Knipowitschia caucasica. Next base: position 34,187,417 of record OZ035840.1, read on the forward strand.
ACACACAAACACACGCCACAAACACATATATACACACACATACTCCCTCAAACACACGCACAGACACACACCTCCCTCCCCCTGCCTTCTTTCCGGATTCCAAAATACCATTCTAAATACAGCCGCTAAATCCAAACCCCTGAAGCAGCAGCGTCCAAACGTCCATCGCGTGAGTCCAGCCGCAGAAACAGCGCGTCTTACCTCGTGGTGATAATCCCTCTGCGCGCGGCGGCCCCACATCCGCGTGGCGTGGATGAATGGATGGATGGATGGATGGATGGATGGATGAATGAATGAAACGATGGATGGACTGTAGGCGGGCGCGCGCACAGGGAGGCGTCAAAACAGCGCTCGCCGTCGCCTTTTCTCGCCAATTTCTCCGTTCCGCGACGCGTCTTGGCGTCTTGGCGTCCTGGTCTTGGCGTCTTGAGTCTCATCTTTTCACCAAATGTGGCAGAACAGTCGGTGACAGAGCCCGCGCCTCTCGCCTCAGCTCTGACAAATGTTGATAAATGGCGAAGACGTCAAATGCAGACGCGGGTTTGGACGGATACGTGAGCCGTGCGCAGCAGCAGCAGCAGCAGTAGCGGTGAAGCAGCCAGCCAGCGTTATAGCCGCTTGGGAAATCATAAAAAGTTCATGTTCACGTTAAGCGCGTCCACATGACCAGCCCGTCGGCCAATCCCGGCGCGCGGCCACTCATAAACTTGTATCGCAAAGTTGTAAATTTTCATAAAAACAACAAGGGATTTATTGCATTTCTTTGCGGGGAGCTCTCTCCTCTTTCCTCTCAGCAGCAGCAGCAGCAGCAGCAGCAGTCGCCATTTTGTGTCCTACCGCAGCTCATGATGCACCAGCAGCACGCGCACACGTACGAGCGCGTCCGTCATGTTTGACACATATTTAGGTTAGAAGTGTTTATCTATTGGACTGTAATGAACTTAATCGACATCTGAGAGAAACGGGTTGGACTCACACGTGTCCACAAACACAGGAACATGTGCACTTTGATTCTGAGGCAGGAAAATATCTCATGGATTTCAATGACAGATGGAAAACGTGAGATTCTGTTATTATGGAACTGTTATTGTTTTTCTACATCACAATAGATGGGACTGATCCACGAAGAAGACAAGATGCCTCCAATACTGAGACAGACATAGACTGATAGAAAGATAGATACTGTAGATAGATAGATATAGATAGATAGATAGATAGATATACAGACAGATAGATAGATAGATAGATAGATAGATATATCTATCTATCTATAGATAGATAGATACATAGGATAGATAGATAGATAGTATTTATATTTTGAATATCATGATTACATATAGATTGTCTAAACATACCACACCTTAGCATCTCATATAGATTTATAAACACAGGCTGTGAAATGTCTCACGCCCCGGAGTCAAAGTTAAACATTGGTTTTGGTGTAATGTGGTATATTCTGGTGTATAAGATAATAAAAGATAAAGTTTATTGATCTCACAATGGAGAAATGCACATGTCACATTTGGCGTTGATATAATCACTCAGATTGAACAAAAAGACAGAAATGAGCAAGAATTTAAAATATATTCACTTATATTTTATTATATTCTGGTATATTGTAGCATTATCTGCAGGTGTATTTGTTATATTCTTTTATATTGTGTTAATATTCTGGTATATTCTGGAACATTCTCCGTGCGTAAAACTTGTCTTTCGCACTGCGGCAAAGAGTCACCACCGCGAGGCTTGTTTTACGGCCTGCATCCCACTCCCACAGCCGCAGATTCAGAGTGCAGGAGGTGCAGAGTGCAGGAGGTGCAGGGTCCAGGAGGTGCAGGGTCCAGGAGACTGTGGTCTGGATCATGGTCCAGTGTAAACATGAGGTAAAGAGACGCAGCGCGCAGCGGAGACGTGTCTGCGGTAAAGCGGCAACAACTGTGTGTATTTGTATTAATAATATTTGTAAAATGACAATATTGTTTTGTTACTAGAACGATAAACATTTTCGAAAAAAACCTTAACATATTTGTACCCACGGAGGCGCATTAGTGACGTCAGCGTGATATTTGTACATGGGAATTTCATATACGCTTTTTATTATAACATACATTGTTAATTTTAGCATTATTATTATTATTATTTTAGCATTTTTAGCATTTTTAGGCAGTAAAGGCGCACATACAGGGACACGTGGTCGTTTTAGGGCTAAACAAATATATGGTGCTACTTAAATGGGAAAGTAAAGTCATAAACGCCCTTATTCTCGGCTTCGGAAGTGTTACGTCGTTACGTATTGGAGACGCAACACTTATTCGAAGTTGTCGATTCACCAATAACAAATCAGAGAATCACACTGTTCCAACACAGGAAATGCAACGATAACAATCATAGGATAGGAACCATGGACCACAGGGAGCGGGAGGACCATTGACCACGGGGAGCGGTAGGACCATGGACCACAGGGAGCGGGAGGACCATGGACCACGGGGAGCGGGAGGACCATGGACCACAGGGAGCGGTAGGACCATGGTCCACAGGGAGCGGGAGGACCATGGACCACAGGGAGCGGGAGGACCATGGACCACAGGGAGCGGGAGGACCATGGACTGTCTCTGTCCTCAGCCCGGGTTCAGGGTTCACAGATCCGCTTCCTCCGACACCCACACATACACGCAAGGATTTGTGACGTTAGAAATTATATTATCATGTTTATATACATGTACTTAAATGTCATAGTTTGACCATGTCTTGTTAGACTATATGTTATGACAAAGTATTTTTAAAAATAGGTAATAAAAATCATGGTCCCATATATTAACCCTGCGTAATGTGGGACCGTAATAGATATATTCTCTCTGATCCTCTTTGCACTTTTGTGATGACTTAATGTTGACAATGGACCTGTTTTCATTCATGTCTACAGTGGACAGTCCCGGGTCCACAGTCCTCACAGTCCTCTCTCAATCTGGGCCTTTTTAGTTCCTCCCGAGAGACGGACTGAGGACCAGGAGTCAAGGAGAGCAAAATAAAAAAAGTAATTTCTCATTTGACAAAAGGAAAACGACTCAAATGAAAGAATGATGAAGAAAAACCTGAAAACGTCGTATTTCTGTGTCTTTATGATTACGTAACATTTGCACATGACGTCAGAACAAATCACGTTTCACTCAAACAGCGACTCGGTTAACTCGGTTTAGTGGGAATAACCCATATTTAAGTTTAATTATGAGACTGATGGAATTTGGCCCAGTTTAGCCCTGGTTTCACTCCAACCCTCGTTTTCCTTCATAAGTAAGTCAAGTTTATTTGTGTAGCGCCTTTCACAGACCAGGATCAGAAACCGCTTCAGATTTAAAACATAAAGTCAGATTTAAAAACAAAGACATTATTTCCTTGGAGCCTGCGGTGGGACTTGCTCTTATCTGATCTTAAAAAGCTAAAAAAAAGATACTTTCTGAGTCAAATGGAAGTATTATGTGTGTAAACAGGAGATTCTCTGTTGATATTAAGATTTAAAAAACTCACTGTTTCTTTGATACATTAACAATGGTTTTATTTTTTTTAATTCCTAGTTTATAAAAAATATTAAAAATCAAAACAAAGGTATTTTACCCGATTCTTGCTTCTTTATGACACTAAAGACTGAGATTGTATTTTAGAACAGACTTATTGTTCCTTGATCTTGTGCTGTTCATGCTACTGTAGCTGATGATGCAACACTGACATTTCCACTGTGAGACTCTTCATCTTCATTTAAATACTCTGCGTGACGTCATGAAACCGTGAGTGACCGGGACAGACCAGTGGGACCCTCCCCCGGTGCTCTCTGAGTCCGTCATGCCTTAAACTGATGAGTAAGGAAAATACCGACGCGGGTGACGGCCGTGTCGCTCGTGACGTTTACGAAACGTATTTTTGAAAGGGCTCAGGTCCGAAGCGGAAGTGACTCACCTACTCTGTGAGATGCACCGCGGGCCAGGACCTGCCCTCACCCCGACATGTGGAAGGAAATGAACAGTCTGCACCAGAATGTGAGACAGGCTTTACCTCTGAATCTTTCATCTTTTCACAGCACGGTAATTGTTCATATTTTCATACATTCTAATGCTTTGTGTTGCCTTGTTTATCCTACTAAACAAGTCAACACAAGGCTTTAGAATGAATAAAAACACCCTACAATGTCCTACTAAACAAGGCAAGTTAAATGACGATTTTTCCCATTTTTTAGGAAAGAACCGCCCTCTCTACTTTTTGAACTAAGCTCTCTGCTCTGATTGGACGAGCACGTATCACCAGAATGATTGACACCTGGGAGGACCAACAGTGTTGATGGTCCACCCGGGAGTAGAAAATCCTCCTTTACATACATTTAATGGGAATAAAGAACAGATAAAACTAAGAAAGTTGTGTAAAAATATGTCTTTTTGTCTGATTAATAGACTTTAATTTATGGTTTACGGACATTAAGATGAAGAGATCCTTTATCGGTCCCACAGCGGGGAAATTCCAGTGTTGCATCACAAGTTACAGAACAGTAGGAATGAGGAGCACACAGCACAAGATGAATGAACTACACTAATTAAAATAAAACCAAATCTATAACAAGTATAACATCTCTGCCTTGAACATAATAATAATAAAGAAGTTTAACATTTTTACATTCGGCAAAAAAAGAGGCAAGAAAAAGACAGAAAACAACAAACATCTCGGAGGATCACGTGATTAAAGCGGAAGCAAATACCAGGGAAAAAAATGTATTTCTCTTTAATAAATCTGCAACAATTTCTCTTGATTTTTTTAATTCTGAGTTTTAAAAAGAAGAAAATTGGTATTAAAGCATTTACAGCTAAGAAACATATCTACTACTATAGTGTATATTTTGCATTGTGCTGCTCATTCTAACTGATGATGCAACACTGACATTTCCACTGTGAGAATCTTCATCTTCATTTAAATACTCTGCGTGACGTCATGAAACCGTGAGTGACCGGGACAGACCAGTGGGACCCTCCCCCGGTGCTCTCTGAGTCCGTCATGCCTTAAACTGATGAGTAAGGAAAATACCGACGCGGGTGACGGCCGTGTCGCTCGTGACGTTTACGAAACGTATTTTTGAAAGGGCTCAGGTCCGAAGCGGAAGTGACTCACCTACTCTGTGAGATGCACCGCGGGCCAGGACCTGCCCTCACCCCGACATGTGGAAGGAAAAGAACAGTCTGCACCAGAATGTGAGACAGGCTTTACCTCTGACTTGTTCTTCTGTTGTTAACGCAGCTAAACAGAACTATCCAGCGAAGAAGTCTGTCTCACATTTTCAGGAAGATATTAACCACCTGCATGCAGACAGAGGCAGGAGTTTTTTTGAGATTGTATATTTGTCCTTTGATGCTTAAAGATGTGGTTTTATTTTAATTAGTACAGAGTTATTGTTAACCTATTGTTCTGTGTGCTCCTCTTTCCTACTGTATAACATGTGATACAACACTGGAATTTCCCCACTGTGGGACAAATAAAGGATCTCTTCATCTTTCGGGTTCAGCCTCAGACTTTTATCATTTCAATTTAAAGCTGTGTTTTTTTTTTATTTGATGAATATGTATTTAAGTTTGACGAACCCAAACTTTGTCTTTTGTGGTTATTTTCTATTTTAACAGTGACTTTCTGGAAGTAGATCTTCGTAAATCCATTGGAATAATAAGTTTGGTTTCTAAGGAGCACAGGGACTGGCCTCCTGCTGGGACTCTGAGGAGCACAGGGCCTGGCCTCCTGCTGGGACTCTGAGGAGCACAGGGACTAGCCTCCTGCTGGGACTCTGAGGAGCACAGGGACTGGTCTCCTGCTGGGACTCTGAGGAGCACAGGGAGTGGCCTCCTGCTGGGACTCTGAGGAGCACAGGGACTGGCCTCCTGCTGGGACTCTGAGGAGCACAGGGACCGGCCCAGTTTGAACAAAAAACAAAACCGATTCTTCCGTGTTTATTGTTCTCTTCATGACGTTTCCAAACGCCTCACGCACGATCAACTTTTACAACTTTTTCTTTATAAAATCTTGTTCTGTCAAAGGATCAAAGGATCAGAGGCAACATTTGTGGACTTTGGAAGTGTTGATGCCGCTGCCTCTGGACCCACGGCACCTGTGTTTGTTATTATTGTATTTTACGCATCTTGATTTTCGGATCTGGTTTTAGTAAATTGACAAACGACTGCTGCTGTCGTTCAGGGCGATACAGAAACACACTGAAATGCTTGAATTTAACATAATTACATTTAGCTGTATTTGTATCTATTTGTACCTTTGATGGAAATGCTTTAATCAGTTGATGATAATAGTTACAATATATATTTAGGTTAAAAATGACTCAAGTCTAATTCCAGCGAGACGTATTTTTGTATATTTATGCGCAAATCAAACAAATAAACATAAATTACGATCTTGTTGAGGTTAATTAGTTAAAAATGTGCATTATATTTTTCTTACATTTCCAAATAGAAGCCAAAGTGTGTGACCTACCCGTGACCCGCGCGCTCTCAGCCGTGTCTGGGGCCTCGGACCGCGGCTTCCTGTGCGTGAGAGGCTCTGGTTGAACATTAGCTCCGTGCGCTGCAGCCTTTTGTGCGCGTCCAGAAAGAACCTTTTATGGTGATTTCCGGAGGGCGACAATAAAGGAGCAATAACAGAACCAGGACGCGCGACTTCCACCCCCAGAGCCCGGGCTGCCGACGCGCGCACGCACCTCTCCAAAGTCCCGCGCGCGCAAAAAGGATGTTTTTATCTGTCTTTTGGAAGTTTTTGGATTCGTACAGACGCAGGTAACAGCCGTGAATGTCGTCACTGATAGAAAAGCTGAGCGTGTTTCCAATTAGTTTTTGTTTTTAAATTTCTGGGACGGAAATGAAGGAGAAAAGCTTAGTTTGACTTTGTGAGTTTCGGTTCAATTTCCAAAATCTCGTGCGTAATTGGATATAATTACGCACGAAAAAAAAATATTTGAGGCACAGCGCCACATGTCCGCGAAGAGCACGTATACATGACGTATGTTGGAAGTCTTTGGGTGAAAATACGTTGGATGCTGATGTTCCATTATTAGGTCATACACAAAGGATTGTATATAATAATTAATTTTTTTACGCAATTTTTTTTTGCAAATTTTGGTTAGATTCATAAAAGGCCTGAATCAATTTTAAACCAATTCTCCAAAATTCGAATTCTAACTTTAATTCTACAAAACACATCTATGCATTTTTACCTTTGGTTTTCTCAGTTCAAACAGAGCACTTTAAACGATCCTGAAACTGTTTTAATTTGATTCATTTAACATAGATATATTGACAATTATTTCTTGCTTTGTTTGTTTTATCTCTGTATTTTTAACCTTGTTTTATGTATGTACTTGTCTGGTTCACACTGGGGACTTTTGCGGATGTTTTCCAATGTGGTTTTACTGCAAATGCCAAAGAAATGAATCTGAATCTACACTGTTATTTCTACAGCGCGTGCGGCAGAAGTCCAAGAGCAAAAGCCATATATGGGTTTCCGGTGTCATGTTGCTCCTGTACATTATTAACCTTCTCTGCTTTTAAATATAGATGTTTCAGAGTCTGGGAAAGTGCAATTCTTTTGAAAAACACAGAATTCGGCCCAAATTCCCTCAGAGTCCTGCAGCTTCTGACGCACTAAAGCAGTTGTGATAATCGACTTTTGGAAGCGGTTAACAAGATTTGGGCTCTCCCCGACGCACGCTGTGTTTATGGTCTAATGGTATCGGGTCTAATTATCAGGTCTAATGGTATCGGGTCTAATGGTACCAGGTCTACTTCAGGTCTAATGGTAACACAGTAAAAGCAGATAGAGTCCTCGCGGCGCGTCCAATGAAGCAGTAAAAGTCATTGATAGAATCCTCCAATATTTACATCCGCTTCAAACAGTTAAATATGACGTCATTTTGTGTAATCTCGCGCGTGCTCGTGGGTTTGGGTGAAATTACACTTTCAATTAAACTGGATCCACTCAAACAGACGCTTCTGTCTCAGGCCGAACTCGGGCTGTTTATGGTCAAAAGAAACGGAAAGATCAAAGTAAAGATAAGGCTTTAATGTCCAATATATCATATTAATAATGTATAATATAATACATTATATTAATAATATATACTACAATATATAATGCAGTATATTATATTAATATAAATAAGATAATATATAATACAGTAATGAATATAGACTATTCAATAAATGCTAAAATATATATTAATATTTTACAGTAACGGCACGTGTCTCTAACCAGAAGTTTGGTTCATATCGTTTCAGTCAAATATTTATATAAAAATACATCACTCCTAATTAATAACAATGAAAACATGTTCACCTTAAAGAGATTAAACCAAAGATGTATTTATTTATTTATTCTCTAAATAAATAAATACATTAAATGAATAAATAAATATTCCACAGAATAATCTGCTCAAGATCAAAGCTTCACGTAAACGAGCAGCGGCTCTATCCCGGTCCGGCGCCTCGTGCGTGTCTTTGATGAATGGATTTTCACAGAAACAAACTTGACTCGTTTTGTTTTCTCTGAAACTCGAGGTCAGAATCCTTCATGACGTCACGATGACCTACATTTCTCTGAGGAACGTTACTGAACTGTAACTAAACTCTGCCAAATGTTAATGATTTAGAAAAGAACTGTTTTAAATGTTTGATCTGCTGCAGTTTGTTTTATATTAATGTTTAAGTAAGTAATCTTAGGCTATATCCACACGAAGACAAAACGCTTATAATTTCAGAAACGTTTTCTGTAAACTCAGTAAATGTGTGCGTCCATATGAATGTAGTCAATACGCCTGAAAACGCTGTGAAACTATGCCAGACCTGTTGGTGGCGCTGTGACGCAATGACGGGATCAAGCCCAAACTTCCGTGACGGGAACTGGGCATGCGCAGAATGTTGTAAACAGACAACATGGCGAGTGGGCGAGCTGGTACTACATTAGTATGGACGGACGATGAGGTTGAACTGTTGCTTTGGGTCACACTGGATTACAAAACCAACAAGCTACATTGTTGTTGTCATTATTTTCTGAGTGCGGCGCATGCTTTAACAAGAGGCGGGGCGATGACGCGCGTCTCAGATACATTGCGGAGAGGCAGTAACCACGGAGCGGCATATACGGAGTTTTGAAATCTTTCCACTCTGGGACCTAGTTTCAAAAATGTTCGTTTCTTCTCTGTCTGGTGCACACCGGGGTAGTCTTGCACAGTTTTTCCAATGTGGTTTTACTGCAAATGGCAAATAAATGAATCTGAATCTGTTTACACCCCCCCAAAACGCCGGCCTCGTATGGACGATACACTGGATTGATAAAGTATTTTTGCGTTTAGGCCTGAGCTTGACTTCGTGTGGACAGGGCCTTAGTTTATAAACCGCCTTTCACAGACCAGAGTCTCAGAGCGGTTTATAATTGTTATTAATGGGCATTAGTGTCAGTCCACACAGAGATGGGAGGGGCCAGTACAGGAGGCACCGACCTATTGTACGTGTTTTTAGTGGCAGGGGAAACCGGAGCACCCGGAGGAAACCTACGCAGACACAGGCAGAACATGCAAACTCCACTCAGAACGGCCCTGTTCCGACTGGGATTCGAACCCAGGACCGTCTTGCTGAGAGGCGAGAGTGCTAACTTAGCCACCGTGACGCCCGTTTAATAATTATTTTAAATGTTTTAATTCAGTGCAAACATGTTTAAACTTTTAGAATTTATCATTTTGTGAAATATTAAAGTGTTTTTGAACTGAACGTTTGCTTTTATTCTTTCTTTGTGTAAATGTGGTTTAATAAATGATAAAAACTGAGTTTTAAATATTACGCTTATTTTATCTACATTTTTACATTTGTTTCTAAACTCAATCATTTTCTATAAGCTCCAACTTTAAGAAACAAAAGACTGAGGCTGGGTCTACAGCCTCAGTCCTGGATCTACAGCCTCAGTCCTGGGTCTACAGCCTCAGTCCTGGGTCTACAGCCTCAGTCCTGGGTCTACAGCCTCAGTCCTGGGTCTACAGCCTCAGTCCTGGGTCTACAGCCTCAGTCCTGGGTCTACAGCCTCAGTCCTGGGTCTACAGCCTCAGTCCTGGATCTACAGCCTCAGTCCTGGGTCTACAGCCTCAGTCCTGGGTCTACAGCCTCAGTCCTGGATCTACAGCCTCAGTCCTGGATCTACAGCCTCAGTCCTGGATCTACAGCCTCAGTCCTGGGTCTACAGCCTCAGTCCTGGATCTACAGCCTCAGTCCTGGGTCTACAGCCTCAGTCCTGGATCTACAGCCTCAGTCCTGGATCTACAGCCTCAGTCCTGGATCTACAGCCTCAGTCCTGGGTCTACAGCCTCAGTCCTGGGTCTACAGCCTCAGTCCTGGATCTACAGCCTCAGTCCTGGGTCTACAGCCTCAGTCCTAGGTCTACAGCCTCAGTCCTGGGTCTACAGCCTCAGTCCTGGGTCTACAGCCTCAGTCCTGGGTCTACAGCCTCAGTCCTGGGTCTACAGCCTCAGTCCTGATAAAATGATAATGATAATATATTAATGGATACAATAATATGAATAAAACCTTTAATATAAAAATAAAAACAAGATCGTCCACTTGTTATTCCGACACGGTTTGAATGAATTATTTGGGCTCCGATCGCAGCTTTCCAAACCGGCCCCAGCAGCGTCTTCAGCTCGGGGCCTCATAAAAATGTAAAAAGTAATAAAGTCGGCGATAAATAACGGCGTGTCAAAGCAGTGCGAGCCGGTAGTAAATTGTGGCGGGCTCTGGTGGTCATCATGGTGCCCTAATGTCAAGAACACCTCCCACTGACCGCGCCCTGACCCCCGAGAGAGGGCCCGGAGAGAGGGCCCCGTCTGGACCTTTCCTTGGACCCAAGGACAGGACCATCCACACGGTCTCTACGTGCTCTGGGAGAGGATTAGCATGTGGAAGAGTTAGCATGTGGTACAGTTAGCATGTGATAGAGTTAGCATGTGATACAGTTAGCATGTGATAGAGTTAGCATGTGATAGAGTTAGCATGTGATAGAGTTAGCATGTGATAGAGTTAGCATGTGATAGAGTTAGCATGTGATAGAGTTAGCATGTGATAGAGTTAGCATGTGATAGAGTTAGCATGTGATAGAGTTAGCATGTGATAGAATTAGCATGTGGTACAGTTAGCATGTGATAGAGTTAGCATGTGATAGAATTAGCATGTGGTACAGTTAGCATGTGGTAGAGTTAGCATGTGGTACAGTTAGCATGTGATAGAGTTAGCATGTGATAGAATTAGCATGTGGTACAGTTAGCATGTGGTACAGTTAGCATGTGGTAGAGTTAGCATGTGGTACAGTTAGCATGTCCAACACCATCAACACTGAAAGCCCCTGTAAGAACCATCAACGCAGAAAGCCCCTGTAAGAACCATCAACACTGAAAGCCCCTGTAAGAACCATCAACACTGGAAGCCCCTGTAAGAACCATCAACGCAGAAAGCCCCTGTAAGAACCATCAACACTGAAAGCCCCTGTAAGAACCATCAACACTGAAAGCCCCTGTAAGAACCATCAACACTGTAAGCCCCTGTAAGAACCATCAACACTGAAAGCCCCTGTAAGAACCATCAACACTGAAAGCCCCTGTAAGAACCATCAACACTGAAAGTCCCTGTAAGAACCATCAACACTGGAAGCCCCTGTAAGAACCATCAACGCAGAAAGCCCCTGTAAGAACCATCAACACTGAAAGCCCCTGTAAGAACCATCAACACTGAAAGCCCCTGTAAGAACCATCAACACTGGAAGCCCCTGTAAGAACCATCAACGCAGAAAGCCCCTGTAAGAACCATCAACACTGAAAGCCCCTGTAAGAACCATCAACACTGAAAGCCCCTGTAAGAACCATCAACACTGGAAGCCCCTGTAAGAACCATCAACACTGAAAGCCCCTGTAAGAACCATCAACACTGAAAGCCCCTGTAAGAACCATCAACACTGAAAGTCCCTGTAAGAACCATCAACACTGGAAGCCCCTGTAAGAACCATCAACGCAGAAAGCCCCTGTAAGAACCATCAACACTGAAAGCCCCTGTAAGAACCATCAACACTGGAAGCCCCTGTAAGAACCATCAACACTGAAAGCCCCTGTAAGAACCATCAACACTGAAAGCCCCTGTAAGAACCATCAACACTGAAAGTCCCTGTAAGAACCTCAACACTGAAAGCCCCTGTAAGAACCATCAACACTGAAAGCCCCTGTAAGAACCATCAACACTGAAAGCCCCTGTAAGAACCATCAACACTGAAAGCCCCTGTAAGAACCATCAACGCAGAAAGCCCCTGTAAGAACCATCAACACTGAAAGCCCCTGTAAGAACCATCAACACTGAAAGCCCCTGTAAGAACCATCAACACTGGAAGCCCCTGTAAGAACCATCAACACTGAAAGCCCCTGTAAGAACCATCAACACTGAAAGCCCCTGTAAGAACCATCAACACTGAAAGCCCCTGTAAGAACCATCAACACTGAAAGCCCCTGTAAGAACCATCAACGCAGAAAGCCCCTGTAAGAACCATCAACACTGAAAGTCCCTGTAAGAACCATCAACACTGAAAGCCCCTGTAAGAACCATCAACGCAGAAAGTCCCTGTAAGAACCATCAACGCAGAAAGCCCCTGTAAGAACCATCAACACTGAAAGCCCCTGTAAGAACCATCAACACTGGAAGCCCCTGTAAGAACCATCAACGCAGAAAGCCCCTGTAAGAACCATCAACACTGAAAGCCCCTGTAAGAACCATCAACACTGAAAGCCCCTGTAAGAACCATCAACACTGGAAGCCCCTGTAAGAACCATCAACACTGAAAGCCCCTGTAAGAACCATCAACACTGAAAGCCCCTGTAAGAACCATCAACACTGAAAGTCCCTGTAAGAACCATCAACACTGAAAGCCCCTGTAAGAACCATCAACACTGAAAGCCCCTGTAAGAACCATCAACACTGAAAGCCCCTGTAAGAACCATCAACACTGAAAGCCCCTGTAAGAACCATCAACGCAGAAAGCCCCTGTAAGAACCATCAACACTGAAAGCCCCTGTAAGAACCATCAACACTGAAAGCCCCTGTAAGAACCATCAACACTGGAAGCCCCTGTAAGAACCATCAACACTGAAAGCCCCTGTAAGAACCATCAACACTGAAAGCCCCTGTAAGAACCATCAACACTGAAAGCCCCTGTAAGAACCATCAACACTGGAAGCCCCTGTAAGAACCATCAACACTGAAAGCCCCTGTAAGAACCATCAACACTGGAAGCCCCTGTAAGAACCATCAACACTGAAAGCCCCTGTAAGAACCATCAACACTGGAAGCCCCTGTAAGAACCATCAACGCAGAAAGCCCCTGTAAGAACCATCAACACTGAAAGCCCCTGTAAGAACCATCAACACTGAAAGCCCCTGTAAGAACCATCAACACTGAAAGCCCCTGTAAGAACCATCAACACTGAAAGTCCCTGTAAGAACCATCAACACTGAAAGCCCCTGTAAGAACCATCAACACTGAAAGCCCCTGTAAGAACCATCAACACTGAAAGCCCCTGTAAGAACCATCAACGCAGAAAGACCCTGTAAGAACCATCAACACTGAAAGCCCCTGTAAGAACCATCAACACTGAAAGCCCCTGTAAGAACCATCAACACTGAAAGCCCCTGTAAGAACCATCAACGCAGAAAGCCCCTGTAAGAACCATCAACACTGAAAGTCCCTGTAAGAACCATCAACACTGAAAGCCCCTGTAAGAACCATCAACGCAGAAAGTCCCTGTAAGAACCATCAACGCAGAAAGACCCTGTAAGAACCATCAACACTGAAAGCCCCTGTAAGAACCATCAACACTGAAAGCCCCTGTAAGAACCATCAACACTGAAAGCCCCTGTAAGAACCATCAACACTGAAAGCCCCTGTAAGAACCATCAACACTGGAAGCCCCTGTAAGAACCATCAACACTGAAAGCCCCTGTAAGAACCATCAACACTGAAAGCCCCTGTAAGAACCATCAACACTGAAAGCCCCTGTAAGAACCATCAACACTGGAAGCCCCTGTAAGAACCATCAACACTGAAAGCCCCTGTAAGAACCATCAACACTGGAAGCCCCTGTAAGAACCATCAACACTGAAAGCCCCTGTAAGAACCATCAACACTGGAAGCCCCTGTAAGAACCATCAACGCAGAAAGCCCCTGTAAGAACCATCAACACTGAAAGCCCCTGTAAGAACCATCAACACTGAAAGCCCCTGTAAGAACCATCAACACTGGAAGCCCCTGTAAGAACCATCAACACTGAAAGCCCCTGTAAGAACCATCAACACTGGAAGCCCCTGTAAGAACCATCAACACTGAAAGCCCCTGTAAGAACCATCAACACTGGAAGCCCCTGTAAGAACCATCAACGCAGAAAGCCCCTGTAAGAACCATCAACACTGAAAGCCCCTGTAAGAACCATCAACACTGAAAGCCCCTGTAAGAACCATCAACACTGGAAGCCCCTGTAAGAACCATCAACACTGAAAGCCCCTGTAAGAACCATCAACACTGGAAGCCCCTGTAAGAACCATCAACACTGAAAGCCCCTGTAAGAACCATCAACACTGAAAGCCCCTGTAAGAACCATCAACACTGAAAGCCCCTGTAAGAACCATCAACACTGAAAGCCCCTGTAAGAACCATCAACACTGGAAGCCCCTGTAAGAACCATCAACACTGAAAGCCCCTGTAAGAACCATCAACACTGAAAGCCCCTGTAAGAACCATCAACACTGAAAGCCCCTGTAAGAACCATCAACACTGGAAGCCCCTGTAAGAACCATCAACACTGAAAGCCCCTGTAAGAACCATCAACACTGGAAGCCCCTGTAAGAACCATCAACACTGAAAGCCCCTGTAAGAACCATCAACACTGGAAGCCCCTGTAAGAACCATCAACGCAGAAAGCCCCTGTAAGAACCATCAACACTGAAAGCCCCTGTAAGAACCATCAACACTGAAAGCCCCTGTAAGAACCATCAACACTGAAAGCCCCTGTAAGAACCATCAACACTGAAAGTCCCTGTAAGAACCATCAACACTGAAAGCCCCTGTAAGAACCATCAACACTGAAAGCCCCTGTAAGAACCATCAACACTGAAAGCCCCTGTAAGAACCATCAACGCAGAAAGACCCTGTAAGAACCATCAACACTGAAAGCCCCTGTAAGAACCATCAACACTGGAAGCCCCTGTAAGAACCATCAACACTGAAAGCCCCTGTAAGAACCATCAACACTGAAAGCCCCTGTAAGAACCATCAACACTGAAAGCCCCTGTAAGAACCATCAACACTGGAAGCCCCTGTAAGAACCATCAACACTGGAAGCCCCTGTAAGAACCATCAACACTGGAAGCCCCTGTAAGAACCATCAACACTGAAAGCCCCTGTAAGAACCATCAACACTGGAAGCCCCTGTAAGAACCATCAACACTGAAAGCCCCTGTAAGAACCATCAACACTGGAAGCCCCTGTAAGAACCATCAACGCAGAAAGCCCCTGTAAGAACCATCAACACTGAAAGCCCCTGTAAGAACCATCAACACTGAAAGCCCCTGTAAGAACCATCAACACTGAAAGCCCCTGTAAGAACCATCAACACTGAAAGCCCCTGTAAGAACCATCAACACTGAAAGCCCCTGTAAGAACCATCAACACTGAAAGCCCCTGTAAGAACCATCAACGCAGAAAGACCCTGTAAGAACCATCAACACTGAAAGCCCCTGTAAGAACCATCAACACTGAAAGCCCCTGTAAGAACCATCAACACTGAAAGCCCCTGTAAGAACCATCAACGCAGAAAGCCCCTGTAAGAACCATCAACACTGAAAGTCCCTGTAAGAACCATCAACACTGAAAGCCCCTGTAAGAACCATCAACGCAGAAAGTCCCTGTAAGAACCATCAACGCAGAAAGACCCTGTAAGAACCATCAACACTGAAAGCCCCTGTAAGAACCATCAACACTGAAAGCCCCTGTAAGAACCATCAACGCAGAAAGTCCCTGTAAGAACCATCGTAGGGGCTTCAAAACATGGTCTCGTGGGCATGTGGGCTGTGGACCTTAGAACCAGTTTAGTCTAGTTTAAGTCTATTTTAAGTCTAGTTTAGTCTAGTTTTGTCTAGTTTAGTCTAGTTTAGTCTAGTTTAGTCTAGTTTAGTCTAGTTTAGTTTAGTTTAAGTCTAGTTTAGTCTAGTTTAGTCTAGTTTAGTCTAGTTTAAGTCTAGTTACGTCTAGTTTAAGTCTATTTTAAGTCTATTTTAGTCTAGTTTAGTCTAGTTTAGTCTATTTTAGTCTAGTTTAGTCTAGTTTAGTCTAGTTTAGTCTAGTTTAAGTCTAGTTTAGTCTAGTTTAGTCTAGTTTAGTCTAGTTTAGTCTATTTTAAGTCTAGTTTAGTCTAGTTTAAGTCTAGTTTAGTCTAGTTTAGTCTAGTTTAGTCTAGTTAAGTCTAGTTTAGTCTAGTTTAAGTCTAGTTAAGTCTAGTTTAAGTCTATTTTAAGGCTATTTTAAGTCTAGTTTAGTCTAGTTTAGTCTAGTTTAAGTGTAGTTTAGTCTAGTTTAGTCTATTTTAAGTCTAGTTTAGTCTAGTTGAGTCTAGTTTAGTCTAGTTTAGTCTAGTTTAGTCTAGTTTAGTCTAGTCCAGTCTAGTTTAGTCTAGTTTAGTCTAGTTTAGTCTAGTTGAGTCTAGTTTAGTCTAGTTTAGTCTAGTTTAGTCTAGTTTAGTCTAGTCCAGTCTAGTTTAGTCTAGTTTAGTCTAGTTTAGTCTAGTTTAGTCTAGTTTAGTCTAGTTTAGTCTAGTCCAGTCTAGTTTAGTCTAGTTTAGTCTAGTTTAGTCTAGTTGAGTCTAGTTTAGTCTAGTTTAGTCTAGTTTAGTCTAGTTTAGTCTAGTCCAGTCTAGTCCAGTCCTAAGCCTCAGTCTTGTTGTTGTCATCGTGGCGCTCTGATGTCACGCAGACCTCCCACTGACCGGGCTGTGACCCCAGAGCACGATGTCTGCAGGCACTCGGACACTCTGCTTCCTCCTCTGGACAGGGGGGGTCATGGGGGGGTCATGGGGGGGTCATGGGGGGGGGGGCTGAAGAACTTGGGTCCTGGTTGAGTCCCAGAATCCAGATCCTCCCAAACACCTACGAAAAAGGTCCTGCCTGGTCCTGCCTGGTCCTGCCTGGTCCTGCCTGGTCCTACCTGGTCCTGCCTGGTCCTGCCTGGTCCTGCCTGGTCCTGCCTGGTCCTGCCTGGTCCTGCCTGGTCCTGCCTGGTCCTGCCTGGTCCTCTTCTAAACTAGAGAGAAACCTTTTGGATCCACCAGAGAAGAGACTTTCCAACATTAGATACATTTGCAATCAACAGAATCCGTTGAGGCTGAAAATAATCTGGTCCTTCATCACTCTACGGTCTGGACCACGGTCTGGACCACGGTCTGGACCACGGTCTGGACCACGGTCTGGACCACGGTCTGGACCACGGTCTGGACCACGGTCTGGACCACGGTCTGGAACAGGGGACTTTCTACCCTGGTCTTACCGCACCATGGTACTCATTTCATATTTCATTTGGTACTAAGGTCTGGATTTGCTGCATTGACTCCGTGAACAGGTGGGAGGGGCTAACTCCTTTAAAGATTGAAACGATTGGATCTGAGTTTACTGTGATGTATGTAATGAGCCCGAGTGAGTGAGGCATTTAGCATTAGCCTAGCTTTAGCATTTAGCCTAGCTTTAGCCATCTCCTTTGTCACTAACGAAGCCCGTGGGGAGTAGCGCCACAACATATTTGCTTCAATGACATTTACTAAACATTCCTCTTGCTCTTGCTTCAGTTTCTTGATATTTGGATTGAACCAGAACAGATTATTTTACTTTCGCATTCTCCGACAAACTACAACCAGAAAATTCAGCACAAACTCTGACGTCACCGGCGGCAACCTACAACACCCGCCTCCCCCGCTGTCTGATTGGTCGGAGGGGATTCAACAGAGGAGACTGCAGCCACTAGGATCAGACCCAGACGTACATGTAGGAAATGACCATGGACCAGAGTTTACACATGGTAAGACCAGACGTACATGTAGGAAATGACCATGGACCAGAGTTTACACATGGTAAGACCAGACGTACATGTAGGAAATGATCATGGACCAGAGTTTACACATGGTAAGACCAGACGTACATGTAGGAAATGACCATGGACCAGAGTTTACACATGGTAAGACCAGACGTACATGTAGGAAATGATCATGGACCAGAGTTTACACATGGTAAGACCAGACGTACATGTAGGAAATGATCATGGACCAGAGTTTACACATGGTAAGACCAGACGTACATGTAGGAGATGATCATGGACCAGAGTTTACACATGGTAAGACCAGACGTACATGTAGGAGATGACCATGGACCAGAGTTTACACATGGTAAGACCAGACGTACATGTAGGAAATGATCATGGACCAGAGTTTACACATGGTAAGACCAGACGTACATGTAGGAAATGATCATGGACCAGAGTTTACACATGGTAAGACCAGACGTACATGTAGGAGATGATCATGGACCAGAGTTTACACATGGTAAGACCAGACGTACATGTAGGAGATGATCATGGACCAGAGTTTACACATGGTAAGACCAGACGTACATGTAGGAGATGATCATGGACCAGAGTTTACACATGGTAAGGCCAGACGTACATGTAGGAAATGACCATGGACCAGAGTTTACACATGGTAAGACCAGACGTACATGTAGGAAATGATCATGGACCAGAGTTTACACATGGTAAGACCAGACGTACATGTAGGAGATGATCATGGACCAGAGTTTACACATGGTAAGACCAGACGTACATGTAGGAGATGATCATGGACCAGAGTTTACACATGGTAAGACCAGACGTACATGTAGGAAATAATCATGGACCAGAGTTTACACATGGTAAGACCAGACGTACATGTAGGAAATGATCATGGACCAGAGTTTACACATGGTAAGACCAGACGTACATGTAGGAAATGATCATGGACCAGAGTTTACACATGGTAAGACCAGACGTACATGTAGGAGATGATCATGGACCAGAGTTTACACATGGTAAGACCAGACGTACATGTAGGAGATGATCATGGACCAGAGTTTACACATGGTAAGACCAGACGTACATGTAGGAAATGATCATGGACCAGAGTTTACACATGGTAAGACCAGATGTACATGTAGGAGATGATCATGGACCAGAGTTTACACATGGTAAGACCAGACGTACATGTAGGAGATGATCATGGACCAGAGTTTACACATGGTAAGACCAGACGTACATGTAGGAGATGATCATGGACCAGAGTTTACACATGGTAAGACCAGACGTACATGTAGGAGATGATCATGGACCAGAGTTTGCACATGGTAAGACCAGACGTACATGTAGGAAATGACCATGGACCAGAGTTTACACATGGTAAGACCAGACGTACATGTAGGAAATGATCATGGACCAGAGTTTACACATGGTAAGACCAGACGTACATGTAGGAAATGACCATGGACCAGAGTTTACACATGGTAAGACCAGACGTACATGTAGGAAATGATCATGGACCAGAGTTTACACATGGTAAGACCAGACGTACATGTAGGAGATGATCATGGACCAGAGTTTACACATGGTAAGACCAGACGTACATGTAGGAGATGATCATGGACCAGAGTTTACACATGGTAAGACCAGACGTACATGTAGGAAATAATCATGGACCAGAGTTTACACATGGTAAGACCAGACGTACATGTAGGAAATGATCATGGACCAGAGTTTACACATGGTAAGACCAGACGTACATGTAGGAAATGATCATGGACCAGAGTTTACACATGGTAAGACCAGACGTACATGTAGGAGATGATCATGGACCAGAGTTTACACATGGTAAGACCAGACGTACATGTAGGAGATGATCATGGACCAGAGTTTACACATGGTAAGACCAGACATACATGTAGGAAATGATCATGGACCAGAGTTTACACATGGTAAGACCAGACGTACATGTAGGAGATGATCATGGACCAGAGTTTACACATGGTAAGACCAGACGTACATGTAGGAAATGATCATGGACCAGAGTTTACACATGGTAAGACCAGATGTACATGTAGGAGATGATCATGGACCAGAGTTTACACATGGTAAGACCAGACGTACATGTAGGAAATGATCATGGATCAGAGTTTACACATGGTAAGACCAGACGTACATGTAGGAGATGATCATGGACCAGAGTTTACACATGGTAAGACCAGATGTACATGTAGGAGATGATCATGGACCAGAGTTTACACATGGTAAGACCAGATGTACATGTAGGAGATGACCATGGATCAGAGTTTACACATGGTAAGACCAGACGTACATGTAGGAGATGATCATGGACCAGAGTTTACACATGGTAAGACCAGGGCAGGTACTTTCCTGTTCGTCGCTGGACATGACGTCATGGGTTCAGGTTTCACACAGGTGCGAACAGAGAGAAACCAAAACTATAAAACACACACAGAGGTCAGAGGTCACACAAACAGGTCTTTACCAGCGAGAAGGCAACACGGGAGACACTTCTGTTCTGGTGTGTGTGATGGTGTGTATGTGTGTGTGTGTGTGTTTGTAGGTGTGTGTGTGTGAGTGTGTGTGTAGGTGTATGTGTGAGTGTGATAGTGTTTGAGTGTCTGTATGTGTGTATGTGTGAGTGTATGTGTGTGTGTATGTGTGTGTGTGTGTTTGCTTTTGGGTGTGTGTGTGTGTTGTTTGCTAGTGTGTGTGTGTGTGTGTGTAGGTGTATGTGTGTGTGCGTGAGGCCGTGATACTGTTCAAGCATGTGTCGAATCCTTCTTAGTGTGTGTGTGTGTGTGTGTGTTTGTGTGTGTTTTAGTGTGTGTTGCCATGCCAGACCATCTGTGCTGTAGTACAACGCTTGCTCCAGCTGGTGGCGCTTATACTAACTTCAGTGACAACCTCAAGGTCCGAGTTAAGTTACTGTTTCCGTTCCTGTTTACACTGGGCTCCTGTGGCGTGTGTGTGTGTGTGTGTGTGTGTGTGTATGTGTGTGTGTGTGTGTGTGTGTGTGTGTGTGTGTGTGGGTGTGTGTGTGTGTGTGTGTGTGTGTGTGTGTGTGTGTGTGTGTGTGTGTGTGTGTGTGTGTGTGTGTGTGTGTGTGTGTGTGTGTGTGTGTGTGTGTGTGTGTGTGTGTGTATGTGTATGTGTGTGTGTGTGTGTGTGTGTGTGTGTGTGTGTGTGTGTGTGTGTGTGTATGTGTATGTGTGTGTGTGTGTGTGTGTGTGTGTGTGTGTGTGTGTGTGTGTGTGTGTGTGTGTGTGTGTGTATGTGTGTGTGTGTATGTGTATGTTTGCGTGTGTATGTGTGTGCGTGCGTGTGTGTGTGTATGTGTGTGTGAGTGTAGGTGTATGTGTGTGTGTATGTGTGTGTGTGTGTGTGTGTACGTGTATGTATGTGTATGTGTGTGCGTGTGTGTGTGTGCGTGTGTGTGTGTGTATGTGTGCGTGTGTGTGTGTGTGTGTGTGTGTGTGAGTGTGTCAGTCAGGACATAAGTGGTGTGTTTTGAGGGCTCCCCTGAAGCCCTCGACCACGGTCCGGCCGCTCACACAAAAGTAACACAAACAAAGGGAGAACGTGAAAGTGTGCGACTGCAGAGAGAGAAGTGTGTGAAAATGAACGTCACGGCGGGCGCCAAAGGAGGACGTAATGTGACGCACAATATCACGTCCCCACTAGCCTCCGGTTCATCGTGCACGTCAGGCAGTACACACTATTTACAAGGACAACTTTATAAAGGAAAAAGCAGCACGCGCAGGAGCTTCACTCTTGTTTCTCTGTCGTCATGAAAAGAATAAGCGGGAAACAAAACCCCGACATTTATGAATATGTCTCTGTTTGTATCATGTCAAATTACAACTTGGCTTGAAAAATTGGCTTGAAATTAATCAATAAAATCAATGGTTTTGTATTTATTTAAAATTGTGTCATGACATTATTCACGGACTCTTCGCTGCGTACATTAGGGAAACACAAGAATAAATTGTATTGTAATTGTGTATTGTGTTTTTCTTTCTTTCAAACGGAGAGTTTCAGCCTCACTTTGCAGAATGGTAAATCCTTCAGGATGTGGGGATTTATGAACTCAAGTGGAAAATGTTTTTTGCGTGGCACATCTGGCAGCTCCTCGAAGCCCACGGCGATCGGAAGATGTTCAAATCTTTTCTTCAAAACGATCTGTGCTTTGTTCTGCTGCGACTGCGTTTGGTCTTTAAAGTATTTAAATAAGTTAGAGATTACTTTTCTCATTTCTGGACAGTGGTTCATCCCGCCCTCTATGGACCGATGTGTGTCTGTTATTATGGCATTTCCTGTGTGCGAACGGTTTGATTCTCTGATCTGCAGGAAGCACAGACCTATTGTGCAGGTTTTTAGTGGTTTGGGAAACTGGAGCACCCGGAGGAAACCTGCGCAGACATGGGTGTGGAACCTGTTCCGACTGGGATTCGAACCCAGACCTTTCTCATTTTTTTCCCATGGACTGTGAGTATTAACACAGTAATTAACCGTCGTTGAAACTAATGTGACATCACTTTTGCCTATACTGGGGGCTTTTTCAAAATGGCCGCCGGGGCAGGAAAATGTGAAAAAACGCATTTGCGCATGTGTTAGCTGCACCAGCCCCATTCATTTAACAAGTGCATTCAAAAGTCCACAGTGGCTAAACTAGACTGGTCCAAAAATATATACTCCCCTCAGCATCGACAGCATCTGGGACCAAGAACCACTTTTGGACCAAGAGCCACTTTTGGACCAAGAACCACTTTTGAACCAAGAACCACTTTTGGACCAAGAACCACTTTTGGACCAAGAGCCACTTTTGGACCAAGAACCACTTTTGGACCAAGAGCCACTTTTGGACCAAGAACCACTTTTGAACCAAGAACCACTTTTGGACCAAGAGCCACTTTTGGACCAAGAACCACTTTTGGACCAAGAGCCACTTTTGGACCAAGAACCACTTTTGGACCAAGAACCACTTTTGAACCAAGAGCCACTTTTGGACCAAGAGCCACTTTTGGACCAAGAACCACTTTTGAACCAAGAGCCACTTTTGGACCAAGAGCCACTTTTGGACCAAGAACCACTTTTGGACCAAGAGCCACTTTTGGACCAAGAACCACTTTTGGACCAAGAGCCACTTTTGGACCAAGAACCACTTTTGAACCAAGAACCACTTTTGGACCAAGAACCACTTTTGAACCAAGAGCCACTTTTGGACCAAGAGCCACTTTTGGACCAAGAACCACTTTTGAACCAAGAACCACTTTTGGACCAAGAGCCACTTTTTGACCAAGAGCCACTTTTGGACCACGAGCCACTTTTGAACCAAGAACCACTTTTGGACCAAGAGCCACTTTTGGACCAAGAACCACTTTTGGACCAAGAGCCACTTTTGGACCAAGAACCACTTTTGGACCAAGAGCCACTTTTGGACCAAGAGCCACTTTTGGACCAAGAACCACTTTTGGACCAAGAACCACTTTTGAACCAAGAGCCACTTTTGGACCAAGAGCCACTTTTGGACCAAGAACCACTTTTGAACCAAGAGCCACTTTTGGACCAAGAACCACTTTTGAACCAAGAGCCACTTTTGGACCAAGAACCACTTTTGGACCAAGAACCACTTTTGAACCAAGAGCCACTTTTGGACCAAGAACCACTTTTGAACCAAGAACCACTTTTGGACCAAGAGCCACTTTTGGACCAAGAACCACTTTTGAACCAAGAGCCACTTTTGGACCAAGAGCCACTTTTGGACCATCCTTTAAAGACATTTTCTAGAAGAATGAAGGCGCCATACAAAAATATTGGGTAAATCTTCTTCCGGGTACACCCCCACCTCCTGGGAGTGAGATTGCAGTGGCTTTTTACCCACTGGGTTTTTATGAATAGTTCGTCTCTGATGCAGGAGGGCCTAAGGACAGTGATGATCCGGGACATTTTAAAGACGTTTATTTATATTTGTGGAGAGTAATCTTCCCTGTGTTTGTTGTTATTGCATTTCCTGTGTTCAAACTGTTTGATTTTCTGATCTGTTGTTAAAGAATCGACGGCTTTGTAAACTCCTCCGAGACAAGTGCTGTTGTGATTTAGGGAGATACACAAATACATTTGATAGTGTGGAAAATCAGCCTCACAGACGGGATCTTTACGCACCATGAAAGTTTATTCTGTTTCCTTCAGTTTTTTTCACACAGCACCAAGTTAGATTTGGTTTATATAAAGTCAATGTTACGTCACACATCAAAGACATACGTGTCACTTCAAGAGACATCGAAAGAACATGTTAGAGTCATAACATGTGGGGGCGGATCCCGGCTCAAAAGTGGCCAAAATGACGTGCGCTGACATGCTGCAATACCACCACGGGCCTGTGGGGGTGGACCCGGAATATGAATTAGCCAATGCTAACATATAGCATTAGCTGACCTCCTGAAAACACTTTTACAGGATGGTCCAAAAGTTGGCTCTTGGCCCAAAGCTCCGTTCCACATGTGTGTCAATGCTGAGTGTTCTGGACCAGTCTAGTTTAGTCGCTGTGGACTTTAGAAGTCTCTCGTTCAAATGAATGGAGCTCGTGCAGCTGACGCATGCGCAGATGCGTTTTTTCACATTTTCCAGCCCCCGCGGCCATTTTGAATCACTCCATGAAAGCCCATTTTTGGCCCATTAGTTAGAACGGCGGAGATAGGCGTGACTACGTCCGTTAATATTTACAGACTATGGTCATAACACGGATACACAATCAGAGCAAATACACAATCGGAGTCGTTGGCCAGATCACTTGTATAGCTCTCTATTTCATATAAGTGAAATTACTTTAATTTACAAACCTGGATGAATTGACATTTCTAATCACGTTACATGAAGTGTTCCTAAAGTCCAGTTTTCTTCCTCTCTTCAGTCATGACCCTCTGGAAACCCCAGCTCCTCCTGTGTCTGACCGAGCTGTGGATGAAAGGCAGTGAGAGTCTGAGGTCAGCCACAGCCCGCAGCCTCAGCGGGTCAGGGGGGGGGTCAGGGGGGGTCAGGAGGGGGTCATGGGGGGGTCAGGGCCGGTGCTGGGGTCGTCCAGGGGCCAAGGCTCTCTCCTCTGACTGTCACATGGTCCACAGCCATAGGGCTCATACCTCTGCTGGACACCAGGGGGACTCAGCAGGCTCTTTGGGAGTGGTTTTGTGAAGCTATTAATGTTTTCTATTTTCAGATCATAATGAAAATCACTTCTGATCAAAAGTCTCCATACCCCAGTTCTCAATGTTTTTTACACAGACGCTGTCACAGACGTTGAACCGGGAGGAAGGAAATTACAATAGAAATATAGAAAGAAACACGTGTAATACTGGGACGACATCAAAGACTGATACGGTTAGAGAGGTTTGTGTGAGAGAAGTCTGAGACAGAGAGAGAGGGAGAGAGAGAGAGACAGAGAGAGAGAGAGACAGAGAGAGAGAGAGACAGAGAGAGAGAGAGAGAGAGAGAGACAGAGAGAGAGAGAGACAGAGAGACACAGAGAGAGAGAGAGACAGAGAGACAGAGAGAGAGAGGGAGAGAGAGAGGGAGAGAGAGACCGAGAGAGAGAGAGAGAGAGAGAGAGAGAGAGAGAGAGAGAGAGAGAGAGAGAGAGAGAGAGACAGAGAGAGAGACAGAGAGACAGAGAGAGAGAGAGAGAGAGAGAGAGAGAGAGAGAGAGAGAGAGAGAGAGAGAGAGAGAGAGAGACAGAGAGAGAGAGAGAGAGAGAGAGAGAGAGAGAGAGAGAGAGAGAGAGAGAGAGAGAGAGAGAGAGAGAGAGAGAGAGAGACAGAGAGAGAGAGAGAGAGAGAGAGAGAGAGAGAGAGAGAGAGAGAGAGAGTAAGAGACAGAGAGAGAGAGAGAGAGAGACAGATAGAGAGACAGAGAGAGAGAGAGAGAGAGAGAGAGAGAGAGAGAGAGAGAGAGAGAGAGAGAGAGAGAGAGAGACAGAGAGAGAGAGAGACAGAGAGAGAGAGAGAGAGAGAGAGAGAGAGAGAGAGAGAGAGAGAGAGACAGAGAGAGAGAGAGAGAGAGAGAGAGAGAGACAGAGAGAGAGAGAGAGAGAGAGAGACCGAGAGAGAGAGAGAGAGAGAGGGAGAGAGAGACAGAGAGAGAGAGAGAGAGAGAGAGAGAGGGAGAGAGAGAGAGAGAGAGAGAGAGAGAGAGAGAGAGAGAGACAGAGAGAGAGAGACAGAGAGACAGAGAGAGAGAGGGAGAGAGAGAGAGAGAGAGAGAGACAGAGAGAGAGAGACAGAGATAGAGAGAGACAGTTTTGTATCTATCCTCTGCACCGAGACATCAGCAGGAGACAGTGTTGTTCTTTTCTGGTGGAAGACGCTGAGGCTGAAGTTGTTCCTTTCCAAAGAACTGTGAAGTCGCTGACACTGGTTTACATCTGTGCTGATGCAGAAGCTTCTCTAGTTCTCCAAAAGTCTCTTCGACGCAAAAAAAATGAAATGATAAAACTAAATATTTACCGTCATTCCTGAAGCGTTTACATGAGCCTCAGAAATCTGATTAGGATCTGATGTGAGTCTGAATCTCGGCTCCTAATCCAATCCAACACAGACTCAAATCTCACGCTGCCGTTAACACGTCATTTCAATAATGAGACGACTGCGGAAATACAATCGTAATCAGATTCCTGCTCGAGGGAACGCCCGAGGATTTACAGACGCAATCATGAGTTTCAGCGACAAACAATAAATAAAAACAAAAACACTTATACATAAAGTGTAAGACTCATTAAGAATCCATGAATCAGTTTAATCCCGTATTCTGCAGTGGATTACAACCAAAAGGTCAGATAAGCAAAACCAGGACGGATGACACCGGTCTGTGGGAGAGGAAGGAGCTGTCCTCCACCTGATGAAGACCATGGAGCACTGACCTCCTGATGAAGACCATGGAGCACTGACCTCCACCTGATGAAGACCATGGAGCACTGACCTCCACCTGATGAAGACCATGGAGCACTGACCTCCACCTGATGAAGACTAAGGAGCACTGACCTCCCACCTGATGAAGACCATGGAGCACTGACCTCCTGATGAAGACCTTGGAGCACTGACCTCCTGATGGAGACCATGGAGCACTGACCTCCTGATGAAGACCATGGAGCACTGACCTCCTGATGAAGACCATGGAGCACTGACCTCCTGATGAAGACCATGGAGCACTGACCTCCACCTGATGAAGACCATGGAGCACTGTCCTCCCACCTGATGAAGACCATGGAGCACTGTCCTCCACCTGATGAAGACCATGGAGCACTGACCTCCACCTGATGAAGACCATGGAGCACTGACCTCCTGATGAAGACCATGGAGCACTGACCTCCCACCTGATGAAGACCATGGAGCACTGACCTCCTGATGAAGACCATGGAGCACTGACCTCCTGATGAAGATTAAGGAGCACTGACCTCCTGATGAAGACCATGGAGCACTGACCTCCTGATGAAGACCATGGAGCACTGACCTCCACCTGATGAAGACCATGGAGCACTGACCTCCACCTGATGAAGACCATGGAGCACTGACCTCCTGATGAAGACCATGGAGCACTGACCTCCACCTGATGAAGACCATGGAGCACTGACCTCCTGATGAAGACCATGGAGCACTGACCTCCTGATGAAGACTAAGGAGCATTGACCTCCTGATGAAGACCATGGAGCACTGACCTCCTGATGAAGACCATGGAGCACTGACCTCCTGATGAAGACCATGGAGCACTGACCTCCTGATGAAGACCATGGAGCACTGACCTCCCACCTGATGAAGACCATGGAGCACTGTCCTCCCACCTGATGAAGACCATGGAGCACTGTCCTCCACCTGATGAAGACCATGGAGCACTGACCTCCACCTGATGAAGACCATGGAGCACTGACCTCCTGATGAAGACCATGGAGCACTGACCTCCCACCTGATGAAGACCATGGAGCACTGACCTCCTGATGAAGACCATGGAGCACTGACCTCCTGATGAAGATTAAGGAGCACTGACCTCCTGATGAAGACCATGGAGCACTGACCTCCTGATGAAGACCATGGAGCACTGACCTCCACCTGATGAAGACCATGGAGCACTGACCTCCACCTGATGAAGACCATGGAGCACTGACCTCCTGATGAAGACCATGGAGCACTGACCTCCACCTGATGAAGACCATGGAGCACTGACCTCCTGATGAAGACCATGGAGCACTGACCTCCTGATGAAGACTAAGGAGCATTGACCTCCTGATGAAGACCATGGAGCACTGACCTCCTGATGAAGACCATGGAGCACTGACCTCCTGATGAAGACCATGGAGCACTGACCTCCTGATGAAGACCATGGAGCACTGACCTCCCACCTGATGAAGACCATGGAGCACTGACCTCCTGATGAAGACCATGGAGCACTGACCTCCTGATGAAGATTAAGGGCACTGACCTCCTGATGAAGACCATGGAGCACTGACCTCCTGATGAAGACCATGGAGCACTGACCTCCTGATGAAGACCATGGAGCACTGACCTCCTGATGAAGACCATGGAGCACTGACCTCCTGATGAAGACCATGGAGCACTGACCTCCTGATGAAGACCATGGAGCACTGACCTCCTGATGAAGACCATGGAGCACTGACCTCCTGATGAAGACTAAGGAGCACTGACCTCCTGATGAAGACCATGGAGCACTGACCTCCTGATGAAGACCATGGAGCACTGACCTCCTGATGAAGACCATGGAGCACTGACCTCCTGATGAAGACTAAGGAGCACTGACCTCCTGATGAAGACCATGGAGCACTGCCCTCCTGATGAAGACCATGGAGCACTGACCTCCCACCTGATGAAGACCATGGAGCACTGACCTCCCACCTGATGAAGACCATGGAGCACTGACCTCCTGATGAAGACCATGGAGCACTGACCTCCTGATGAAGACTAAGGGCACTGACCTCCTGATGAAGACCATGGAGCACTGACCTCCTGATGAAGACCATGGAACACTGACATCCTGATGAAGACCATGGAACACTGACCTCCTGATGAAGACCATGGAACACTGACCTGGAGACCAGTTGGTAAGACCAGGAGATGGTACATTGGTAACACCAGTAAGACTAAGGAGATGGTACCTGTGAGACCAGACAGAGACTAGGGGCGGCACGGTGGCTGAGTGGATAGCACTCTCGCCTCTCAGCAAGAAGGTCCTGGGTTCGAATCCCGGTCGGACCAGGGCCTTTCTGAGTGGAGTTTGCATGTTCTCCCCGTGTCTGCGTAGGTTTCCTCTGGGTACTCCGGTTTCCCCTGCCACTAAAAATATGTCCAATAGTTCTAGCATGGGCCTCCTGTACTGGCCCCTCCCATCTCTGTGTGGAGTGAGGGGACAAATGCCCAAAATTAACAATTGTAAACTGCTTTGAGACTCAGATCTGCAGTGAAAAGGCGGTATATAAATAAAGATGACTTACTTACTTACTTACTGTGCCAACACCAGTAAGACTAATGAGATGGTACCTGTGCTAACACCAGTAAGACCAATGAAATGTTACCTGTGCTTGAACACCAGTAAGACCAAGGAGATGGTATTGGACTTCAGGAGAACACTTTCCCACACGCTGCTGAACATCCAGGGGGAGGACATTGAGCTGGTGGACAGCTTCAAGTACCTGTGCTCACATTAACAATAAACTGGACTGGTCCATAATACCAACGCCCTGTTCAAGAAGGGCCAAAGTCGCTGAGAGGCTGAGGTCCTTCTGAGGCTGAGGTCCTTCCTAGGCTGTGGTCTTTCTGAGGCTGAGGTCTTTCTGAAGAGGCTGAGGTTTTTCTGAGACTGAGATCCTTCTGAGACTGAGGTCCTTCTGAGACTGAGGTCCTTCTGAGACTGAGGTCTTTCTGAGGCTGAGGTCTTTCTGAAGAGGCTGAGGTTTTACTGGGGCTCAGGTCCTTCTGAGGCTGGGGTCTTTCTGAGGCTGAGGTCTTTCTGAGGCTGAGGTCCTTCTGAGACTGAGGTCTTTCTGAGGCTGAGGTCTTTCTGAAGAGGCTGAGGTTTTACTGGGGCTCAGGTCCTTCTGAGGCTGAGGTCTTTCTGAAGAGGCTGAGGTCCTTCTGAGGCTGAGGTCCTTCTGAGGCTGAGGTCCTTCTGAGGCTGAGGTCCTTCGGAGTGAGCAGGCCGTGCTGTACAAATAACCTTGCTTCCATGGCTGTTGTCTGTGCTGCCCTCAGTCACCGCTCATGCTCGGATCACTCAGAAGGCGGGGGTTTGCCTGCACCGAGGTCTAATCTAAATGAAAATCAGGACCTCAGCAGCTGAACTTCCTCCGTGACATGATTCATGGTTGTTTAAATCTGTCGTTGGTGAAGGTGGATCTGAACCAAAGCGGGAGCAAGAGAAGCAGCACTTTATACTGTGGAAGTGTCATAGAGATGCACTGATACAACGTTATTCAAAACTGATACGAGTACTTTAATTTGAGTACCTGCCAATACCAAGTACCGATACAAAAACCGCACATAGACTGTAAATATTACTGCATTGTGTTATTCCTGGGAAACAAAGCTAATACAACAGAAAAGTACAATGCTTTATTTCTCTTTTCAACGATAAGAAAATGCTGTAACTTTAGCAATTGTTTTAACAGTCAACAATAAGAGCCACTCTCATATTCCACTCATTCAATTGGTACGATTAAATTCTTGGGTTTCATATGACGTCAGGGCAGTGGCGCGAATAACAAACGTTGGACAGGACGTGGCGTATCCTGTCGGTGCAGTCTGTCGGGTTTATACACGGAGATATAGTAGAAGAAGAAGCCATCTGTTTGTGCGGTGTACGCTTGTAGCAACCGCACAAATACAGAGAAAGACCACAGTTTGTTCATGTTCCAACTGTGGTCTCATAAAAAGGAGGACACTTTGAAAATATCACTGGAATGAGGCGGGCGAGGTGGATCAAGGCTTTCCCAGATAAGCGCCCCCTGCAGGCCACCCCAATGAAACGCAGCAATTTCTTATGTTTGTCTTTCCAAAACTGCCCGAAATCCAGACTCTTTTGAGAAATATTTGTTAGTACTGCCTTAGAATTGAGTGTCCCCGATTAAGACTGTTCCGACAACCGTACACCGCACAGGAGGAGAGCCTCTGACACCTCTGCTCATTCGCCCCCTACTGGCCAGTTTAATGAAACCCAAGAATAGCTCTGGTACTACCAAAGTTTACTCTGTGCTGTGGTGAGTTTTATCGAGTTGTTGGTGTTATATGTGTTTGCTTTGAACCTTCCACGTGACAGTTTTACACAACGTACAGTCACACTCACTCTGCCATACGCCAACATCTTGTCCACCCGCCGCTAGCTTGGTTGCCGCTAGCTTGCTTTCTTGCTGCCGTCTTTGGGAGATCAACAACAACACGTGCCGCACAGATGTCTGCTGTCCTGACGTTATTGTAAATAAAAAATGTGGGTATCAGTTCCCCGGATCTGGTCCTATGGCATGAGTATGAGCACGAGTACAAGCCCATGGTATCGACCTGACACTAGTATCGGAATCGGTGCATCTCTCGTCATGTGTGTAAAATGAAACGAGCCCAAAACCACAGAACTGCAAATATAATGGATTTAATAAAAGCAAATACAAAATCCAAACAATAGGAAACGACACAGGGATCGAGGACAAGAACGTAAACAAACGTGAAATGACAATGACGGAAGAAACACAAACTCAGGACTAACACAGGTGACACACATGAGGGCGGGGCAGGTCAGAACCAGGAAGTAGAACTAAATATACTAAAGGTTTGCAAATTACAAAAAAATATTGCACCAAAGCATTTCATGTGTGTTAATCTGACCATTAATCGAATATTGATGTCCAAACGATGATGTCAACAATAAACTGGACTGGTCCCATAATACAAACGCCCTGCACAAGAAGGGCCAAAGTCGCCTCTTCCTTCTGAGGAGGCTGAGGTCCTTCTGAGGAGGCTGAGGTCCTTCGGAGGAGGCTGAGGTCCTTCTGAGGAGGCTGAGGTCCTTCTGAGGGGGCGGAGGCTGAGGTCCTTCTGAGGAGGCTGAGGTCCTTCGGAGGAGGCTGAGGTCCTTCTGAGGAGGCTGAGGTCCTTCTGAGGAGGTCCTTCTGAGGAGGCTGAGGTCCTTCGGAGGAGGCTGAGGTCCTTCTGAGGAGGCTGAGGTCCTTCGGAGTGAGCAGGCCTCTGCTCAGGACTTTTTATGACTCTGTGGTAGCTTCTGCCATTTACTACGCTGCCGTGTGCTGGGCCCCGGGCAGCACAGAGCGGGACAGAAACAGACTGAACAAGCTGGTCAGGAGGAGGTGAGGGACAGGAGGCCCCTGGACTCTGTGGAGGAGGTGAGGGACAGGAGGCCCCTGGACTCTGTGGAGGAGGTGAGGGACAGGAGGCCCCTGGACTCTGTGGAGGAGGTGAGGGACAGGAGGGTCAAGTCAAAGTCACCTCCATCATGAACAACACCTCCCACTGCACAGGACTGTAGAGGAGCTGAGGAGCTCCTTCAGTGGAAGAAGGAGCGCTACAGCAGGGCCTTTATCCCCACCACTGTCAGACTGTACAACAAGTCACTTTAAGTCACTGCACTAAGACTGATAAAACCTGCACTACTGTTGACACTTCTTTCTAATCGCCACTTTTTTGTACATAATAAATCCTGGATTAACATTCTGCACATTTCTTACTTTTGCACAATTGTTGAGTGTTCCTGTCCTTGCCAATGTGACATGTACATTTCTCTTGTGTGAGATTAATAAAGTCTTATCTTATCTTATCTTATCAAACACAGGAGGCCTGTCCTTGTGAGCCGGGGGTCTACGTGGCAGACGTAGACCCCCGGCTGCCACGTAAACCCCCAGCTCCCTCGCCCACCGCAGGAGCCGATGCGTAACCCTTGGGGACAGCTGCCGGGTCCAAATCCACCAAAACAGGTCTGTACAATGGCGGCTCAGACGGGCTTTAGCCTCGGTCGTATGTCACTGTTCTGCTGAACTGAGGATCCTTCATTCACAATCCGCGGCATCAAGAAGCCTTTTCAAACGTCCGCCTCTGATTTAAAGTCCACTGTTTTAAGTGAGAGGCTGTGAATCTGTAAAGATGCTCTTGTTTTCTGCCTGTAAACGACTGAATGTGGTCATCGCCATGGAAACGAGCGGGTCACTAACTCAAAACATGGAATTATTCTGTGATAGAATCCCAAAAACAGACTTGGACTGGTTTAAGATTCACTTAATTCAATTCAATTCAATTTATTATTGTATCGTACTAAATCACAACAGTATATTGTGTCGGAGCACTATCAAAGCTGCCGATTCACCAACACAGATCAGAGAATCAAACAGAAACAAACAGATAGACTTTGGTCCATAAGGAGCAGAGACCAAAGTCCATTTGATAAAGTCCAGAGATGAGGTGAATGTCTGTCCTTAAGGCTCCTGCCTCAGAGACAAAAGTGAGAAACCTCCCCTGACCCCAGGGCAGCTATGGCTACAGTGAGGGAAAAATGCATTATAATTATTATTATTATTAGTGTTATTATTATTATTATTATTATTATTAGTGTTATTATTATTATTATTAGTGTTATTATTATTATTATTATTATTAGTGTTATTATTATTATTTATATTAATATATTATAATTATATTATTATCATAGGGCCAGGACTTTAACACATTCATTTAGCTGAAATCGGGTAAATTCCAAAAATTAACCAATAAATTGTTTAAAAACACATTTTATCGTATTGCGCACCGCGGAACCTTTCTGCACGGGGTGAGTTTTGGACTGATTTACTGGTGCACCGCTGGCTATGTTTCAGACAACAACAAACCTGAATTTGAAGGAAAAAGCCGCATGTGTTCGTCTGTGGATGGAAATGTTGTTATAAAAAGTCACAGATGGAAGCGTTGATGAGAACAGGTTGTGTTCACAGATCACCGCAGCACCTGGAGGATCACCTCCATAATAAACATAGAGCAGCTAGCTGTTAGCTGTTAGCATGGATGCTAGCCGCAGTATAAAGACCCACACGTCTCTAAGGCTCACTGGACAGGAGAGCACTGTGGTAGAAGATTGCTTTACTTAAAGGAACAGGAGGAGGTTCTACTTCCGGGTGGATCATCAAAACTATTGGTCCAACCATTTGTCAATCATTCTGACGATACGTGCTCCTCAAATAAGACCAGTTCTAAGGGCGGTTCTTTCCTAAAATTTGGGAAAGTCCTCCTCATACATTTAATGACAAAAGTTGCAGTGGTCTGTGGGACTCGGACAAACATAATTTAATTGTTGCTTAAGCGTCTTTATTCACTGTTATTATCCTCATTACTACAATCTAATACTTCTCACTGTTCTCAGGGTTTCTCTGGCGATTATGTGATTATTTATTCTCCTTCTTCTCCTTCTTATTCTCCTTCTTCATCTACTTCTTCTTCTTCTGTTATATTTTAGTTCACCTGTGCCTGTGAACCCGCATGTCTTTGGTCCAAATGAACTTCCGGGTTCGTAAACATCAAAGTGTTCATTGTGTCGTTCTCATTCAGAGCCGAGCCACAAAGAGACTTTTACAGCCGAGAAAGGCCAGACCCATTCAGGTCCGACCTGCTCTGATTTATCCTGCAGGAGCTGGAGAGGGCTCCGGGACCAGGACAGACTCTGCTCGGAGCTGCAGTCTGAGGGCCCCGCACACCTGCCCCTGTGATGTCACACACAGCTTTATGTGACATCACAACATTCCAAAGTGCAATAGTTTAACAATGTGTTGGAGAAGCTGAAAGTCTGTCCTGGTTAAAGAAGCTCAAAGACATGTTAGAGCACAGGGACTGGACTCCTGCTGGGACTCTGAGGAGCACAGGGACTGGCCTCCTGCTGGGACTCTGAGGAGCACAGGGACTGGCCTCCTGCTGGGACTCTGAGGAGCACAGGGACTGGCCTCCTGCTGGGACGCTGAGGAGCACAGGGACTGGCCTCCTGCTGGGACTCTGAGGAGCACAGGGACTGGCCTCCTGCTGGGACTCTGAGGAGCACAGGGACTGGCCTCCTGCTGGGACTCTGAGGAGCACAGGGACTGGCCTCCTGCTGGGACGCTGAGGAGCACAGGGACTGGCCTCCTGCTGGGACTCTGAGGAGCACAGGGACTGGCTTCCTGCTGGGACTCTGGGGAGCACAGGGACTGGCCTCCTGCTGGGACTCTGAGGAGCACAGGGACTGGCTTCCTGCTGGGACTCTGGGGAGCACAGGGACTGGCTTCCTGCTGGGACTCTGAGGAGCACGGACCCACAGTCAGGACTAAACATGAGGAGGCAGCGTTTCAGATTCATGCTAAAATCTGGAACAGTCTTCCTGAAAATGTGAGACAGACTTTTTCTCTGACACTGTTTAAATCCAGTTCTGTTTATGGATTTTATCTTGACTCTTTTTAATAAACTGTAATTATTTATGTTGCACAAAGATGTAAAACGTCGCTCGGCAAACTGCTTCTGTGTGAGTCTAAAGCGGGGCGTCCAGACTTTTACTCAAACTTTCGGCATTTATAACATTGTTTTTGTATGAATAGTTTTTGGATCACTTAAATCTTCTTTTCTGCAGGACATTTCAACAATATGTGCGGACTGGAAATAAATATTTCAACCATTTATGTCATATTTTGGTGGTATTTGTTCATTTGCGATTTTTCGGATATTTGAGAAGTACCATATTTTTTGCAGTTTTTGTCATAGTTTGGCCGAGGGAGCGACTTATGTGCGAAATTATTATAATTTATATTTTACATTTTACATTTCATTTACTGTAGAATATCAAATAATAGCTCAGGATTTTGGGTTGATTTGACCAGTTTTTCTGTGTTGTATTTGTATTAGTAAATGTAGTTTAGGCTCAAAACCCATTAGCTAGGAGCCCTTTGTACTTGACATAGGTTACCTGTGGGTGACAATGATTTTTGTTCTGTCCCTATCAAATACATAAATTAATAAAATATAATAAAAATAAAAATAAAATAAATAACTAAATAAAATAATAATAATAATAATAATAATAAAAAATAACATTTTTTCATGAAAAAAATAAAAAAATAAAAAAAAATAAAAAAATAACATAAATAAATAAATAATAAATAAATACATTTAAAGCTTTCTTTCTCGTCCACATTTATAAACAAGTGCAGACAATACCAGACTTTACATTAGAAAAATATAAAACATATTATGGGCACAACATTAATCCTCTTTATCGCTTTGCTAATTTTATATTTTCAAACACATTTCCCAAAAAATGCGACTTATTTTCTATTGCGACATATGTTTTGTTCCTTCTTTATTTTGGATTTTCAGCTGGAGCGATTTATAATCCAAAAAAATACGGTGATGCCAAAAGAACAAGCTTCAGTCTCAAGTGTCAGAGATGGATTTCTTTAGAGTCACTTTAGCCCAACTTCTTAATTGTACGTAAAAATCAACACATTTTTGTTCAAATCCATATGAAAACCTCCTGCTTGCACACACAACACAAAGTCACGTTAGAACCTGTTTAGTTTCCACAGAAGGGTTGGGGGGGGTCTCCTGAGCGCAGGCCTGACCGTGCAGCTCCAGCTCGCTCCAGGAGCCGTCTCCAAACCGCTGCTTTTAAACAAAACGCTCTGATGAATATTCAGCTGCTGCTCACTGATGGTTTTATGGCGATGGTCGCGTCGTAAAAGACCAGAGAGAGAACACAGAGGAGTCACACATAGTTCAGCCGTCGACACTCGCCGCCGCGCAACCAGCAACGGCTCTGTGTACGGCTGTGTACGGCTGTGTGTGGCTGAGTACGGCTGTGTGCGGCTGTGTACGGCTGTGTATTGCTTCTTCTTCTTCTTCTTCTTCTTCCTTCTGGGACTCTGAGGAGCACAGGGTGGAATTATCAGAAATGTGACTCTGACATAATTCAAATCCAGGTTTTCACATTCTCTCTCTGGTCTCTCTCTGGTCTCTCTCTCTGGTGTCTCTCTGGTCTCTCTTTCTGGTCTCTCTCTGGTTTCTCTCTGGCCGCTCTTTCTGGTCTCTCTCTAGTCTCTCTCTGGTCTCTCTCTGGTCTCTCTCTGGTCTCTCTTTCTGGTCTCTCTCTGGTCTCTCTTTCTGGTCTCTCTCTGGTGTCTCTCTGGTCTCTCTTTCTGGTCTCTCTCTGGTGTCTCTCTGGCCTCTCTTTCTGGTCTCTCTCTAGTCTCTCTCTGGTCTCTCTCTGGTCTCTCTCTGGTCTCTCTCTCTAGTCTCTCTCTGGTCTCTCTCTGGTCTCTCTTTCTGGTCTCTCTCTGGTGTCTCTCTGGTCTCTCTCTGGTCTCTCTTTCTGGTCTCTCTCTGGTCTCTCTCTGGTCTCTCTCTGGCCTCTCTTTCTGGTCTCTCTCTGGTCTCTCTCTAGTCTCTCTCTGGTCTCTCTCTGGTCTCTCTTTCTGGTCTCTCTCTGGTCTCTCTCTGGCCTCTCTTTCTGGTCTCTCTCTGGTCTCTCTCTGGCCTCTCTTTCTGGTCTCTCTCTGGTCTCTCTCTAGTCTCTCTCTGGTCTCTCTCTGGTCTCTCTTTCTGGTCTCTCTCTGGTCTCTCTCTGGTCTCTCTCTGGCCTCTCTTTCTGGTCTCTCTCTGGTCTCTCTCTGGCCTCTCTTTCTGGTCTCTCTCTGGCCTCTCTTTCTGGTCTCTCTCTGGTCTCTCTCTGGTCTCTTTCTGGTCTCTCTCTGGTCTCTCTGTGGTCCTCTCTTTTTAGGACCCCTGAACCAGGCTTGTGTACAGTCTTCCCCAGCCCGGACTGGAGGGCTCTCTGGTCTCTCTTTCTGGTCTCTCTCTGGTGTCTCTCTGGCCTCTCTTTCTGGTCTCTCTCTAGTCTCTCTCTGGTCTCTCTCTGGTCTCTCTCTGGTCTCTCTCTCTAGTCTCTCTCTGGTCTCTCTCTGGTCTCTCTTTCTGGTCTCTCTCTGGTGTCTCTCTGGTCTCTCTCTGGTCTCTCTTTCTGGTCTCTCTCTCTGGTCTCTCTCTGGTCTCTCTCTGGCCTCTCTTTCTGGTCTCTCTCTGGTCTCTCTCTAGTCTCTCTCTGGTCTCTCTCTGGTCTCTCTTTCTGGTCTCTCTCTGGTCTCTCTCTAGTCTCTCTCTGGTCTCTCTCTGGTCTCTCTTTCTGGTCTCTCTCTGGTCTCTCTCTGGTCTCTCTCTGGCCTCTCTTTCTGGTCTCTCTCTGGTCTCTCTCTGGCCTCTCTTTCTGGTCTCTCTCTGGTCTCTCTCTGGCCTCTCTTTCTGGTCTCTCTCTGGTCTCTCTCTAGTCTCTCTCTGGTCTCTCTCTGGTCTCTCTTTCTGGTCTCTCTCTGGTCTCTCTCTGGTCTCTCTCTGGCCTCTCTTTCTGGTCTCTCTCTGGTCTCTCTCTGGCCTCTCTTTCTGGTCTCTCTCTGGTCTCTCTCTGGCCTCTCTTTCTGGTCTCTCTCTGGTCTCTCTCTAGTCTCTCTCTGGTCTCTCTCTGGTCTCTCTTTCTGGTCTCTCTCTGGTCTCTCTCTGGTCTCTCTCTGGCCTCTCTTTCTGGTCTCTCTCTGGTCTCTCTCTGGCCTCTCTTTCTGGTCTCTCTCTGGCCTCTCTTTCTGGTCTCTCTCTGGTCTCTCTCTGGTCTCTTTCTGGTCTCTCTCTGGTCTCTCTGTGGTCCTCTCTTTTTAGGACCCCTGAACCAGGCTTGTGTACAGTCTTCCCCAGCCCGGACTGGAGGGCCGCACCCCTCTCCGCTTGGGAGCCGCCTCAGTCCTGGGTCTACAGCGAGAGAGAGAGAGAGACCAGAGAGAGACCAGAGAGAGAGACCAGAGAGAGACCAGAGAGAGACCAGAGAGAGACCAGAGAGAGAGACCAGAGAGAGACCAGAGAGAGACCAGAGAGAGACCAGAGAGAGACCACAGAGAGACCAGAGAGAGACCAGAGAGAGAGACCAGAGAGAGACCAGAGAGAGAGACCAGAGAGAGACCAGAGAGAGAGACCAGAGAGAGACCAGAGAGAGACCAGAGAGAGACCAGAGAGAGAGACCAGAGAGAGAGACAAGGGAGAGACCGGAGAGAGACCAGGGAGAGACCAGAGAGAGACCAGAGAGAGAGACCAGAGAGAGACCAGAGAGAGAGACAAGGGAGAGACCGGAGAGAGACCAGGGAGAGACCAGAGAGAGACCAGAGAGAGAGACCAGAGAGAGACCAGAGAGAGACCAGAGAACCGTGTGTTTGACATAAACCTCTTCATCTTTACAGAAACCTTCAGTCCAGACTTTTATCACATCATTTTGCATTAAAATGGAATCATCAAATGTTCATGAAAGTGATCTTGAGTCAGTGCCAAGAGGCCGTAAACAAAACCATGTTCATACAAAAGGCTTAGATCCAGACCCTGGTCCTCTCGGGGCCCTGGATGGGGCCCTGGTCGGGGCCCCTGGCCTCAGCTGCAGGGCCCCGCGGAGGCTCCGCTGTTGTGTTTGTGCGACGCTGAAGTTTAAGATGTGTGTGATTTGTGGAGCAGCTCGGTTTAATGTGCGCTCTTTATGAGACGCGCTGAGTTATCGGAGGGGTATTACTGTTTAGATTTACTACAGATATCTGCCCCTCCCTGCGCTCCCATAAACCCCCCCCTCTGCCTGGGTCACCATCTGCCCATGTGATCCACAGCTGGCCAATCAGAGACCTCAGGGGCTCCATGTTTTAATATGAATTATGAACGAGACTCTAGACCAGAGAGAGACCAGAGAGAGACCACAGAGAGACCAGAGAAAGACCAGAGAAAGACCAGAGAGACCAGAGAGAGACCAGAGAAAGACCAGAGAAAGACCAGAGAGACCAGAGAGAGACCAGAGAAAGACCAGAGAGACCAGAGAGAGACCAGAGAGAGACAAAGAGAGACCAGAGAGAGACCAGAGAGAGACCAGAGAGAGACCAGAGAGAGACCAGAGAGAGACCAGAGAGAGACCACAGAGAGACCACAGAGAGACCACAGAGAGACCAGAGAGAGACCACAGAGAGACCAGAGAGAGACCACAGAGAGACCACAGAGAGACCAGAGAGAGACCAGAGAAAGACCAGGGAGACCAGAGAGACCAGAGAGAGACAAAGAGAGACCAGAGAGAGACCAGAGAGAGACCAGACAGAGACCAGAGAGAGACCAGACAGAGACCAGAGAGAGACCAAAGAGAGACCAGAGAGAGACCAGAGAGACCAGGGAGACCAGAGAGAGACCAGAGAGAGACCAGAGAGAGACAAAGAGAGACCAGAGAGAGACCAGAGAGAGACCAGAGAGAGACAAAGATAGACCAGAGAGAGACCAGAGAGACCAGAGAGAGAAAATTACCTTATAATACCCTGTTACAGCAAAACACAATACAGTGATTACAGTACTTTTTACAGTACCCCCCCCCCCCCCCCCCCCCCCCCCCCGGCTGCAGTAGTGATGTTCTGGCAAAAACCCCCTCATTCCACTCTTCATCGATCCCTCTTCCGCACCGGAGCAGAGTCACCCCCGAAACAGAAGAAGCAGAATTGGATTCCTGCTTCTTTCCGCTGTCTTGCAGATCGTTCCCGCTGCTTACGTCTCCGTTAACCCGCAGAGCGCACTTTTACAAACGCCCGAGCGGCGGCTGCAGAATGATTCCACCATAACCGTAAAAAATGACGGCCACAAATGGATTGAACAACACTTGACTTCAGCGAGAAAGTAAATATTATGAAATACAGCCTCGAGCTTCAGCCGCAGCCGTGAGTTATTCTGTCTTAAGCTCTAAGTAAACAAATGGAAATGGCGGCGTGTGATGGAGGACGGAGACTCGGCCAATCCCGACGTGACTGATGCTCCCCGGGTAATGACTTCACTCTGACACGGCGCAGAGACGGATGGTTTTACTTCATAATCACGTTAGGAAGTTGTATCCGTGTTAGAATCCTTCATTGGGACCTAGCCTGGTCTTACCGCACCACTGTACTCATTTCATTTGGTACTAAGGTCTGGATTTGCTGCATTGACTCCGTGAACAGGTGGGAGGGGCTAACTCCTTTAAAGATTGAAACGATTGGATCTGAGTTTACTGTGACGTATGTAATGAGCCCGAGTGAGTGAGGCATTTAGCATTAGCCTAGCTTTAGCATTTAGCCTAGCTTTAGCATTTAGCCTAGCTTTAGCATTTAGCCTAGCTTTAGCCATCTCCGCTAACGGACCCCGTGGGAAAAGAGCCACAACATCTCTGCTTCAATGACATTTACTAAACATTCCTCTTGCTCTTGCTTCAGTTTCTTGATATTTGGATTGAACCAGAACAGATTATTTTACTTTCGCATTCTCCGACAAACTACAACCAGAAAATTCAGCACAATGTAGGAGAAGATCATGGACCAGAGTTTACACATGGTAAGACCAGACGTACATGTAGGAAATGACCATGGACCAGAGTTTACACATGGTAAGACCAGACGTACATGTAGGAAATGATCATGGACCAGAGTTTACACATGGTAAGACCAGACGTACATGTAGGAAATGATCATGGACCAGAGTTTACACATGGTAAGACCAGACGTACATGTAGGAAATGATCATGGACCAGAGTTTACACATGGTAAGACCAGACGTACATGTAGGAGAAGATCATGGACCAGAGTTTACACATGGTGAGACCAGACGTACATGTAGGAGATGATCATGGACCAGAGTTTACACATGGTAAGACCAGACGTACATGTAGGAAATGACCATGGACCAGAGTTTACACATGGTAAGACCAGACGTACATGTAGGAAATGATCATGGACCAGAGTTTACACATGGTAAGACCAGACGTACATGTAGGAAATGATCATGGACCAGAGTTTACACATGGTAAGACCAGACGTACATGTAGGAGAAGATCATGGACCAGAGTTTACACATGGTAAGACCAGACGTACATGTAGGAGAAGATCATGGACCAGAGTTTACACATGGTGAGACCAGACGTACATGTAGGAGATGATCATGGACCAGAGTTTACACATGGTAAGACCAGACGTACATGTAGGAAATGACCATGGACCAGAGTTTACACATGGTAAGACCAGACGTACATGTAGGAAATGATCATGGACCAGAGTTTACACATGGTAAGACCAGACGTACATGTAGGAAATGATCATGGACCAGAGTTTACACATGGTAAGACCAGACGTACATGTAGGAAATGACCATGGACCAGATTTTACACATGGTAAGACCAGACGTACATGTAGGAAATGACCATGGACCAGAGTTTACACATGGTAAGACCAGACGTACATGTAGGAAATGATCATGGACCAGAGTTTACACATGGTAAGACCAGACGTACATGTAGGAAATGATCATGGACCAGAGTTTACACATGGTAAGACCAGACGTACATGTAGGAGATGATCATGGACCAGAGTTTACACATGGTAAGACCAGACGTACATGTAGGAAAGGATCATGGACCAGAGTTTACACATGGTAAGACCAGACGTACATGTAGGAAATGATCATGGACCAGAGTTTACACATGGTAAGACCAGACGTACATGTAGGAAATGATCATGGACCAGAGTTTACACATGGTAAGACCAGACGTACATGTAGGAAATGATCATGGACCAGAGTTTACACATGGTAAGACCAGACGTACATGTAGGAGATGATCATGGACCAGAGTTTACACATGGTAAGACCAGACGTACATGTAGGAAATGATCATGGACCAGAGTTTACACATGGTAAGACCAGACGTACATGTAGGAAATGATCATGGACCAGAGTTTACACATGGTAAGACCAGACGTACATGTAGGAAATGACCATGGACCAGAGTTTACACATGGTAAGACCAGACGTACATGTAGGTAATGATCATGGACAAATTTCTCTAACATCTGATTTCTTCTTAGCGAGTGCTGTGGTTTCCTCCGGGTGCTCCGGTTTCCCCTCTCAATAACAAGTGTGAGTAAGTGCCACAGCGTCACTTCACTTGCTGTTATTATCACTAATGTTTATTCTGTTCATATTCTCCGCTGCTAAAGAACAACACACCCATCTGTAAATACATTTTTATTATCTATGACCTTAAATAATAGACCCTGTTTGATGTGAGCAATCTAGTAAGTAAGTAAGTTAGTAATTTTTATTTATTTAGCGCTTTTCACAGACCAGAGTCACAAAGCGTTTACAATTGTTATTTTTGGGCACTTGTCTGTAACTCCACACAGAGATGGGAGTGAATCTAAGTCTTATATCCTTCGTTTTTCTGCTGTAATGTGCAAAAATGACATTGAAATTGCCTCACTGTGGCAAGAATAAAGTACATTATCGTATCTTATGTAGTGGAGTTACTCAGGATGCCCCGCAGGAGAGCCCTCACCCTTCTCTCCGTCACACATAAAAGAACATTTTACTTACAAAAGTGAAACGTATGTAAAAGCTGCTGATGAAATGAAGGTTTCCTGAAGCCTCTCTGACCTCGAACACGCGCCGCCAGCTCCAGGATAACATCTTGTGGACGTGTGTAATGTTTAACAGGTAGAGGGAGGGGGGAGGGGTGTTTTTGGGGGGGGAGGGGGGGTGCATGCCTGGGACCATGGGGGGTGGGTCTGAGTATGCCCTGTTCCTGTTCCACGCCGTGTGATATTAACAGCTGTGCATTGGTCCAAATCCACGGCGGCATCGGTCTGATCCCGAGGTTTAGTTACAGAACCAAGTTTAAAGGGCTCCGGCAGCATAAGTCTCCAATTCAGCCTGAACCCCTTTCGGTCGGGTAATATTTTGCCCTAAAATTTTTAATAGACACATTTTAGTTTTAGTTTTTTCTTCTTGTAAAATGTATGAACGATCTTTGAGAACATGCGACCTGAGATCTAACGCACATATTGGCAGATAACAGATAATAAACTACTACTGCTGAAGTGGATTCTTTAGAGTGA
Source organism: Knipowitschia caucasica (assembly GCA_964034765.1). Lineage (NCBI taxonomy): Eukaryota > Metazoa > Chordata > Actinopteri > Gobiiformes > Gobiidae > Knipowitschia > Knipowitschia caucasica. Next base: position 34,231,587 of record OZ035840.1, read on the forward strand.
GAGAAGAGGACGTCCCACTCTGGTCACTGCTGTTCTTACTGTCTCGCCTGTTTCCTTCTGATTCATCTGTAATTTAAAACAAAAACAAATCCGTAGATCGCTAACTTCATCTGTTTTCTCAGTAAAACCTGCCCCTTTATCATGTTTTCAGTGACATTACTAAAGGGGCCGAGGGCGGGACTGCAGGATACAGAATACAGGATTAGTTTTAGAGCATTGTTTTAGAGCCGTGGTCTCAAACACGTGGCCCCCGAGCCATTTGTGGCCCATAAATAATTGTTGTGTGGCCCCCTAGTGGACATCAAAGTACGTCAGTGCAGCCCCCACTGAGAGTCTGCGCAAACATGTCATACATCGTTTTAAAGATTATTTTATCAAGAAAACAATCACAACATTTATAGTGTCATAAATATTGAACCTTGGATAAAATAAACAATAACTTTATTAAACTCTACAATACAAATCCATTGCTTTTTGTCCGGTTTTGTTTCAGTCACAGCTGGACTCACACTGTTCGTACAAATATTAAATCAAATCTTATTATTATTATTATTATTATTATTATTATTATTATTCTATCATTGGGTGTAAAGTGCCAAACTGTGGTTGTGTCCTTAGGCAAGACACTTCCCCCACATTAGAATGAGTCTGGTGTGTGTGTGAATTTGATGAATTATTTTATAATATGTATGTAACTTTTGTCCAGGACTTTTCCTTGTTAAATAAAGGTTAAATTAAAAAATAAAAAGATTAGTGGTGGTGGGAGGGGCCGATGGCACAGACTGGTTGCCTCGCTCCTGTCAGTGTGCCCCAGGGCAGCTGTGGCTACAATAGTATTTTATTACTGTGTCTGAGTGTCCAAAAAAGCGCTGTATGAAACTGATGATTTTTATTGTAAGAAATAAAACAACTTTGTTCATGCGCATTAAATATGAAACCAAACCGAAGGAACAACACAAAACACCTCGTATCTGTGTGAGATGGTCCCTTTTGTGTCCAAATAAGATCAATTACACTAAATGTTTAAAATTATAGATACTTTTAGAGATTTACTGAAACTCTTTCCTGACTTTAAGTTCAGTCCATATTTTGAAGAATATGAAATATAAATGTTTGGGCAGTGAACCTGAAGAGTAGGTAACAGTAGAGGACATGTTGAAAGTGAACCGGCCCCACCACCGGCCCCAGCACTGGCCCCATTACCGGCCCCAGCACCAGCCCCAGCACCGGCCCCAGCACCGGCCCCAGCACCGGCCCCAGCACCGGCCCCAGCACCGGCCCCAGCACCGGCCCCAGCACCGGCCCCAGCACCGGCCCCAGCACCAACCCCAGCACTGGCCCCAGCACCGGCCCCAGCACCGGCCCCAGCACCGGCCCCAGCACCGGCCCCAGCACCGGCCCCAGCACTGGCCCCAGCACCGGCCCCAGCACCGGCCCCAGCACCAACCCCAGCACCGGCCCCAGCACCGGCCCCAGCACCGGCCCCAGCACCGGCCCCAGCACCGGCCCCATTACCGGCCCCAGCACCGGCCTCAGCACCGGCCCCAGCACCGGCCCCAGCACCGGCCCCAGCACCGGCCCCAGCACCGGCCCCAGCACCGGCCCCAGCACCGGCCCCAGCACTGGCCCCAGCACCGGCCCCAGCACCGGCCCCAGCACCAACCCCAGCACCGGCCCCAGCACCGGCCCCAGCACCGGCCCCAGCACCGGCCCCAGCACCGGCCCCATTACCGGCCCCAGCACCGGCCTCAGCACCGGCCCCAGCACCGGCCCCAGCACCGGCCCCAGCACCGGCCCCAGCACCAACCCCACCACCGGCCCAAGCACCGGCCCCAGCACCGGCCCCACCACCGGCCCCAGCACCGGCCCCAGCACCGGCCCCAGCACCGGCCCCAGCACCGGCCCCACCACCAACCCCACCACCGGCCCCAGCACCAACCCCACCACCGGCCTCAGCACCAACCCCACCACCGGCCCCAGCACCGGCCCCACCACCGGCCCCACCACCGGCCCCACCACCGGCCCCAGCACCAACCCCAGCACCGGCCCCAGCACCGGCCCCAGCACCGGCCCCAGCACCGGCCCCTGAGGACGCCCTGAGTCAGAGGGAAACTGTATTGTAGCCTCAGGTTGTCGCTGGTTAATCACTGATGTGGTTAATAAATGTTAATGAATGAATGAAACATGTGGCTCAGACTCTCTGAACTCTGCTCTGGACGCTCACACCTCACTCTGACCCAGAGCAGGATTACTCTGTGTTTTTATCTGTTTTTCCATCACAAAAAACATAGCCGTAAAGTCAGACAAATAATAATAATACACTTCATTTATGCCGGGTTAGACCACCGAGAAGGCCCTGTGCTCTGGGTTATAGACCACAGAGAAGGCCCTGTGCTCTGGGTTATAGACCACAGAGAAGGCCCTGTGCTCTGGGTTATAGACCACAGAGAAGGCCCTGTGCTCTGGGTTATAGACCACAGAGAAGGCCCTGTGCTCTGGGTTATAGACCACAGAGAAGGCCCTGTGCTCTGGGTTATATACCACAGAGAAGGCCCTGAGCTCTGGGTTATAGACCACAGAGAAGGCCCTGTGCTCTGGGTTATAGACCACAGAGAAGGCCCTGTGCTCTGGGTTATAGACCACAGAGAAGGCCCTGTGCTCTGGGTTATAGACCACAGAGAAGGCCCTGTGCTCTGGGTTATAGACCACAGAGAAGGCCCTGTGCTCTGGGTTATAGACCACAGAGAAGGCCCTGTGCTCTGGGTTATAGACCACAGAGAAGGCCCTGTGCTCTGGGTTATAGACCACAGAGAAGGCCCTGTGCTCTGGGTTATAGACCACAGAGAAGGCCCTGAGCTCTGGGTTATAGACCACAGAGAAGGCCCTGTGCTCTGGGTTATAGACCACAGAGAAGGCAAGGCAAGGCAAGGCAAGGCAAGGCAAGTTTATTTGTATAGCACAATTCATACACAAGGCAACTCAAAGTGCTGAACAAGATAGCATTAAAATCATAAATAATTACAGAACATTAAAACGAAAGATAAAAATATAAAATCCCTCAGTTGTATGCACAGCTAAACAGCACCGTTTTTAACCTGGTTTTAAACATTGTCAGAGAGGAGGCCTGTCTCACATCTTCAGGAAGATTGTTCCAGATTTTAGCAGCATGAATCTGAAAAGCAGCCTCCCCATGTTTAGTTCTGACTCTGGGCACTAACAGGAGTCCAGTCCCTGTGCTCCTCAGAGTCCGGGCTGGTTCATATGGGACTAACATGTCACTAATATATTTTGGTGCGAGGCCATGGAGAGATTTGTACACAAGCAGAGCTGTTTTAAAGTCTATTCTCTGAGCCACAGGAAGCCAGTGCAGGGACCTGAGGACCGGACTAATGTGGTCGTACTTCCTGGTTCTAGTCAGGACTCGAGCTGCTGCATTTTGAATGTACTGCAGCTGTTTTACAGCCTGTTTGGACAGACCTGTGAGCAGGCCATTGCAGTAGTCTAACCTACTGGAGACAAATGCATGGATAAGAATCTCCAAGTCTGCTTTAGACACTATGTTTTTGATCCTGGCAATGTTTTTTAGATGGTAAAAAGCTGCTGATGTTACTGATTTGATGTGGCTATTAAAATTTAAGTCTGAGTCCAGTATTACCCCTAGATTTCTGACCTTGTTAGAAGGTTTTAGGGAGAGAGACTGTAGGTGACAGATGACGCTCTCTCTTTGTTTCTGGGGACCAAAGACAATCATTTCAGTTTTGTCTGCGTTTAGCTGAAGGAAGTTGTTTTGCATCCACTCACTGATCTGTTGGATACAGTGAAGGAGTGAGTCCACTGGTCCATGTTCTCCTGCAGTCAGTGAGACATAGATCTGAGTGTCGTCTGCATAGTTATGATAGGAAACTTTGTTTCTGCGTATTAACTGACCTAACGGCAGCATGTAGAGATTGAACAGAAGAGGTCCCAGGATCGACCCCTGTGGTACTCCACAGGTCAGGGCCATATGATCTGAGACACAGTTTCCAATCTCCACAAAGTACTTCCTGTCTTCAAGGTAAGACCTAAACCAACTTAGGGCGGTGCCAGCGACGCCAACCCAGTCCTCTAGTCTCTGTAAGAGGATCTCATGGTCGACAGTATCAAAGGCAGCACTTAGATCTAACAGGATTAGGATTGAGACTTTGCCTGCGTCAGTGTTCAGCCGGATATCGTTTGTAACCTTAACGAGAGCAGTCTCAGTGCTGTGGTGGGGTCTAAAGCCGGACTGAAACATATCAAATGAGTTGTTGATTATAAGAAATCTAGTAAGCTGTAGGTAGACAACTTTCTCAAGGACTTTCCCCATAAATGGCAGATTTGAGATGGGACGATAGTTGTTAAGTACCGTAGCATCCAGACTGCTCTTTTTTAGCAGGGGCCTGATGACTGCAGTTTTCAGGGCCTTTGGGAATATTCCAGAATCAAGGGACATGTTTACTATCTGTGTGAGTGAAGGTAACAGACTGCTCAGAACAGACTTTAGAAATCTAGTGGGTAGTACATCCAGGCTGCATGTGGAGGAGCTCAAACTGGAGATTATCTCTTGGACAGTTTGATCATTTACAGGTGCAAAGTAAGTTAGCTCAAAGAGCCTTTCTGGCTGTTGGATTGTTATCTGTGGATTGGAGACAATGGCGTTTTTGATGCCTTGAACCTTGTCATTGAAAAAATGTGCAAACTCATTACATTTACGTTTGGAAGTTAGCTCTAATGGCATTTGAACAGGGGGGTTTGTTAATCTATTAACTGTTGAAAACAGAACACGCAGATTGTTGCTGCAGCCTTCAATCATTTCAGAAAAATACCTTTCTCTTGTACTACGTAGCACCTGGTTAAACTCGCACAACTTATCTTTGAAGATCTTGTAATCAACCTGGAGGTTGGACTTGCGCCACTTCCGCTCGGCCCTCCGGCACTCTCTCTTTTGTGCTCTGACCGGGTCTGCTTTAGCCCACGGCGCCTTCTGCTTATTTTTCACTATTTTAACCTTCACAGGAGCGATGGTGTCCAGAACTTTCAAAACACTAGAGGTGACAGAGTTAAACAGTTCATCTACAGTAGAATACGATGCATTCTCAAAGTTTATCATTCCCATAAATAGTTCACCCGTATTTTCATTTATGTGTCTTCTTCGTACAGTTGCAGAGTCCACTGGTGGTTTGTTAGTGAAACACATGTCAAAAAATATACAAAAATGATCCGAAAGCGCAACATCGACCACGTTTACATTATATATGTTCGCCCCCTTTGTAACTAACAGGTCTAGAGTGTGCCCTTTGCTGTGGGTGGGGCCACTCACATGCTGAGTGAGACCAAAAGATTCAAGAAGAGAACTCAGCTCTTTAGCATTTCTGTCATCAACATTATCCACATGAATATTAAAATCACCTGTAATAACTAAACTATCAAAATCTGTGCATACAACTGAAAGCAACTCTGTAAAATTATCAATAAAACTGTGACATGACTGCGGTGGCTTGTATAGGACAACGAAAAGTATTGGAGGAGATTGTTTTTGTTGTATTTTAAAAGACACATATTCAAAAGACGGAAACTTCCCAAGAGACATTCTATGGGAGACAAAGTGGTCTCTGAAAATGGCAGCTAAGCCTCCTCCTTTTTTGTTTTCCCGTATTTCAGATTCAAATTTGAAATTTGGTGGTGATGCTTCTATTAAAACTGCATTTTCTGTATTTTGGTCAAGCCATGTTTCAGCCATGAACATAAGATCTAGATTATAAGAACAAATAAAATTATTGATTAAAAAAGACTTGTTACAAAGAGATCTGACATTTAGCATAGCAAGTTTCAAAGTTTCAGGATCAGCGGTTGTGGTCGGCTGATTCTTACACGGAACAAGAATTAGATTTTCCTGATTAGACTGATTAACTCCAGATGTTTTTCTGTTATGTATTCTTTGTGTTATCACTAAGGGAATGGCACAGGTGGCTTCACGACAGGGCCCCAGCCGGGTCTCTCCTCTAACTAGACTGCCAGTGGCTGCGAAGCAGAGACCCTGTGCATCCTAGTGTTTAGAGAAAAGAGGGGTAGGGGAAGGCGGGGGAGGAGGATGGAGAGGCGGGTGGTTCTTGGGAGTTGGACGGGGAGGGGTTGAAGGTGGATGGGTTTTTGGTGATGGGTTAGGGGAGGGGCAGGCTGAGTTGGGTGGTGGACGAGGGGGGAGTGGAGGTGGAGGGTTTCTTGGTGCTGAGTTAGGGGGGGGGAGGGGGGCTAAATGAGCAGGAGGGGGGGGTGGAATACTTATGGGGTTAGAGGAGGGACGGGTGGATTTTGTGGGAGAATTTGAGTTGGACGCCCTAGGTGGCTTTGGAGGTACGTATGGGGAGTAGTTTTGAATGTTAGATAGGACTCTTGATCTGGCTACAGTGGGTGTGAGAGGAATAGTCTTCATCGCCGATCTTATCATGCCTGCAGAGTGTTCTGGTAAATCCAGTAGTGAAGGCGGGGATAGAAAACAAAGAGAAAGGTCGTCCTCATTTTCCCTAGATGGAGTGGATGTAGCGGGGGGGACCCAAGCCGGGTCCATGGAAGGTGATGAGGGAGTCTTTGGTGGAGACAGAGGTGGTTGAGGAACCCCCAGTACAGGCCTGACTGTAGCCTGGAGTAATGGGGGAAGCTTCACGGGAGCTGTAGGTGGGGAAGGTGCTGCTGAAGATGATGGAGCAGCCACTGCTGCTGCTGTATCCACTGCTGCTGCTGAAGATGATGGAGCAGCCACTGCTGCTGCTGAAGATGATGGAGCAGCCACTGCTGCGGCTGTATCCACTGCTGCTGCTGAAGATGATGGAGCAGCCACTGCTGCTGCTGTATCCACTGCTGCTGCTGAAGATGATGGAGCAGCCACTGCTGCTGCTGAAGATGATGAAGCAGCCACTGCTGCTGCTGTATCCACTGCTGCTGGTGGTGCTGTATATGCTGATGGCGCTGATGAAGATGTGGCAGCTGCTGATGATGCTGGGGGTGGAGGCGTTGAGCTCTTTCGAAGCCGTGGAGGTGTTGAGTTCTTTTGGAACCTTGGAGGTGTTGAGTTCTTCTTGAATCGTGGAGGTGTGGAGTTCTTTTGAGGCGGTGGGGGTGCAGAGACCTCGGGAGTCGGTGGAGATGGTAGTGATGTCTGTGCCCTTTGCTTCTTCTTTCTCCCTTTCAACGGCTGCACGCGCTGCGCAGGCTGAGGTCTTAGGGCAGATGCAAAGTTATCCATCAGCACTTTTACTCCGTAGTTGTTCAGATGTGGGCCTTTTTCTTCAAAAAGCTCGTGCCTATTCCAGAACAGATTAAAGTTTTCAATGAAGCCAAGTCCTCTGCGTGAACACTCATTGAGTAGAAATGTATTTAGCTGATACAGACGGCTAAACTTCTCCATTTTTCCATCTATATTTGGCAGTGGGCCACTAAGAAAAATTGTTATGTCCATTTTCTTGAGGTCATCCAGTAACAGCGTTAAATCCATTCGTAACTTCTCGCTTGCCTTCTCATAGATATCTACCGCCCCCGTGTGGATCAATAATGTACGCACACCACTGTTCTCAGATAACACTTTAGGCAGAAGAGTTCTTATCTCAGCAACTTTAGCAGAGGGAACTGAGACAGTGAGCATGGACTCCATGTTTACATTTTTCACCGAGCCATCTCCGATAAGGATACAGTTTGTCCTTGGTGGAGGCGCTGCAGTTTTTAGCAGCTTTGTTGTTTCAGAAAGGGGTAAAAAGCGGTTTGAAGTCTTCAGAACATTTAGTTGTGGCCTTATTTCACTCCTATTGTCATTCTTAGCTTTGTCAACTTTGGGTTTGGCTCCACAATTGTTCCAATAATTCTCATTGTTGATTTTGGGAAAAGAAATGACGTCATAACTTACATTTCCAGTCTGTCCATTCATCCCATTTTCACTCATTGGAAGAGTCGGGTTAAGTCCCATTTCTGTTTCCACAATAGATATCCGTGTTTGAAGAGATTTAAGCTGATTTTCCAAAGCACAACAGCCACCGCAGACGCTTCTCCGTCTCTTCCGTCCCGACATGACTAATGTTGATAAATTCCACAAAGCTGAAGTGTGTAGAAGGAGTAATCCTCGTTTTGTAAATAAAATGATTAAAGGAGAAACAAAAAATGTAAATAAAATGATTCAGGGAGATTAAAAGGCGAAGCAAAAGCAGAGCAGAGAGACACGACCGCTCTCTCGAGAAGCAGGAAGCAGGAAGGCCCTGTGCTCTGGGTTATAGACCACAGAGAAGGCCCTGTGCTCTGGGTTATAGACCACAGAGAAGGCCCTGTGCTCTGGGTTATAGACCACAGAGAAGGCCCTGTACTCTGGGTTATAGACCACAGAGAAGGCCCTGTGCTCTGGGTTAACCCAGGCCCTGTGCTCTGGGTTATAGACCACAGAGAAGGCCCTGTACTCTGGGTTATAGACCACAGAGAAGGCCCTGTACTCTGGGTTATAGACCACAGAGAAGGCCCTGTGCTCTGGGTTATAGACCACAGAGAAAGCCCTGTGCTCTGGGTTATAGACCACAGAGAAGGCCCTGTGCTCTGGGTTATAGACCACAGAGAAGGCCCTGTGCTCTGGGTTATAGACCACAGAGAAGGCCCTGTGCTCTGGGTTATAGACCACAGAGAAGGCCCTGTGCTCTGGGTTTAAGACCACAGAGAAGGCCCTGAGCTCTGGGTTATAGACCACAGAGAAGGCCCTGTGCTCTGGGTTATAGACCACAGAGAAGGCCCTGAGCTCTGGGTTATAGACCACAGAGAAGGCCCTGTGCTCTGGGTTATAGACCACAGAGAAGGCCCTGTGCTCTGGGTTATAGACCACAGAGAAGGCCCTGTGCTCTGGGTTATAGACCACAGAGAAGGCCCTGTGCTCTGGGTTATAGACCACAGAGAAGGCCCTGTGCTCTGGGTTATAGACCACAGAGAAGGCCCTGTGCTCTGGGTTATAGACCACAGAGAAGGCCCTGAGCTCTGGGTTATAGACCACAGAGAAGGCCCTGTGCTCTGGGTTATAGACCACAGAGAAGGCCTTGTGCTCTGGGTTATAGACCACAGAGAAGGCCCTGTGCTCTGGGTTATAGACCACAGAGAAGGCCCTGTGCTCTGGGTTATAGACCACAGAGAAGGCCCTGTGCTCTGGGTTTAAGACCACAGAGAAGGCCCTGTGCTCTGGGTTTAAGACCACAGAGAAGGCCCTGTGCTCTGGGTTTAAGACCACAGAGAAGGCCCTGTGCTCTGGGTTTAAGACCACAGAGAAGGCCCTGTGCTCTGGGTTTAAGACCAGCAGTGTCCAGGGGGTTCACCAAAAACATTGTTAGATGCCGGAAATAAACTGGAAAGTGTTTAGAATTGGACAAAATTTAAAATATTTTGTAAAGTCAAAGATGTTGTGATTTAGGGCTGTACACAAATACTAAATTATAAATAGATATTTATTGATACAAATTGTATTCATTTAAGATTATGTATAACTTATTACTATATGTAAAGTAACATTGGGAGAAGGGGTGGGATTTAATGAGGCATGTTAAGTCTGAATTTTATCTTTATTTTTTATTGTTCTTCATCATACTTAAATCCTTGGGACTAGAGACTGTACTAAAGAAAAGTGTAAACATATTGTACTGCCAATTTAAGAATGTATCTTTTACATTCAGCAAATAATGTGCATTACACTTCGTACATTCGTAGTTTTGGAGTGACTTTGAAACTTCCATAACTGGAACTAAAATGATAAACCAAAAAAAGTTTGTTTTTTTAAGTATTTTGAATTAAAAATGCAACTTTTTACAGTGTTTACACCCAAGGGTTTATAAATATGGATTTAAACCCAGTGTCAAACATTGGCCTGACGTTAACACCATAAATGGAAGTCTAAAACTATTACAAACCCAATAAACGTACGTCACAAAGTTAATTATTGCCTGTGATTCTGCTTAAACCGTTCATTCATTTTGCAGACTAAATATTGTACTGTAACTCACTCCGGTCTGGGCTTGCCTTCCACTCCAAACTTAATCCTGTAAGAACCTTTATCACACACACACTTCTCAAATGGACTCATAAATTGTGCGCTCTCGTCGGCCGGTAAGTGCGCACCTGTACGATCAAAGCTAAAGGCGCATAAATATTTAGCCGCACTAATAGGCCGCTAACAGTGCGCAGGTTTGACAAATCTCATGGAAGCCGTCCAAGCCCCAGTCCAGCCGATGGAGATGGATGTGAGCGTGGCTGAAGTACACCGCCATAAATAAGTGATGTTTGGATGTGTGTGCTCGCGTGTGTATGTATATGTGCGTGTGTGTGTGTGTGTGTGTGTGTGAGTGCTTGTATATGTGCGCGTAAGGGGAACTGGCTTTTGTTTTAAGAGGAGATTTCCGAGTCGAGGCTTAAAACTGTAACCCGGTGAACTGTGTGGTTTTATCAGTCTGGGTGCTGACAGGGGAAGGGTGGGAGGAGGGGGAGGAAGTGAGGGTGGGGGTGGGTGTCGCGTCAGGGTGGTCAGGAAGTGGAGGATGTTATAAAGGAGATACGGAGGGGATGCGATATGAGGTGTTCGAAATGGGAGCTATTACAGTGTAGGAAACAAAAAGTAATTTGGCCAAAGAGTCGAAGTACTTTTTCCATTTGTTTTTCCTTCAGTCATCTCGAAACAAGGTTTTTATGGTGTTTCAAGGTTTCTACTACAATTTTCAAAGTGTTGTTTTAGCACATTTAGCGTTATTTAGAGTTTATTAAAAACACCACATTCTGGGTCTACAGCCTCGGTCCTGGGTCTACAGCCTCAGTCCTGGGTCTACAGCCTCAGTCCTGGATCTACAGCCTCAGTCCTGGGTCTACAGCCTCAGTCCTGGGTCTACCGCCTCAGTCCTGGATCTACAGCCTCAGTCCTGGGTCTACAGCCTCAGTCCTGGATCTACAGCCTCGGTCCTGGATCTACAGCCTCAGTCCTGAGGGTCTACAGCCTCAGTCCTGGATCTACAGCCTCAGTCCTGGGTCTACAGTCTCAGTCCTAGATCTACAGCCTCAGTCCTGGATCTACAGCCTCAGTCCTGGGTCTACAGCCTCAGTCCTGGATCTACAGCCTCAGTCCTGGATCTACAGCCTCAGTCCTGGGTCTACAGCCTCAGTCCTGAATATGATTTTCTTTCAGGGGCCACTTTGGGATGTCACTGGTTAATAATTTTTTTGTATATGTATTTATTGACCAAACATGGCGTTATTCAGGGTTGCCTTTGTGTTTGTGGATATTGTGTTTATTACTAATAATCTTGAATGAAAACAGAATAAATGTATAACACATAAGGACAATTCATTAAGTGTTGACTGATTCATTTAAATAAGCAACAGTCTATTTTTGCTCTATTTAATGTTTAATGGCTGAGTGCTTGACGCTTTCGCTTCTCAGCAAGAAGGTCCTGGGTTCAAATCCCGGACTAATTTGTCTTTCAGGGCAGACAATAAAGGAGTATCGAACTAGCCCGGTATGAGACTAACATCTGGGAAGGGTCCGGGGGCCGCATAAAAATGTGAATCTGGCCCGAAGTGTCCCCCGGGCCCTACTTTGCCCAGGTCCAGAATGAGTCTATTTCCAGAATCATCTCAGAATAAAAATAAAACAAGCAGACGGTTGGGTTTTCTCCATTTTTTCTGGTTTTTATTCTCACCAATGTTATCTTTTGTACTCTGCTCTGTGCGCATGCGTTTGCCCGAAAAGAGAAGAAAACAACATAAACAAACACCATTGATCCAAAAAACAATTCAACCACTATCAATGTGTAAAAAAGACCCGACCTACAGCTTAAATAGGCAGTTTCATGTTGTTGGAAATGTCTTTAATCATCACCGTAATCATAATTATCACCGTAAAATCATCATCAATCATCGCCATGACAACAACAACAACAAAGAAGTGAGAAGTACAGTAAAAAGTGCACCGTCGTCTTTTTTTTTTTTTTAACTTAAAAACTATACAGCTGCCAAAGATAAAATTGTTAATGATAAACTTCTAACAATATAGAAATGTTTCACAATAATGTTCCACAAAGAAAGGAAGCGATCACGTTTTTTCTTTTTTCATTTTTCCGACACTAGTGTAGACTATTTGTTTCGCCCATGGTCCCTCCAGGAAGTCCATATAAGGCAAGGGCCGGTGACAGAAGACGCACCAGAAGTCGAAGTTAGAGATAGAGTCCACAAAGGTTTTAGATTTTTAAAAAAGGAAAACGTTGATGATGGTCCTTAAATCTTAAAAAAGTAACACCAGGAGCAGTGGATTCTACCAGATGTCATAGACCTATCTACAGCCTCAGTCCTGGGTCTACAGCCTCAGTCCTGGGTCTACAGCCTCAGTCCTGGGTCTACAGCCTCAGTCTTGGATCTACAGCCTCAGTCCTGGGTCTACAGCCTCAGTCCTGGATCTACAGCCTCAGTCCTGGATCTACAGCCTCAGTCCTGGATCTATAGCCTCAGTCCTAGATCTACAGCCTCAGTCCTAGATCTACAGCCTCAGTCCTGGATCTACTAACCTTGCCTGCAAGCTGAATTCTCGCGGTATTTGTGAGTTCACAAACACTCGAGAATACATCTTGTACCGCTCCCGCTTACACTTTTCGAGTCGAACCACTGGGTGTGCGAGCCAATCACGCGCCAGTCTGGGGGTTTAGGGCGGGATATCCGGGTTTGACGAAAGCAAGAAGTGCCGGGCCGAAGCAAAACAAACATGGCTACGCAGGAGGACGGACGCAAAGTCAGTTTTAGCAGAATCTCCAATTTCTTTTTTGAAAGATGAACAGCGAGAGGCGCTTTGTACATTTCTGGACGGCAACCTTGGTAGGCGGGCACACAGCGTCACTTCGCCCAATCAGCTTCAAGTATTCCCTCCTTTCCCCGAAAGGATTCTCCGGGAGAAATCCCAGATTGATATCGCGGAGAACGCGTTAGAGTTCTACACAATCATCAATCTGGCTTTTGCCAGGTTATGGATCTACAGCCTCAGTCCTAGATCTACAGCCTCAGTCCTGGATCTACAGCCTCAGTCCTGGATCTACAGCCTCAGTCCTAGATCTACCCTCAGTCCTGGATCTACAGCCTCAGTCCTGGATCTACAGCCTCAGTCCTGGATCTACAGCCTCAGTCCTAGATCTACAGCCTCAGTCCTGGATCTACAGCCTCAGTCCTGGATCTACAGCCTCAGTCCTGGGTCTACAGCCTTAGTGCTGGGTCTACAGCCTCAGTCCTGGGTCTACAGCCTCAGTCCTGGGTCTACAGCCTCAGAAAGCAATGATGCTAACACATTGGGGCAAAAGCCTATTGAGCTAAGTATGAGCTAACACATGTTTATACCGTATCCGTGTCTCTTTAACCAAAACAAACCATTGAAAAGTGCGTCTTCTGTCACCGGTGCCGTCAGTGCTTCCACCTTCTCTACGCAAACGTTTAAAGTTCATTGTTCCTCGCTCGTCCGTGTAGAGCTGGAGTCTCGATCCGGCTCCAAAGTCCTTTAGCGTTGACGATTGGAGACAGCAGGGCAGTCCAGTGGCCTTTATAGTGAACCCAGTCCCCCCCAAAACCCTCCCGCCTCCCACCCCCAGGAGCAGCAGAGGCCTCTTTTCCGCTTCGATAAAAACGCTTGGTCCAACGTTGGAGGTTTGTAAGTGCTCTGTTCCGTTGAGGACTTTTTAATCTGAGGAACACATCCGAGAATCCTGGTACAGACTTTAAACAGACGAACAGTGAGTCTGAGGTTGTTCCAAGTGCATCTCCTCTTTCTCTTGAACATAAAGATAGTTTTTATTGTCTTTCAAGTGCGGTCCTGTCATTGCCCAGAGAACAGTAGAGCTAACACAAGAACAAAAAATTACGTCAATCGATCGGTGAGAACGGGACGAGACAAAATGACCACAAGATCAGACAAAATACAATTGATTTTGACCAAAAAAAATGCTTTAATTTCCCCTTTTTGTTTTGTTTTTCTAGTTTTCTTCTTCCAACTCGATTATGAGCCAAACCTTGTGTAATAATATTATATTTTGGACAGATTCTGTACCTTTTTTGTATTCAAATAAAACAAATCTTCTATACCCATGCCTGTTTTAACACTAGAACTCCCAGAGCAGTCAATTTGACGGCTTTTAGTTTTGGGAATGTTGTTTCTCAGCGGATGTACATTGTTGGTCCTCATCATAACATGTGTGACTTTTTTTCTATGTAGTTTATTTTCATGAAATTATCTACAGTTCCACCATGAACCCCCGGTGATGAGGGGCAAGTTTCAGTTACCATAGCAACAAACTGTCTACATGCTAACAGTCGGCATTTTACTAGAATTTTTGTACCTATATGTTAAGTTATATTCACCTTATAAATGACTTAACTTGACTAAAACTAGAAATGTTCAGAATTCCATTGGTTTGAGTGCGAGCCGTGGAAATGACTGCTCTGGGAGTTCTAGTGTTAGACCAAGAGCCAACTGGAAAGTACGGCCAGCAGGAATGTTCTGCACTTGAGCAGGTTCAGAACAGAGTGTTTTGGCCAAACGCAGCAGAAGGGAATGACTTTAAAGAATGCTAAAGTTTGCATTTTTATCTCGTGATATCTTGTGGTACATTTTCTTCTTCCATCTCGACCAATCCAGAGGTATCTACAAACAAATAACTTAATAATATTGACATAAGAATTCAAAACTTGGATATAAGCCCCCGTTTCCACCAGCCCTACTCTACTCAGCTCTACTTGGCTCTACTTGACCCTACTCGGTTCTACTCGGTTCTACTCTACCCACATTGGGAGCGTTTCCACTGGCCCTGTTTAACCAGTACCGGGTTTTAGTATCTGCTTGGTCTAGAGCTGGAACTAAAGGGTTCTTTTTGTCAAATATTGGCCAGAGTGCTGTTGGAAGCCATGGTTACCAAGGAATTTCCCCGGATAAAAGTTAGTTGTGGGTAGGTTGCTATGGCTTCCAAAGCGTAATGGAAACACAACCAGGTAGAGTAATTTAGAGTAGAGTAGAGTAGAATAGAGAAGAGTAGAGCAGAGTAAAGTAGAGTAGAGTAGAGTAGGGTCGAGGAGAGTAGAGTAGAGTAGAGTAGAGTAGAGCAGAGTAAAGTAGAGTAGAGTAGAGTAGAGTAGGGTCGAGGAGAGTAGAGTAGAGTAGGGTCGAGGAGAGTAGAGTACAGAAAAGTAGGGCCGAGTAGAGTAGAGTTGGGCTGAGTAGAGTAGATTAGAGTAAAGTAGAGTAGAGTAGAGTAGGGCAGAGTAGAGTAGAGTAAAGCAGAGCAGAGTAGAGTAGAGTAGAGTAGAGTAGAGTAAAGCAGAGTAGAGTAGAGTAGAGTAAAGCAGAGTAGAGAAGAGTAGAGTAGAGTAGAGTAGAGTAAAGCAGAGTAGAGTAGAGTAAAGCAGAGTAGAGTAGAGTAGGGCAGAGTAGAGTAGTGTAGAGTAGAGTAAAGCAGAGTAGAGTAGAGTAGAGCAGAGTACAGTAAAGCAGAGTAGAGTAGAGTAGGGCAGAGTAGAGTAGAGTAGAGTAAAGCAGAGTAGAGTAGAGTAGAGTAAATCAGAGTAGAGTAGAGTAGAGTAGAGTAAAGCAGAGTAGAGTAGAGTAGAGTAGATTAGAGTAGAGTAGAGTAGAGTATAGTAAAGCAGAGTAGAGTAAAGCAGAGTAGAGTAGAGTAGAGTAAAGCAGAGTAGAGTAGAGTAGAGTATAGTAAAGCAGAGTAGAGTAAAGCAGAGTAGAGTAGAGTAGAGTAGAGTAAAGCAGAGTAGAGTAGAGTAGAGTAGAGTAGAGTAGAGTAGAGTAGAGTAGAGTAGAGTAGGGCAGAGTAGAGTAGAGTAGAGTAGAGTAGAGTAGAGTAAAGCAGAGTAGAGTAGAGTAAAGCAGAGTAGAGTAGAGTAGAGTAGAGTAGAGTAGAGTAGGGCAGAGTAGAGTAGAGTAGAGTAGAGTAGAGTAAAGCAGAGTAGAGTAGAGTAAAGCAGAGTAGAGTAGAGTAGAGTAGAGTAGAGTAGGGCAGAGTAGAGTAGAGTAGAGTAGAGTAGAGTAGAGTAGAGTAGAGTAAAGCAGAGTAGAGTAGAGTAAAGCAGAGTAGAGTAGAGTAGAGTAGAGTAGAGTAGAGTAGAGTAGAGTAGAGGGCTCTTTGCCTCCACATCTCTCTCTCTCGTCCACAGCCATGAAAAAGTCAAACTAATGAGTAAATACAATGTTAATATTTATGGATCCACCAAAACATCCAGATTCATCGGCGGCTTCTGTTTTCGGGAATTACACTTTAGGAATTTTAAACTTTTTATTCAAATCTCTGACCTGGGACAAGACACCAGAGTGACCCCCCCCCTGCAGAGAGAGTTTATGTTTGAGTCTTTCAAAGTCTTTCAAAGTCCGATCTTCAGCCCTTTGTCGCGTTACTGCTTCGGCTGGTTTCAAGATTCTTCTGCTTTATATCTCCATCTACTTCATGTGACAGCGTCTCCGAGGTTTTTGTCATAGCAGAGAATGTCAAAACACCTCTGCCAATGGTCTGAGACTCCAATCATCTTGATCAGAAAACTGTATCTGCCGCCATCTTGATTCTGTTTTTGTTTTTACTTGCACATCGTAAGCTGTTGTTGATTAATGTACATTTCAGTCAAACAGCTTGATATCCTATGGCAGCATTTTACTTTTGTGAATTTTGAAGTGTCCACAGAAGAGATGTAGAAGGTCAGAATCATGAACCTGGCGCTTTCACACTCACGGGTCTAATCTCGGTTCACTTCAGAAGCAAATACAGCAGTCCTCATGACGTCACAGATATGTTTGCTAAGATTCAGAGTGACTGATGTGACTGCTGTGACTGCTGGACCAGTGTATACATGTTTAGTGCCATCGCAGAACCAGATGTAGACACAACCAGGCCGATCGTGGTGAACCCCAAGACGATTGAAACTAGCCAAGCAGAGTTCCGCGGATCGGGCTTGCATACGTCTCAGCAGAAAAGAGACCTCTACCCGCCTCCCCCCTCCACCCCCTTCACATTATATGGGCTTGTGGCTCTTCTCACAGCAATCCTCGCTCCCTGACGCCTGTACCCCGGCCGCCCCCTGACCCCCAGCGTTGCCTGCACCTCCTGCCGGTACAGCAGCCCCTCCGCCGGCCCCGCTACTGCTGCTGCTCCCATCCCTCATCTCCTTCTCCCGTCGCTCCCTCTCCACGGCCTCCTGCTCGCTCTTGCTGCTGGGGAACTTGTCCTTGTTGTTCTCCTTCTTCCACTTCATGCGGCGATTCTGGAACCAGATCTTGACCTGGCGCTCGGTGAGGGCCAGGGCGTGCGACACCTCGATGCGCCGCTTGCGAGTCAGGTACGGGTTAAAGAGGAACTCCTTCTCCAGCTCCAGCGTCTGGTAGCGGCTGTACGTCTGGCGGCCTCGTCTCCGGCCCGCAGCTACTGGGTGGTGGTGGTGGAGGGGAAGGGGGGAGAGGGGGGAGACAGAGGGGGGAGGGAGGTAATGGAGAGAAGATCAGAAACACGTTGTTAGGCAAGAGGAGTTAAAGGCGTGTCAGCAGTTTGCGATCCTGCCGCAGCTCAGCACATATGGAAGCAGTCGATGGACGGTATGAGGTTCTTCCTGAGGTTCTTGCTGTGATCCTCATCTACAATAGTTCTGTTCACGACATAGTTTAGACCAGGGGTGTCCAAACTTTTAGCAGAAGGGCCACTAAAGTTAAAGCTCTTCTAGGAGCCGACAAGCTAAATTGTAAAACTGTTTTGACTGTGTTTGGGCTGTTCTACACTGTATAAACTGATTTTTAAAAATCTCAAAGTTGGCAAAATGTATCTTAATTTGTGCAGATTCTGCCTGAGCCTCAAAACAAGATTTTCCAATGGGACAAAGACAAAATTAAGATGAAAGATTAAGATTAAGAGATCCTTTATTCGTCCCACAGTGGGGAAATTTCAGTTGTTTTTTATATGTTGTTATGTTGTATGTTAAATATGTTGTGTTAAAAATGTTCAATAAATGTCTCCCTTGAAATGAAAAATAAAGCAACTGCTCTTGAAATAAGACCAAATGGCTTCGTCCCATTGGTGAATCTTGTTTTAAGACACACAGAAAGTACTCGTACAAAGAAAAACTACAGTCAGTTACAGCAATATTATCCTCATATTTTATCATTTTGTCCGTGTAGCTTATTCGGGTTGTTCTGAATGAAATTTTGTGACCCAATCAAAAACAAAAACAGAGAATGCAAATAAAGAGCCCAAAGATTCTGAGCTTTCATCACGGTAGAGCATGAATTTGTTGGTGGAGCTGAAGTTGGTTGGATGACACTGATGACACTTCAAAGGCTACTTCGTCGGCCTTTGTTTGGACAAGTCTAGAGAGCTACTTTATCATCTCCTATCTTTGTAAATACAGAAATGAGCCTTTAGTCCCTCAAGATGACTGCGGTTGGGATTTAGGAGTTTACAAAAACAAACTGAAAGGAATTGTGTCGAAGATTTTACAGCTGAAGCAAAATAAGTATTTAAAGCTACGTATCCGGTCTTTCTTGTTTTTGTTTATTCCGACTGTAATCCATGCAGGATGCAACACCAGCCATCTTCTTTGGGGGAAGAATAAAGCTTATCTTAATGGAGCAGTGTGTAAAAATGTGGCCAAAAGTGGTACTGCAGCCTCTCCCACTCTCCCTGACTCAGGTTGCCAGATATGCAGACGAATCCAGCTGGCACCATAACAGCTGAATAGACAAGAGTTTTGTCAACAACAAATCTATAACCAACACCTTTTTTACAAAGATAGAAATCCTGGTTTTATTCCTTGTTTTGTTGTTAATTATTTGAGAATCATAACGAGACCTTTTTTAGTTCTGCGCCACATGGTACTTTACCAGTGAGATTAGCTCCACACGGTGAGTTCTGGCGCCCGGATCATGGACTTTCTGACAAACATATTATCAAAGGCTTAGTCTCTTTGAATGAGGTGCTATGTCCTTCGGTGCTACAGGCTCCTTGTGAACAAAGCGCCTCAATAACCTTCGCACTCACCGCCCCCAACGATCGCCCTATACACACATCCATACAGTCCTGTGTGCGGTGTGGGGACCATGTGATCCTCAGTGCATGAGGCCTCCACTTCCAGGGCTGCCATTAAGGACACACACACACACACACACACACCGCCCGCCCCAGGCCATAAACGCGCCGTAAACACTTTTCCGCACAAAGTTACACACGGGTTGATAATGAACCGACCTGGCTCCGCGCTGGATAATTATTCACCGAGAGACCAGAAAAAACCATCAATATTTAATAAAGCGCCACATGGTCTGATAGTTACTGATTCAGGTGCTGTGGAGAAGTGCTCTCAGTGCGTAAACCCAGGACCATGTAACTCACACACACACACACACACTAGCACACTTATCCACACACACACACACACACTCACAGACACACACAGACACACACTAGCACACTTACCCACACACACACCCACACACACTAGCACACACACACACACACACACACACTAGCACACTTACCCACACACACACACACACACACTAACACACACACACACACACACTCACACACTCACACACACACACACACACACTCATAGACACACACACACACACTCTCACAGACACACACACACACACAGACACACACACACACACCCACCCACGCACACACTCACAGACACACACACACACACACACACACTCACACCCACACACACACACACACTCACAGACACAAACACACACAGACACACACACACCCACCCACGCACACACTCACAGACACACACACACACACGCACACACACAAACTCACACCCACACACACACACACACACACACACACACACTCCCACACACACACACACACACACACACTCACACCCACACACACACACACACACACACACATGCCTGATCAGCTCTGGACCCGGCTGTTCATTAACGCTCTTTTAAAGTCTCAGTGTCAGGTTTTCACTCCAACTCCTGCTCCTCTGACACCACTGGGTTTATTCACTCTGTAGATTTAGAACCAATTCCAGGTTTACGAGCGATGAAGGGCAAATGTTTCTTTCTTTCACTTTCTTTTTGCTTGATTATATTTAATGATAATAATTGGTTTCATTCAGAACTCTCAAAGTCTCTTCACATTATTATTCTTTCACTCGGTGGTGACAAACTACTACTGTAGCCACAGCTGCCCTGGGGCACACTGACAGACGCGAGGCAACCAGTCTGTGCCATCGGCCCCTCCCACCACCACCAACCACTCACACACACACCAGACTCATTCTAATGTGGGGGAAGTGTCTTTCACCTGTGTTTGAAGTCTCAAGTCTGGTTTCTCTAGTTAAAAAGTAAATGAATGTGAAATAATGCTCTACATTAACTCTACATCACTCTACTCTTCTCTACATTACACCACTCTACTCCTGCTATGTGATGCTGCTCTCTGTCTCTCTGTGTTTCTCTGTTTTTTCTCTGTGTTGCTCTGTGTTGCTCTCTGTCTCTCTGTGTTTCTCTGTGTTGCTCTGTGTTGCTCTGTGTTACTCTTTGTTACTCTGTGTTACTCTGTGTTTCTCTGTGTTGCTCTGTGTTACTCTGTGTAGCTCTGTGTTGCTCTGTGTTACTCTGTGTAGCTCTGTGTTGCTCTGTGTTACTCTTTGTTACTCTGTGTTACTCTGCGTTGCTCTGCGTTACTCTGTGTTACTCTGTGTTACTCTGTGTTTCTCTGTGTTGCTCTGTGTTGCTCTGTGTTTCTCTGTGTAGCTCTGCGTTACTCTGCGTTTCTCTGCGTTTCTCTGCGTTGCTCTGAGTTGCTCTGTGTTGCTCTGTGTTGCTCTGTGTTTCTCTGTGTTGCTCTGTGTTACTCTGTGTTGATCTGTGTAGCTCTGTGTTACTCTGTGTTGCGCTGTGTTGCTCTGTGTAACTCTGTGTTGCTCTGTGTTGCTCTGTGTAGCTCTGTGTTACTCTGCGTTTCTCTGCGTTGCTCTGAGTTACTCTGTGTTTCTCTGTGTTACTCTGTGTTGCTCTGTGTTGCTCTGTGTTACTCTGTGTTTCTCTGTGTTGCTCTGTGTTACACTGTGTTACTCTGTGTTACTCTGTGATGCAGATGAATGTATCAATAATGTATTCTCAGTCCTATTAATGACACATTAAAGCGGGTGGATTTGCGTCGCGCTCTTTGTCTTCCTCCCGGATTATTGCTCCATAAAAGTGACGCGCGGCTTTAAATCACAAACTCTGAGGGGAGCTGTGAAGGCGAGGCAGCCCAGGAGCGCCTCACTTATTCTGCTGTTTAAACTGAACGTAAAACACCGTGTTGGAAATATCAAAATGGAAGTTAAATTTTCAGTGGAAGTGGTTAGCACGCACTGGGTCTCAGCGAGAAGGCTCTGGGTCTGATTCAGGGAGTTTGCATGTTCTCCCCGTGTCTGTGCAGGTTTCCTCCAGGTGCTCCGGTTTCCGCTACCACTAAAAAAGGACATGTACTGTAGGTCACATCCTCCAGCTCTGGTCCTGAAGAGCGTCAACATCTGGAGATTGACCTGTTACTACGGCAACCGCTGCCCAACGGCTAGTTTCAATGGGTAGTTATAGTAAAGCTAGTGGTTTTATTTTAGTATAGCATATGTGTCTGCATGTCTTAGGCGGCACGGTGGCTGAGTGGTTAGCAGGGGAAACCGGAGCACCCAGAGGAAACCTATACAGACACTGGGAGAACATGCAAACTCCACTCAGAAAGGCCCTGTTCTGACTGGGATTTGAACCCAGGACCTTCTTGCTGAGATCTTCTTGATTCTCAGCAAGAAGGTTCTGGGTTTGACTCCCGGTTATTATTATTAATATAACAGCGATACAATAATATATATTTCAGATTTGTATGGTTGCAAAATAGAACAAAAATTTGACTTTGAAATATATTTACTACAGGGACATGTTAGTGCCTTATGAACCAACTCTGAGGAGCACAGGGACTGGCCTCCTGCTGGGACTCTGAGGAGCACAGGGACTGGCCTCCTGCTGGGACTCTGAGGAGCACAGGGACTGGCCTCCTGCTGGGACTCTGAGGAGCACAGGGACTGGCCTCCTGCTGGGACTCTGAGGAGCACAGGGACTGGCCTCCTGCTGGGACTCTGAGGAGCACAGGGACTGGCCTCCTGCTGGGACGCTGAGGAGCACAGGGACTGGCCTCCTGCTGGGACTCTGAGGAGCACAGGGACTGGCCTCCTGCTGGGACGCTGAGGAGCACAGGGACTGGCCTCCTGCTGGGACGCTGAGGAGCACAGGGACTGGCCTCCTGCTGGGACTCTGAGGAGCACAGGGACTGGCCTCCTGCTGGGACGCTGAGGAGCACAGGGACTGGCCTCCTGCTGGTCCCGGAGTCAGGACTAAACATGCAGCTACATTCTGTAACCGTCTTCCTGAAAATGTGAGACAGGCTTCTCCTCTGACAATGTTCAAATCCAGGTTAAAACTGTTTCGCTGCAACAACTGAAGGATTGTGATTATTATGATTTAATGGTTTTTATCGTTTCTTTTCTTATTTCTTCAGCCCTTTGAGTTGCCTTCTGTATGAACTGTGCCATACAAATAAACCTGCCTTTCCTCTTTGTGTCAAATCACGTCATTCTTTCAGTCGCACTATTTTCTTTTCCTCTTCCGCGGAGGCGCATGAACCGAATCAATCGCCCTAAACTTCAATCCGAATAAGACAAAGCTTCCGAATCACTCCCATTCTTTTGTTCTCTCCTCTCTTTCCTTCAGACTTATATCGACGTGACGCGTACTTTCCCGCGCGCATACGCACATACATCCCGGTTACGAGCGCGATTAGATTACCCCCCGGAGAGCGATGGCCCTGCCCGGGAGCGCGCGGCCCCTAATCACATCCAGGATCCCTGCTTTTCCGCGCATTTATATCACGCAAAAAAAAAGTGTCATCCGTCCCAACGTGTCCTGTAGCGTGCGCTTCGTCATGATGGAGTCCCACGCACACACACACACACACACGCACGCGCACGCAGAGGGTCACGCCGTGGCCAGTGTGAGCTCCTGGCGATGCGCGCGAGCAGAGACAGAGAAGCGTTATGTGGAAATGTGACTGTGAGGAATGAGGGAAAAGCAGAAAAAGTGGATGTTTGTTGGTCCCAGAACATTTAAAGAAGTAAAATGTCAAATGTTCATGTCAAGTCATCATTAAAGGGCCCTAATCTGTCATCATTAAAGGGCCCTAATCTGTCATCATTAAAGGGCTTTAATCTGTCATCATTAAAGGGCCTTAATCTGTCATCATTAAAGGGCCCTAATCTGTCCTCATTAAAGGGCCCTAATCTGTCATCATTAAAGGGCCCTAATCTGTCATCATTAAAGGGCCTTAATCTGTCATCATTAAAGGGCCTTAATCTGTCATCATTAAAGGGCCTTAATCTGTCATCATTAAAGGGCCCTAATCTGTCATCATTAAAGAGCCATAATCTGTCATCATTAAAGGGCCATAATCTGTCATCATTAAAGGGCCCTAATCTGTCATCATTAAAGGGCCCTAATCTGTCATAATAATAAACAGCTCTTTTCCAATACTTCTTTAACTGATAACAGTAGTTCAGAGATATTTGAATTTCTAAATTACTTTTCCAGTCTCTAAATCTTGTTATTGTTTTCATTCCGATGTCCCGCCCTCCACCGTTTCACTAATCAGAAAGTCTGCGATCCGGGCGCCAGAACTCACCGCGTGGAGCTAATCTCACTGGTAAAGTACCATGTGGCGCAGAACTAAAAAAGGTTTTGTTATGATTCTCAAATCATTAACGACAAAACAAGGAATAAAACCAGGATTTCTATCTTTGTGAAAAAGGTGTTGGTTATAGATTTGTTGTTGACAAAACTCTTGTCTATTCAGCTGTTATGGTCCCAGCTGGATTCGTCTGCATATCTGGCAACCTGAGTCAGGGAGAGTGGGAGAGGCTGCAGTACCACTTTTGGCCACACGTTTACAGACTGCTCCTTTAAGAAAAATAATCAGCTGGGGTGGAGGTCGTGTTAAAGTCGTATTTGAACAGAAAACATCAAATAAAACTGATTTAAGACATAAAAGACTAATGTGTTGGATGCACATCAGACAAACCATGAATGACCAGATTGTACTCTGCTCATGGTTTAGAAATGATGGATAATGGTTTCTATCTTTTTCTCATAAATGGTCTTTGTCCCAAAAGAAAGTCAGACCACAACGAGCCGTGGTTGTGTGTTTTTGTGTTGTTCTGTTAAAAGATAAGTTTGATGTTTTTCATTGACTTTCGGTCAAAGATAAAAATATATTAATACAATAGACCAAAAAAACACACAATGTTTTAATTCAGCACAAAAAGACCAGCTCTGAGCTAAACTGGGGGAGACCAGAGAGAGACCAGAGGGAGACCAGAGGGAGACCAGAGGGAGACCAGAGAGAGACCAGAGAGAGACCAGAGAAAGCCTAGAGAGAGACCAGAGAGAGGCCAGAGGGAGACCAGAGGGAGACCAGAGAGAGACCAGAGAGAGACCAGAGAAAGCCTAGAGAGAGACCAGAGAGAGGCCAGAGGGAGACCAGAGAGATACCAGAGGAAGACCAGAGGGAGACCAGAGAGATACCAGAGAGATACCAGAGAGATACCAGAGAGAGACCAGAGAGAGACCAGAGAGAGACCAGAGAGAGGCCAGAGGGAGACCAGAGAGATACCAGAGGGAGACCAGAGGGAGACCAGAGAGATACCAGAGAGAGACCAGAGAGAGACCAGAGAGAGAGACCAGAGAGAGACCAGAGGGAGACCAGAGAGATACCAGAGAGAGACCAGAGAGAGACCAGAGAGAGACCAGAGAGAGACCAGAGGGAGACCAGAGAGAGACCAGAGAGAGACCAGAGGGAGACCAGAGAGAGACCAGAGAGAGACCAGAGAGAGACCAGAGAGAGACCAGAGGGAGACCAGAGAGATACCAGAGAGAGACCAGAGAGAGACCAGAGAGAGAGACCAGAGGGAGACCAGAGAGAGACCAGAGAGAGACCAGAGAGAGACCAGAGAGAGACCAGAGAGAGATCAGAGAGAGACCAGAGAGACACCAGAGAAAGACCAGAGAGAGACCAGAGGGAGGCCAGAGAGAGGCCAGAGGGAGACCAGAAAGAGACCAGAAAGAGACCAGAAAGAGACCAGAGAGAGACCAGAGAGAGACCAGAGAGAGACCAGAGAGAGACCAGAGAGGGACCAGAGAGAGACCAGAGATAGACTACAGGGAGGCCAGAGAGGGACCAGAGAGAGACCAGAAAGAGACCAGAGAGAGAGACCAGAGAGAGACCAGAGAGAGACCAGAGAGAGACCAGAGAGAGACCAGAGAGAGACCAGAGAGAGACCAGAAAGAGACCAGAGAGAGACCAGAGAGAGACCAGAGAGAGACCAGAGAGAGACCAGAGAGAGACCAGAGAGAGACCAGAGAGAGACCAGTATCATTTAGAGCAACTCACACAAATGATTCGTTTCATTCTTTTGCGTTTGGGAGGTAAGTATGACCCACATTGTGACTGACGAATGCCACAGATTTTTCTCAACATATACAAAAAAATATATTTCTATTTCTATGTAAAAGAAAAGCATTGCATTTATCTACATCACATGACCTTTAAGTCTTAATTGGGGAGTCCACATTAAACTGTGTGTGTGTGTGTGTCAGACCTCTGAGGCTAAGCAGGACAGGGCCTGGTTAGTGCTGAGATGGGAGACACAGTGGGGCGGCTGTGGCTGTAAAGTGCCAAACTGTGGTTGTGTCCTTAGGCAAGACACTTCCCCCACATTAGAATGAGTCTGGTGTGTGTGTGAGTGGTTGGTGGTGGGAGGGGCCGATGGCACAGACTGGTTGTCTCGCTTCTGTCAGTGTGCCCCAGGGCAGCTGTGGCGTCCGATGAAGCGCTGTATAAATGGATCTTTCATCTTTATTATGATCCTCCAGACCTTGCTGTAAATAAACTGTTAAATAATATATAATAATATAAAAAAAAATAACAATTGTAAACCGCTTTGTGTCTCTGGTCTGTGAAAGGCGGTATATAAATAAAGATTACTTACTTACTTACTAAATTCCACCTGTTGCTATAGAAACACTAATGAGACCTTATGGAGGCGCAAGATCCAGAGGAAGTCTCCAAATGAAATCCATAAACGAGACATTTCTCCATTAGATCAGTTTTATATCTCGCTGCAGAAGATTAGAACAAGAAATAACATTTACGTCCCAGCAACACGGACTTTTCTGCTTCTCATTAAACAGACGTCACAGACTGAGGTACCGGCCCTTTAAACACGGCCCTGTTCTCCTGTGACATCATCAATCAGACCCCGCACTGTTGGATTTACATCTAACTGTTGCCACTGACAACAGAAACATGAAAGACCTGAAGGCACGATGGTTTCCTGCACCTTTTTGTTTGTTTATTCCGATAATTGTCTTGTGCACACTACAGACTCTTGCCGGTGGAATCCAAAGTGGTTTTACTGCAAATGGCAAAAGAAAATGAATCTGTATCTTTCATATGAAACTGGAAATACTCAAATACAACAAAACTAAAGACTAACTGCTGTACGTAAACATGCTCTGGTGACCAACACTTACTCTAAACCGAGACGCTCTGTAACAGGCCAGGACCAGTACGGGACCAGTCCAGGACCAGTCTAGAACCAGTGCAGTACCAGTCCAGGACCAGTCTAGAACCAGTGCAGTACCAGTCTAGGACCATTGCAGGACCAGTCCAGGACCAGTCTAGTACCAGTCCAGGACCTGTCCAGAACCAGTGCAGTACCAGTCCAGGACCAGGCCAGGACCAGTACGGGACCAGTCTAGGACCATTGCAGTACCAGTCCAGGACCTGTCTAGAACCAGTGCAGTACCAGTCCAGGACCAGGCCAGGACCAGTACGGGACCAGTCTAGGACCATTGCAGTACCAGTCCAGGACCAGTCTAGGACCATTGCAGGACCAGCCCAGGACCAGTCTAGGACCATTGCGGGACCAGTCCAGGACCAGTCTAGAACCAGTGCAGTACCAGTCCAGGACCAGTCTAGGACCATTGCAGTACCAGTCCAGGACCAGTCTAGGACCATTGCAGGACCAGTCCAGGACCAGTCTAGAACCAGTGCAGTACCAGTCCAGGACCAGTCTAGAACCAGTGCAGTACCAGTATAGAACCGGTGCAGGACCAGTCCCGGACCAGTCTAGAACCAGGGCAGTACCAGTCCAGGACCAGTCCAGGACCAGTCTAGAACCAGTCCAAGACCAGTGCAGTACCAGTGCAGGACCAGCAGGACCAAACCAGAGTCAAGATATTTTAAATGACATTGAAATAATCGTACAAAGGCAGAATGTTCTGAAACAAACAGACTTCTCTGTCGTTATAGTTTTAATAATGAAAATAAAACATTTTTGTCGCATTGTTCTTGAGAATTCACGACAAACATCGTCTCAGCGTCGCATCCGTCTCATGTTTAAAGCTTTGAACTTTCATTTTCATTTTCATTTTCATTTTCATTACAAAGTCATAAATAAATAACCAGGCTTCAAATAAACGGTTATCGCTCACAGGACCGTCTGGACGCCGCTTTATCTCAGAAGGAGAAGAAGAAGAAGAAGGAGAAGAAGAAGGAGAAGAAGAAGAAGGAGAAGGAGAAGAAGGAGAAGAAGGAGAAGGAGAAGAAGAATAAGAAGAAGGAGAAGAAGAAGAAGGAGAAGGAGAAGAAGAATAAGAAGAAGGAGAAGAAGAAGAAGGAGAAGAAGAAGAAGGAGAAGGAGGAGAAGAAGAAGAAGGAGAAGAAGGTGAAGGAGAAGAAGGAGAAGAAGAAGAAGAAGAAGAAGCTTCAGTCCGAGCAGTAGATAAATTATTACGACTCAAATCAAAAATGTTGTTAAATTCAAAGTTATTATTATTATTAATCGTTACTAAGGAAACAATACAATATGGTCCATAGTTAAAATATCCACTACACACAGTACATTGCATACTGAAAAAGAAGTAGAAATAGAAATGTATTATAGGAGTCAGAGGGAGCGGGACCAACTCAGGCAGAACCATGTCACGTTTATGGACACGGGTTCTGCCTCTAACACGGGTTCTGCCTCTAACACGGGTTCTGCCTCTAACACGGGTTCTGCCTCTAACACGGGTTCTGCCTCTAACACGGGTTCTGCCTCTAACACGGGTTCTGCCTCTGACACGGGTTCTGCCTCTAACACGGGTTCTGCCTCTAACACGGGTTCTGCCTCTAACACGGGTTCTGCCTCTAACACGGGTTCTGCCTCTAACACGGGTTCTGCCTCTAACACGGGTTCTGCCTCTAACACGGGTTCTGCCTCTGACACGGGTTCTGCCTCTAACACGGGTTCTGCCTCTAACACGGGTTCTGCCTCTTACGGAACCATTTCTGTGATGTTCCTCTGATTCTCTGATCTGCGATTGGCGAATCAACAGACCCAGGACTGAGGCTGTAGATCCAGGACTGAGGCTGTAGACCCAGGACTGAGGCTGTAGACCCAGGACTGAGGCTGTAGACCCAGGACTGAGGCTGTAGATCCAGGACTGAGGCTGTAGACCCAGGACTGAGGCTGTAGACCGAGGACTGAGACTGTAGACCCAGGACTGAGGCTGTAGACCCAGGACTGAGGCTGTAGACCCAGGACTGAGGCTGTAGACCCAGGACTGAGGCTGTAGACCCAGGACTGAGGCTGTATATTACCCGTTAGCCAATTTAAAACTAACACTAGAAACAAAAAAATAAACTACCTCCACTCAAACCACATGGTATTTGTCCATAGGGAGAGACCACATGGTATTGGACCATAGGGAGAGACCACATGGTATTGGTCCATAGAGAGAGACCACATGGTATTGGACCATAGGGAGAGACCACATGGTATTGGACCATAGGGAGAGACCACATGGTATTGGACCATAGAGAGAGACCACATGGTATTGGTCCATAGGGAGAGACCACATGGTATTGGACCATAGGGAGAGACTGGTATTGGTCCATAGAGAGAGACCACATGGTATTGGTCCATAGAGAGAGACCACATGGTATTGGACCATAGGGAGAGACCACATGGTATTGGACCATAGGGAGAGACTACATGGTATTGGTCCTTAGGGAGAGACCACATGGTATTGGACCATAGGGAGAGACTGGTATTGGTCCATAGAGAGAGACCACATGGTATTGGTCCATAGAGAGAGACCACATGGTATTGGACCATAGAGAGAGACCACATGGTATTGGACCATAGGGAGAGACCACATGGTATTGGACCATAGAGAGAGACCACATGGTATTGGACCATAGAGAGAGACCACATGGTATTGGACCATAGGGAGAGACTGGTATTGGTCCATAGAGAGAGACCACATGGTATTGGACCATAGGGAGAGACCACATGGTATTGGTCCATAGAGAGAGACCACATGGTATTGGACCATAGGGAGAGACCACATGGTATTGGACCATAGGGAGAGACTGGTATTGGTCCATAGAGAGAGACCACATGGTATTGGACCATAGGGAGAGACTGGTATTGGTCCATAGAGAGAGACCACATGGTATTGGACCATAGGGAGAGACCACATGGTATTGGACCATAGAGAGAGACCACATGGTATTGGTCCATAGGGAGAGACCACATGGTATTGGACCATAGGGAGAGACTGGTATTGGTCCATAGAGAGAGACCACATGGTAGTGGACCATAGGGAGAGACCACATGGTATTGGTCCATAGAGAGAGACCACATGGTATTGGACCATAGGGAGAGACCACATGGTATTGGACCATAGGGAGAGACTACATGGTATTGGTCCTTAGGGAGAGACCACATGGTATTGGACCATAGGGAGAGACTGGTATTGGTCCATAGAGAGAGACCACATGGTATTGGTCCATAGAGAGAGACCACATGGTATTGGACCATAGGGAGAGACCACATGGTATTGGTCCATAGGGAGAGACCACATGGTATTGGACCATAGAGAGAGACCACATGGTATTGGACCATAGGGGGAGACCACATGGTATTGGACCATAGGGAGAGACCACATGGTATTGGACCATAGAGAGAGACCACATGGTATTGGACCATAGGGAGAGACCACATGGTAGCCCATATATACACAGTGCGTCCAGAGCGGACCCTGCCTCCCTCTAACCACCTCCACTCACATCCCTCAGCTTTATTTACCCTCCCTCTGCTTATTTTTACGATGGGGCTGGAAAATAATTGCAGCTTGCGCGTAATCGCCATAAAACACCGCGCGGCCTTATTACGCGAAACCTTTACGCGGCCAATTACGGCGGGTCCAGACGAACGCGGCACTTGGCACTTGACATTTGGGAGACGGCGGAGGCTGCGGCGGCATTAGAGGCGGCCGCGGTCGTGTACGCGCCGTAATCGCGTTTGTGTCCCGGCCGCAGACGCATCCTTCACCGTTGGGAAGGTCTGCGGCGGGATTTAAAGGCGAGGTTCCGGTCGGTGGCGAGTGCGCGGCGGTTACGGGCAGACACGGGGGAGCCCAGATTTGTTTTTATCTCTGTTGCAAAAGTCACTTATAGAAATGTAGCGTTTTTATAGGTTTGACTGCGCTGGAGCTACAGGCACCGCACTGATGCATCATGGGAAAGAAGCTAGAGGCACCACACTGATGCATCATGGGAAAGAAGCTAGAGGCACCGCACTGATGCATCATGGGAAAGAAGCAGAGAAGTGTGTCGATCTAATCCACGATTATAATAGGGTTAGGCTCAGGGCAATGTAAAGAATACTGCTGCAACCACTACTACTGCTACTACTACTGCAACTGCTGCTACTGCTGCTACTGCTACTACTACTACTACTGCTACTACTACTGCAACTGCTGCTACTGCTGCAACTGCTGCTACTACTACTACTACTGCTACTACTACTGCAACCACTACTACTGCTACTACTACTGCAACTGCTGCTACTGCTGCAACTGCTGCTGCTACTACTACTGCTACTGCTGCAACTACTACTACTGAAACTGCTGCTACTGCTGCAACTGCTGCTACTACTAATGCTACTACTACTACTACTACTACTACTACTGCTGCTGCTGCTACTACTACTGCTACTACTGATGCTGCTGCTGCTACTACTACTACTACTGCTGCAACTGCTGCTACTGCTGCTACTGCTACTACTGATGCTGCTGCTGCTACTACTACTGCTGCTGCTGCTACTACTACTGCTACTACTGATGCTGCTGCTGCTACTACTACTGCTGCTGCTACTGCTGCTACTGCTACTACTGATGCTGCTGCTGCTACTACTACTGCTGCTGCTGCTACTACTACTACTACTACTGCTGCTGCTGCTGCTACTACTACTGCTGCTGCTGCTACTACTACTACTACTACTACTGCTGCTACTGCTACTACTACTACTGCTGCTACTAATAACAATAATAATAATCCTAAATTAGTCCAGTCCCTTCATTAAAACATCATCAGTAAGATTTGTTAATGAATAGTTAAAGAATCCTTGTTATATGAAAATGACACTTTTTCATTCAAACTGGTCTCTGTCCCATATGGTCCAACGTCTCTGTCCCACATGGTCATATGTCTTTTGTCTATGTATTTCCTGGTTTTGATCTGTTTGATTCTGTGGTCTCTGTTTTCAGACGACACCGAAATATATTGAATTGAAATGAATTATTTACGGTTTTTGAATTTGAAAATCTATTCAGAGAAACCACATGGTATTGGACCATATAGGGAGAGGCCACATGGTATTGGGCCATAGGGAGAGGCCACATGGTATTGGGCCATAGGGAGAGGCCACATGGTATTGGACCATAGGGAGAGACCACATGGTATTGGACCATAGGGAGAGGCCACATGGTATTGGGCCATATAGGGAGAGGCCACATGGTATTGGGCCATAGGGAGAGGCCACATGGTATTGGGCAATAGGGAGAGGCCACATGGTATTGGACCATATAGGGAGAGGCCACATGGTATTGGACCATATAGGGAGAGGCCACATGGTATTGGGCCATAGGGAGAGACCACATGGTATTGGGCCATAGGGAGAGGCCACATGGTATTGGACCATATAGGGAGAGGGCACATGGTATTGGACCATAGGGAGAGATCACATGGTATTTGACCATAGAGAGAGACCACATGGTATTGGACCATAGAGAGAGACCACATGATATTGGACCATAGAGAGAGACCACATGGTATAGGACCATAGAGAGAGACTACATGGTATTGGACCATACAGAGAGATCACATGGTGTAATTGGTCCATAGGGAGAGACCACATGGTATTGGACCATAAAGAGACACCACATGGTATTGGACCATAGGGAGAGACCACATGGTATTGGACCATATAGGGAGAGACCACATGGTATTGGACCATAGGGAGAGACCACATGGTATTGGACCATAGGGAGAGACCAGATGGTATTGGACCATATAGGGAGAGGCCACATGGTATTGGACCATAGGGAGAGACCACATGGTATTGGACCATAGGGAGAGACCACATGGTATTGGACCATAGAGAGAGACCACATGATATTGGACGAGAGAGACCACATGGTATAGGACCATAGAGAGAGACTACATGGTATTGGACCATAGAGAGAGATCACATGGTGTAATTGGTTCATAGGGAGAGACCACATGGTATTGGACCATAGGGAGAGACCACATGGTATTGGACCATAGAGAGAGACTACATGGTATTGGACCATAGAGAGAGATCACATGGTGTAATTGGTTCATAGGGAGAGACCACATGGTATTGGACCATAGAGAGAGACCACATGGTATTGGACCATAAAGAGAGACCAATGTCCATGAATGTAGTAGAATGTAGTGTCCCAGAACATCACAGTCCTTTTTGTATCAGTCAAACAGACAAACTGGAAAAACTCTAAAACCCAAAACAATCTCAAGTAGAAACATTTTGGATTCTTCTGTTCGAACCGTTTGATGTTCGGCCCTGGAAGAAACCAATGTAAATGTTTTGTAAATTCTTTGATTTTCTAAGATGTCGGACCTAACCTGGTATCACACTTATAAACCTTTAGAAATGATAGGTTTTTACCAAATGGTCGAAGTGTTAAAAAGGCCTAAAACAGAGTGACAGAGATGGCCCAGAGCGGTGGAGGTAGAAAAGGTTAAAGTCGACCTGAAACACCACCTCTTTATGGAAACAATGGAGCCTTTTGTGTGTGTTTGTTGTGTGTCTGTTGTGTGTTTGTTGTGCGTTTGTTGTTGTTGTCGACCCAGAGTCTGAAAAAGATGGTTTTGTGGCTGATATTTCCACGCCTTGAGGTGATTCTTTAGTTTCACAGACAGAACATGGCTCTGAACCTGTCGTGATAGTGTCAGGATCATCACATGCACCCGGGTGAGGGGTTGGGAGCGTTCAGGCAGAAGGGGCGGGGGGATGTGTTGTTGCCAGGAGTGCCCGATGTCAGCGTGGAATGGATGGATCGAAAAACAACCCCAGGTCCCCAAAGCTGGAACTGAAGCTCAAACTGATAAATCTGAATGTAGAATGTGTGGATATGGGGCCCTTAATGTATTTTGGAATCGCCCGAAATCCCAACAGTAATTTTCTCAGACT
The DNA here is from genome assembly GCA_964034765.1 of Knipowitschia caucasica. Lineage (NCBI taxonomy): Eukaryota > Metazoa > Chordata > Actinopteri > Gobiiformes > Gobiidae > Knipowitschia > Knipowitschia caucasica. The sequence continues at coordinate 34,265,301 of OZ035840.1, forward strand.
TTACAAAGCTGTCGATTCACCAACACAGATTAGAAAATCAAATGCAATGATAAAAACACACAGACAATAGGCCATAAGTATTGATAAAAAAAACGTAATCTAAATGTTATCTTATCTGTAAATAGGAGCAGATTATGTATTTAAATTATTACATCGTTATTATTATATTGAGTCCATTTAATTTTGTATCTGTAATTTTAAACACATTTAAAAAGTAGCATGACGTAAATGACGTCGTTACGTGCGTGAAGAATAACGTATGATTTGATTATGAAGCGACTGCGTGGAAATAGGTTTGTTGGACCTAAAATAAACCAAACGTGGATTTTTCTCACTTTGAATTTAACATAAAAGATCGGAAATAAAAACAGCTTTTCTCTTTTATTCGTGTTTTTCATTTAAAACAGTCACAGACGAACCTCGCGCTGCTCCCGTCGGTTCTCTCTCTGTGTCCGCGGCTGAAGCCTTTGAGAACTGTGCAGAAATACGTTTTATATTTGCGTTGAAATACTCGAATCTACTTTTAATTGAGTACATTCTGGCTAATAATAATAATAATGATAAAAATAATAATATTTTTTTTTTCTTAGGCGCCTTTTCTACACACTCAGATCTTCTTCCATCACAAGTAAAACATATATTGAGTTAAAATACAGTAAAAAAATACATTGTAATTATAGTTTTATCGAGTGTGTGCACTGTACAAAAGGGGAAGCTGAGAATCGCTATTTATTGATACGAGTAAAGTTTGAGGTTCTGTAAATGATTCTGGAAACATGGAGCGAGTATTAAATCTATTTAGTTTAGTTAAAATACAGAGACAAAAACACAAGACTTTATAAATCGGCTGATTTTATTTTTTAAACCGTATAATAATGTATTAGATTAGCTGTATCTATGGTCTTTGTCCCAACAGTGTCAGCGGAACCCAAAACCTTAATACACATTTTTATCACAGTCATATTTCCATGTTGTCACTTCTATAACAGATGCTTGGTCTGTGCCATTAGACACACGTGTTTTTAAACTACATTGTTCATAGAAAATATCCACAAATGACTTCAACAAACCTCAGAAAGATATGTAAAAACCTTGAGGCTTGAGACTTTTCGTTTTTTCCTATTTGCAAAAACTGTAAATGTTTGTCTGTTTTAAATATTTAATGGACTTTTGACGTGTCTGAATTAAAGAATTATATCATATGAACACATTTAAACTGAACCATTTCTTATTTTAAACAAACACATTTTTTCCTCTTTCAAGAACCTGCACATTTGACACAGTTTAAGACGTTACGAGAATTTAAAATCAAATTAGATTCAACTTTATTGTCATTAAAATAGATATTATAAGCTAAATTACTGCTAATACAGCTTGATCTTGTATTTATGTCATTGATAAATCCATGTGGTGATAGCCGACATTTGTTGTTATACACAGACTACTATTTAAAAACACAATATAAAGCCGTATTTCACTATTGATGCATATTCAGAAATATCTCCAAACCCGGAAATACGAAGTCACATCTTAAAAAAACGAATCCCAGTGGAATAAACAGCTACATTTCTCTTCATAATCTGAATCCAAGTCATTCTTCGGCCCATTGTTCCCGCGCGTAACAGCGGCAGCTCTCAGCCTCAGCGCGCTCCTGTTTTACGATCATTATCATAAAACCACAAAAGTCCACATACGGCTGCGAGCTCTTCAAAAAATCCTCCCCATAATCCCCTGCGCGCTCAGTGTGTCCCCACTCCGCGCGGACAGGAGCGAGGGAAGAATTATGGCTCTTAAAACGCGACACGTCAATACGTCCTTATCCCTGCGTCTTGTCAGAGCCATACCGTGCGCCGTGATGCCCGCGCGTAAAGTCTATCCAAAAGTGGAGTATGTGAAGAAAAAAAAGGGAAAAAAGGGAGCGCGCGCATGGAGTGAGTCGTAAAAATATCAGTTTCAAGTGGTTAAGAATGTGTGAGAATCCAGACTGTACATCAACTCCACGCGCGTCAAATTAAAAGCGTGGATACTTTTTTACGCACGCCATTACGCACGCGTTTGTGGCTAAATTATAGACACTATTTGATACAAGCAAACGTCTATTCACACTCAAATTGAATCAAATGAATGGAGATGAATAGTTTCACTGTTTGGAAATGGATTTTGGACTATGAACATATATAACTTATACTTTACAATATGGGTCGTTTTTATCGGTGTGACTTGGAATTGAATAAATTACGTGTTGGGAAAAGGCTATAAGAAGGTTTTTTCAAATAAGAACGATGTCAAATAATAATCTGTTATAGACACATCTCTGGCCTCAAAGCAAAACAAAGGTTAAACGTGACTAAACCAAGGATTATAATGTAATCGCATGACAATCCTTTACCTTTAAATACACACAGAGCGGCGACATTTGTTATTGTCTGATCCATAATATTAGCTTAAGAAATGTAGCGAACCATTGGTGAACGCAAATAGATTATAAACAACAGTTGGATCCCACAATTTCAAAGTGTATTTCCACTGCAAACCAATCATATACAGTTCTGTTCAGCACTTTTTGTTCTTATTGGCGTTTTGTTCTGCTGATATGAACCCAAACCTGGTACAGTTGAATGTGTTTTTAACCCACATCAGACTCATCGCGTTGTCGCCGCTGCTTTTTTCGATTCACAAACGTCCCCGTTTCGGTTTCAAAGCCCACTATGGTCGGGATTCGATTGTTTGCGGTGCACGGGACACATGCGTGGTCCTTTTACTGCACCCTCTTCATAAAGGGCCTTGACAACAATAGTGTCCAAGTATCGCAGACTATAAACCGCGCCTGTAAAGCAGCCAGTGGGGGAGAGAAGGGGAGACAAGGGGAGACAAGGAGAGAGAAGGGGAGAGAAGGGGAGAGAAGGGGAGAGAAGCGAAGGGGAGAGAAGGGGAGAGAATGGGAGAGAAGAGAAGGGGAGAGAAGGGGAGAGAATGGGAGAGAAGAGAAGGGGAGACCAGAGGAGACAATTGAGGGGAGAGAGAAGGGGAGAGAAGGGGCCCGCGCTTCCCATAACCCCTCACGCACTCTGGGAAAGTCGTAAAAGTGGTCGATGCGCGGCGGCCGAGCAGAGTCTGCCTCCTCGGCTCCTGCTGCTCCCAAAGCTCGGCTCTGTCTCTGAAGAAGGAGCTGTTTGGACTGAGATGTGTCTGACTCTTGGAATAGTAAGTGTAAATAAAACAGTGGGACGTGTTTGTGCCACAGAAACATGAGCAGATGTTTACAGAGGCCTGCAGCAGAAACACAGAGACTGAGTCCATAATAATAATGAAATAATAATGAATTACCGATTGAATTATTCAGTTTTCTAGTTTCCCAGTCCCGTGGAGCTGCGGGACCCGGATGTTGGGTCCTAAAGTGTGAGCTGCAGTAAAACCATAAACCAGTGACAGGATGTTGTGAAGCGCACGAGTCTGAGAACTTTGACAACTTCTCCTCGGTCTAAGATTACATCAGGACTGACATCCGTGACCTCCTCGTGCACCGGGGACTATAACGAGACTGTGACATTAGCGCGTGCTCACCTTGTGGTCTCATCCACGGGAAGAGCTGTGTGGGTGAGGGGCTCTGGTCCGTGCCCTCCCCGTCCTCCCCCGTCAGTCCCGGGGCTGTGGACAGTTTACAGTCGCTGTACTGCACCAGGTCCGCGTCCTGAGCCCCGAACAGCGTCTGCCGCTGCAGCGCGTCGTAGCCGTAGAAGTTCCCGGGCTCCCCGTGACACGTGACGGCGCACGGGCTCTGTTGGTACGGGTTGGTGGGCAGCGTGGAGGCGCTGTGGTGGTAGAAGTCCTGGATCTGTGGCGCATGTTGGAAGCTGGCCCCGGAGCCCGGGCCGTACACCACCGTGGGACGGCTGCCCGCAAGCTCCTGCGCGAAGCCGCACTCGTAGTAGTTCGGGCGCAAAGATTCGCCGCTTTTGTATTTGGAAAAGAGCGAGTTGACGAAATAAGAGCTCATGTCTGCGGCGGGACCGGCTCGGAGGGACACTGCTGTCCGCTGCGTGGGACACACGCGCTCCCGCACGCACGCGGCTCCGTACGCTGTTCGCCGCTGTGGCGCGTCCCCGCTCGGACCCACGCACTGGCCGTAAGCGGCTCCTGGTGACGCTGCGGTCAGACTCCAACACAGAGGTCCTCACACCCACGGGCTCACACACCGAGGAGCAGCGGCTCGTGCGGGAGCATTGTCGCGCGCTCAAACGGCTTTTCCGTGATTTACTCCGCTGCAAATGACTTGTTTCATATTTCCTCTCTCTCTGTGTGCGCCTCTCTCTCCGCGCTCCTGCTCTCTCTCCGCACGTGCACGCGCGTCCTCTCTCCTCCCCGGCCCCTGCAAGTGTATAAGTGTGTGTGTGTAGTATGTATCTTTGTGTGTGTGTGTGTGTGTGTGTGTGTGTGTGTGTGTGTGTGTGTAGTATGTGTGTGTGTGTGTGTGGTATGAGTGTGTGTGTGGTATGTGTGTGTGTGTATAGTATGCGTGTGTGTGTGCGTGTGTGTGTGTGTGTGTGTGTGTGGGACCATGGCTTCAGGGATCATTTGCATCTATTATCAGACCTTCCTTCTATTGGCTTCTGTGCGCACACTCTCACACGTGCACGCGCCCCGTATACACGCACACACTCGTCTGCTGTATATCTCCTGTACTCCACTTCAAAAGACTTAATAAAACCGAAAATAAAAACTGTAATATACATTTAATGCCTATTTACAACAACCCCAGCGCGTGCCCGTTATTATGGTGATGTCGGTGCTTTAGTCCGACACTCACCTGCTCCCACAACATAAACACCACATTTGAAACCAATTTGTCGCCTGCTCCTTTCTGATCACTTTTCTAATAAATACGAGCGTCCATAAATGCGTGGATGGGGGAGGCCCGGAGGAGGCGGCCGCGTGCGTTAACGTGCCCGTGTGTACAAGCGCATGGGGCCCCGGTTTTACTGCGTTTCCGCGACCGCCTTGTTTATCGCGTACACGCACAAAACTGGGGGTTTACGACTCGCCCTTTACGCCACCGGAGGCCGTAAACGCGCGATTAGAGGCATCCACTACACACCTGCGCGTTAATACAGTTAGATAGATCCGTAGCATAACATTGTGAGAGGAGACAGAAACATTTACGAGTCCAAATGTGGATTATACAATGATTTTCTTTGTTAATTGCAATCCACTTTTCATACGGACCCTCCAACACATCTATCTCCTCTGTATGGATAAATATTGGTCTGTCAAAGCTGTGATGTCATCTGGAAGCAGGCTACACTCATACAAACCCAATATGTTCCCATTAGGCATAAATGAACTTTACGCATGGCGCGGGTCTCCCCAAATACCATTACGCACGGCTCGCATTGTTTTCTCTTTGAAATTGCTCTCGTAACTCGTCGCGGGCGGCTCGTACTGAAGCCAATTGGAAGTTTTACACGCGCAATAATGCTGAGAACGCGTTTGGAGTCGGGTCTGCTTGTTCCAATCGCACGCAATCCAACCCAATGATATGCTATTGATTGCGTAAAACACTTAAGGGTAAGAATGGGTGGGTTTTTACGCACAGAGATGGTGTCTGTGTCTATAGCGTGTGTGTGGAACATATATTCTTTACATGTAATTATAGCTTCTCCCCAGTGCTACCTGAGAAAGGATGTGTGACTGCAGTTTTTACGCGCGTCTGTAATGAACTATGGCGCGTCCTTGGAGCGAATTTGCGCCAGGAAAAATAAACATTTCCGGACTGGCTCTGTATCCTGCACGCCTTTGGGAAGCCTCACCACATCAGTCCCTTCCTCTGTCTGCCTTAAACACTCACAAAGTTAGAATTTAAACTCGTAAAAGTGAAACATTTGAGATATTTCACCTTAAAGCACAAAAAATGAGGCTATTTGATTTTTTTTCCCCTGCGTCTTCACATGACTCCTCGCCAGCTCCAGCTTCGTGAATGGGCTTTTTCCATGGAGCACGAGCGCCTCCAAGCGGCCGGTCCGCGTCACAGCAGCTCAGCCTCAGAGTTTATGGTTCTATTAAATCCGGACATAAAGCTCAATAAGCGGTTTTAAAAGCAAACGGCGCGGGTGTAATTTCTAGGGTCGGTTTGGGAAAAGGGAAAAAGAAGTGAAGGCAAAGGACCAGGATCAGGACCAGCAGGATCAGGACCAGGATCAGGACCAGGATCAGGACCAGGATCAGGATCAGGATCAGGAGAAGACACAGGACCAGGATCAGGACCAGCAGGATAAAGACCGGGCTCAGGATCAGGACCAGGATCAAAAGACAGAGAACCAGGATCAGGACCAAGATCAGGACCAGGATCAGCAAGATCGGATCAGGTCCAGGATCAAAAGACACAGACCCAGGATCAGGAGAATCAGAATCAGAATCATTTTATTGCCGTGTGAGTAACAGGAAGTCACAAACTATAGGAAATTGCTTTGACAGAAGACACAGGACCAGGATTAGGACCAGAACCAGGACCAGGAGAAGACACAGGACCAGGACCAGGACCTGGAGAAGACAGCAGCAGTGTGTGGATGTGGATGTAGCCTGGTTTTTAAACTGGGCTTAATTAATTTGAGACACATGAAAGTTTGAGCAGCTGTTCAGAAACAAAAACACTGAAAATTATTCACGTTATTCTAGGGTCAGGGAATTAGAGGAGTTAGGGTTAGAGTTAGAGTTAGAGTTAGTTAAAGTATAGGGTTAGGTTCAGAGTTACAGATTATTTCCATAAACATTCATGTATTTATATATTGTATAACACATAATTCTTTCACTATATAATAATGACTAACAACAGCAACAAATTATAATATTTTATTTTGTATATTATTCATGATTTTCTTCCAGCTTTTATTAACAAATGAATTTCACAACAGAATCTTGTTTTTCTGTACTTGTTTTTTCTGCAAGTAAAAGTAATAATAACAATAAAACTGACTCAATTATTTTATCAAAACCTTTTAAAACTCTCGCTTCTTTTTGTTGTAAGAATATTTTAGGTCAAAGTCGTGTCTTTTTTATAATTAATTTATTTGAGAAAAGTTTACATACATGAAGGTAAACATAAGAAATTCAATCCAATTGAGAATAGATCAAAGCTAGTTCCTTTCATTATTTATTTTAAATGTTTGAGGCTTGCAGTCTTTATTATTAAGGTTAGAGTCATCTCTGTTCTTCCGCATACGTCACAGGGCCCAGGAGATGAGCGCGTGACAGAGTGCGTGATTCAGGTCAAAGATGAAAGCGGTTGAAAAGTTGACGTTCCGCGCGCGCCTCCTGAGTTTACGTGAGGAAAACAACAACAACAGCAGCAGCAGTAAAAGCAGTAAACGTGATTTGTGTCGATTTGACGGATGTGAAAATTAATTAGAATCAGTAAATCACGGTCACGCGCAGACGGGGCGCGCGCAGTGAACATAATGGATGTGAGATTGAAAGGAAATCGCTGGACAATTGTGTCTGTGGGTAATCGTGCACGCGGATCTAACGGGAGCGTGCAGTGCGGGGACGGCGTGCGCGTGCTTGTTTATGTGACGTTGTTTGAAAAAGAAAGGTCACTTTGTTATGTTCCTGTGTTTATATATTATTTATATTGTTTACATTGTTTATATTATTTATTATCATTTACATATTTGAGACTCGGGCCTTGTGGTTAATGACTTTATGTAAAAACCCTATCACAGCTGCAGGAAAATACAACAATTACTGGCACCAAACACTGTCTTTTTAGAGTCAAATTATCCTCAGTTTTAGTAGAAATGTAAAACTACAGTAAATTAGAAATGGCTGAAGCTGGAGCAGTGTCTGTGAATGTGGATTCACTGTCCACTGTCCACTGTCCCTGACCCTCCTGACCCAGAGAAGAACCACAGACACCCACTGTCCTCAGACCCTCCTGACCCAGAGAAGAACCACAGACACCCACTGTCCTCAGACCCTCCTGACCCAGAGAAGAACCACAGACACCCACTGTCCTCAGACCCTCCTGACCCAGAGAAGAACCACAGAGACACCGGGGAAAAGAGACAAACCCGAGGCCTTTAATGTGTTTGATACAGAAATGATTCCCGTTCCGAGTTCCTTTATTGTTCCCCAAATCACAATCAGTAGTTATTGTTATATTTAAACTGTGTATTTAATTCTAAACAAAGTCGCATTGCGTAAAAAATATTCTTGAAAAATGTCCCAAACATTAATATATTTGAAATGCTTTCAGTAAAGGTTTTCTTCAGTCCCATTGCATGCTCTGGTATAGGCAAATCAGAGACAGGGGGAGAACATGCAAACTCCGCAGAGACGAGCCCAGGCCCTTCTGGGAGATGGCAGCGCTAGTTTCCCCAATAAACGTAATTGAATTATTGCCAATATTGTGAAGTGGGTCCTATTTTCTCTCTTGTATAAATATTAATTAATGTCTATTATTGTCTGTTGCTATAGTGACGGACTAGGCCCAGATCTCACGGTCCCTTTGATCTGATTTCTCTGACACGCTACAAAAGGATCAGATTCCGCTGTGTTTTCTTCACACACTTCACAAATCCTTAAAAAAACAAGTACATTCCTGTGTCAGGTCTCTCTGAGTCACATGGTGTGCACGTGGTGTCCGCGAGGCCGTAAACACGCTGTAAAAAGACCACCCCCCCGACCCCCCACTCCCATCCTGCTGCCGTCTCCACAGAGGACCCGACCGCTGCTCCAAGAATCCGCGATCCCCCCCCCACACACACACACACACACACACACACACACACACACACACACACACACACACACACACACACACACACACACACACACACATACACACACACACACACCCTCCAAAACACAGGAATTGCTTTGCTTTTTATAATTCTTTTCTCATTGCTTTGGATCAATACTCCTGTCTGTGTCTGTCTGTATCTGTCTGTGTCTGTCTGTGTCTGTCTGTGTCTGTCTGTGTCTGTCTGTGTCTGTTTGTATCTGTCTGTGTCTGTCTGTGTCTGTCTGTATCTGTCTGTATCTGTCTGTATCTGTCTGTATCTGTCTGTGTCTGTCTGTGTCTGTCTGTGTCTGTCTGTGTCTGTCTGTATCTGTCTGTATCTGTCTGTGTCTGTCTGTCTGTATCTGTCTGTATCTGTCTGTGTCTGTCTGTGTCTGTCTGTGTCTGTCTGTGTCTGTCTGTGTCTGTCTGTATCTGTCTGTGTCTGTCTGTATCTGTCTGTGTCTGTCTGTGTCTGTCTGTGTCTGTATCTGTCTGTGTCTGTCTGTGTCTGTCTGTGTCTGTCTGTGTCTGTCTGTATCTGTCTGTGTCTGTCTGTGTCTGTCTGTGTCTGTCTGTGTCTGTGTCTGTCTGTGTCTGTCTGTGTCTGTCTGTATCTGTCTGTACCTGTATGTATCTGTCTCTATAAGATAAGATTACCTTTATTCGTCCCACAGTGGGGAAATTTCCATGTTGCAGCGCACAGAGCACACAGGGATCACACACAATATATACAAATAAGTAGTAGCTATGTTTCTTAGCTAACATAACTGAAAATGCTTCAATACCAGTCAAAAATATATATAGTGCAGTTATATACTGTACAGTTAAATAGTGCAGGATAAAAAGTATATAAGTAAAGTGACATGAGGTAAAGTGACATTGTTCTGTGACATTCTGAAGTTGCAGTATTTTGCACATGATTTAGGAATTTACTTAATTACAGATGGATGAAATTTACAGGCTCAGCAGTTCTTATTGTACAGTCTGAAGGAAGGAGGAAGGAAAGACCTACGGAACCTCTCCTTCACACAGCGAGGGTGAATAAGTCTGTCACTGAAGCTGCTCTCCAGAGCAGAGAGAGTGTCCTGCAGGGGGCGACAGTCATGGTCCAGCATAGATGTTAGTTTGCTCAGGACCCTCTGACCTATCTGTCTGTATCTGTCTGTAACTGTCTGTGTCTGACTGTATACCTGACCTCTCTGTAGCCGCAGAGATCACAGGAGCTGGGGGTCAGAGGTCACACACACACATTCATCACAGACACACCTTTAGAAGAGAAAGACCAGGTCTCTCTCTGGTAAGTAAGTAAGTAAGTTTTTATTTATATACTGCCTTTTCACTGCAGGTCTGAGTCTTTACAATTGTTAATTTTGGGCATTTGTCTCTCACTCCACACAGAGATGGGAGCGGGGCCAGTACAGGAGGCGCATGCCAGAACTATTGGACATATTTTTAGTGGTAGGGGAAACCGGAGTACCCGGAGGAACATGGGGAGAACATGCAAACTCCACTCAGAAAGGCCCTGGTCCGATCGGGATTCGAACCCAGGACCTTCTTGCTGAGAGGTGAGAGTGCTATCCACTCAGCCACCGTGCCGCCCCTAGTCTCTGTCTGGTCTCTCTGGTCTCTCTCTGGTCTCTCTCCGGCTTCTCTCTCTGGTCTCTCTCTGGTCTCTCTCTGGTCTCTCTCTGGTCTCTCTCTGGTCTCTCTCTGGTCTCTCTCTGGTCTCTCTCTGGTCGCTCTCTGGTCTCTCTCTGGTCTCCCTCTGGTTTCTCTCCGGCCTCTCTCTCTGGTCTCTCCCTGGTCTCTCTCCGGCTTCTCTCTCTGGTCTCTCTCTGGTCTCCCTCTGGTGTCTCTCTGGTCTCCCTCAGGTCTCTCTCTGGTCTCTCTCTGGTCTCTCTCTGGTCTCTCTCTGGTCTCTCTCTGGTCTCTCTCTGGTCTCTCTCTGGTCTCTCTCTGGTCTCTCTCTGGTGTCTCTCTGGTCTCCCTCTGGTCTGTCTCCGGCTTCTCTCTCTGGTCTCTCTCTGGTCTCCCTCAGGTCTCTCTCTGGTCTCTCTCTGGTCTCTCTCTGGTCTCTCTCTGGTCTCTCTCTGGTCTCTCTCTGGTCTCTCTCTGGTCTCCCTCTGGTCTCTCTCTGGTCTCCCTCAGGTCTCTCTCCGGCCTCTCTCTCTGGTCTCCCTCTGGTCACTCTCCGGTCTTATGCCAAACTGTGGTTGTGTCCTTAGGCAAGACACTTTACCCCCATTGCCTAGAATGAGTCTGGTGTGTGTGTGTGAATGGTTGGTGGTGGTGGGAGGGGCCCATGGCACAGACTGGTTGTCTCGCTTCTGTCAGTGTGCCCCAGGGCAGCTGTGGCTGGGTGTGCCACTTTGGAGTGAAAGATGAAAGATTATTATTTTATCCTTATTAGTGTTTTATTGTCTTACCTTAAACGACGCCCACAGCATTTCAGTTCAGACCAGTTTCATGTTTAGGTCCAGGTCATAGTTTTATTTCTGATTCTAGTCTAAACAACTAATTCTAGTCTAAACAACTGATTCTAGTCCAAACGACTGATTCTAGTTTAAGTCTAAACAACTGATTCTAGTCCAAACGACTGATTCTAGTCCAAACGACTGATTCTAGTCTAAACGACTGATTCTAGTCCAAACAACTGATTCTAGTCCAAACGACTGATTCTAGTCTAAACAACTGATTCTAGTCTAAACAACTGATTCTAGTCTAAACAACTGATTCTAGTCTAAGTCTAAACGACTGATTCTAGTCTAAACGACTGATTCTAGTCTAAACAACTGATTCTAGTCTAAACAACTGATTCTAGTCTAAGTCTAAACGACTGATTCTAGTCTAAACGACTGATTCTAGTCTAAACGACTGATTCTAGTCTAAGTCTAAACGACTGATTCTAGTCTAAACAACTGATTCTAGTTTAAGTCTAAACAACTGATTCTAGTCCAAACGACTGATTCTAGTCTAAACGACTGATTCTAGTCTAAACAACTGATTCTAGTCTAAACAACTGATTCTAGTTTAAGTCTAAACAACTGATTCTAGTCTAAACAACTGATTCTAGTCCAAACAACTGATTCTAGTCTAAACGACTGATTCTAGTCTAAACAACTGATTCTAGTCTAAACAACTGATTCTAGTCTAAACGACTGATTCTAGTCTAAACGACTGATTCTAGTCTAAACAACTGATTCTAGTCTAAACAACTGATTCTAGTCCAAACGACTGATTCTAGTCTAAACGACTGATTCTAGTCTAAACGACTGATTCTAGTCTAAACGACTGATTCTAGTCCAAACGACTGATTCTAGTCTAAACGACTGATTCTAGTCTAAACGACTGATTCTAGTCCAAACGACTGATTCTGGTCTAAACGACTGATTCTAGTCCAAACGACTGATTCTGGTCTAAATGACTGATTCTAGTCCAAACGACTGATTCTAGTCTAAACAACTGATTCTAGTCTAAACAACTGATTCTAGTCCAAACGACTGATTCTAGTCCAAACGACTGATTCTAGTCTAAACGACTGATTCTAGTCTAAACGACTGATTCTAGTCCAAACGACTGATTCTAGTCTAAACGACTGATTCTAGTCTAAACGACTGATTCTAGTCTAAATGACTGATTCTAGTCTAAACGACTGATTCTAGTCTAAACGACTGATTCTAGTCCAAACGACTCCACATGAGACTAAAGTAGAAACTCAGACACAAAAACAGACATTTTTATAATTCCTGCGCAGTGTTGGGAGTAACAAAAGTAATTGTACGTTACAGTGCTAACCACTCAGACACTGTGCCACCCACCAGCTATATATTTATATATTTATGTAGAATTATAGTCCATATTCAGTTTGTATTTATATATTTGGGGAAAGTACCTGCAGTAGTAGAGTAATACTTTCTGATTCAGAGACAGTAATATTAGTAGTATTTCAGAGTAACATGTATCACTGAGGCTCACATCACAGTAAACTCTGATCCTCCCAGCATTGAAGGCCGCTGTCCCGCTCTCAGAGAGCCCCCCCTCCCCCGTCTGCCCCCGCCCTCCCCTGTCTGCCCCCCCCCCCTGTCTGCCCCCCCTCCCCCCTTCGGCCCCGCCCTCCCCCGTCTGCCCTATCACTCTCCCCATGTCCCCCCTTCGCCCACCGCGCTCTGTTTGCTTTACAGCCGTTTAGTTCTTAACCTTCGCAAATTTATCTGCTATAAACTTTTATGGCCGTCATATTCTTTGAGTGCGTCAGATTCCCTTCGCCGCCGCCGCCGTGTTTTACGACGTTCGACAGACGGCGCTCGAGCGACTCTGTCCGTGTCTTTAAAGTCGACATGTTGGAGCTTTTTAACCTCCTTCCAACGTTGTTCATCGTCAAAAACAGACCTGGCGTTGTTTTTAGAGGCATCCATGCTAATGTCAGAAGCAGGCGGTGAATTTCCAAATGCAAAGAAACAAAACAAACTCCACTCCTCCCTCTGGTGGCGACACAGGGGTAAGACAGGTCAAGCAGTATTTCACTTTGATACTTGTTTGACCAGAACACAAACAGATGTGGTGACGCCCCCCTGTGTCCTTACTGCTAATTTACACATGAGGCGTTACAGCACGTACGCGCTGTTACGCCTACTGTGTAAATTCCCTGTTACGGGGAATTTACACAGTAGGCGTAAACAGCGCGTACGCATTTACTGCGCGCTCTCTGCGCGTAACATTTTTTTGGAGTATCTACACTGGCCGTGCGCGCAGGTCCGCGTCTTCTGATGCTGTCCCTGTGTAGTCTATGGAGCAGTGCAGAGGACAGTACAGAGGACTGATGTAGAGCAACACAAATCACATGCATGTGTTTGTCTCCATGGTCTCTGTGCTGGTTTGGCCAGACGCAAGACTTTATGAAAGAAATTTCCAGAATCACTGTAAAACCTGCTGCTCCTCCTGCTGATGTTTAGATACAAGTGCTGTGTGTGTGTAGATGTGATCTAGAGCCAAGGACCGCTAGAAAAATCATGTTTTACATGAGATTTCAATGGGAGACGCGTTGGTGCGCGCACAAAATTAGAAATCCATCCTAAATTAGAGCGCAGCTTCGCGTCATACGTCTGTCATACGCGCGTATAACGCTAGAAGTGTAAATATCATCATAGGTTAACATGGAAAAAAGTTACGCGCGTCTGCTGCGCGTATAACGCGTACGTGCTGTAACGCGTGATGTGTAAATTAGCAGTTAGGCTGCGTTTACACTGATTCAAAGTGCTAAGAGTCTGTAGTGTGTTTAACAATGTAGTTCTATCGCCTGGCAGAAGGGGGGCCAGTAAAACCACATCCTCCTCAGGCACTGCAAAGAACCAACATCATTCTGCATTTAACAGTTCGTACGAAAATGGAAACTGAAACTAAAGCTTTGCGTGGTTTCAGTTGGACGAAGGAGTAGAATCCTCCTCCGTTAGCAAAGCATATGTAGCAGTAGTTAATCCGCCGCCATTGTTGTTTACGTTCTACTGTGCATGTCCAAACGTTCGTGCGGGGAAGTGGTGAGGTCATTGAAGCCACAGAGTTCACACCTTTCTCCGGCGGCAATACACTGCTCCACGCCGCTCCACGCCGCTCCACGCCGCTCCACGCCGCTCCACGCCGCTCCACACCGCACATGTTTTTAGTGGTAGGGGAAACCGGAGCTATCCACTCAGCCACAGAGTCGGGATAAATGACCCCTGAATCATCTTGACTATTGGTCCTCCTACTTGTCAATCATTCTGGTGATATGTGACATAAGGCCGTCATACGTGTGCGTCCCGCAGTAGTATGGATCACAGAGCTCCGACCGGGATTCAAACCCAGGACCTTCTTGCTGAGAAGTGGGGGTGCTATCCAGGGCTGCCCTGGTGAGAGGCTACACAGGGCCACAAAGGCTGGGAACCACTGCTAGGTTTTCTTAAGGCAGGTATTTTCCAGCAGATAACACTGCACACACCACGCTGAGCTTTCCTCCATTTGTGTGTTATTGTTGGCTCCTCAAACTCTCTCTCTGTTCTGCAGTCAGAGCCCCTCCCCCGGCCCAAAACAACCACCCAGAGTTTAAGGGCATAGGCTGAATGTTCTGGCCCCCACCAGGGCTACTTTGACGGTGGGGACAGTGAGGAGAGCAGCACATGAGGAGCGGAGAGAGCGGGACAGGTGTATGGGTGGGTGGGTGGTAGGTAAGTAAGTAATGTTTATTTATATAGCGTATTTTACAGACCAAGGTACAGACCCAAAGCACTTTCCAATGTTCAGAGTCAGATATTGTTCCAATCCTTCCACACACGGTGATGACAGAAGCGAGTCCAGAACACACTGGACCATCAGCTCCAACACCATCATTCACTCTCTCATTTACATTCAGACCTATTGTTTTTAGTGGTAGGGGAAACCAGAGCACCCGGAGGAAACCTACGCAGACATGGGGAGAACATGCAAACTCCACTCAGAAAGGCCCTGTTCCGACCGGGATTCGAACCCTATCCACTCAGCCACCGTGCCGCCTACGGTGTATGGTTGGTAGGTGTATGGGTGGGTGGGTGGTGGGTGTATGGGTGGGTGGGTGGTAGGTGTTTGGGTGGGTGGGTGGTAGGTGTATGGTTGGTAGGTGTATGGATGGGTGGGTGGTAGGTGTATGGGTGGTGGGTGTATGGGTGGGTGGGTGGTATGTGTATGGGTGGTGGGTGTATGGGTGGGTGGGTGGTAGGTGTTTTTTAGGTGTATGGTTGGTAGGTGTATGGATGGGTGGGTGGTAGGTGTATGGATGGCAGGTGTATGGGTGGGTGGGTGGTAGGTGTTTTTTAGGTGTTTGGTTGGTAGGTGTATGGGTGGGTGGGGGGTAGGTGTATTAGGTGTCTGGGTGGTAGGTGTATGGGTGGTGGGTGTATGGGTGGGTGGGTGGTAGGTGTATGGGTGGTGGGTGTATGGGTGGGTGGGTGGTAGGTGTATGGGTGGGTGGGTGGTAGGTGTATGGGTGGTGGGTGTATGGGTGGGTGGGTGGTAGGTGTATGGGTGGTGGGTGTCTGGGTGGGTGGGAGGTAGGTGTATGGGTGGTGGGTGTATGGGTGGTGGGTGGTAGGTGTATGGGTGGGTGGGTGGTAGGTGTATGGGTGGTGGGTGTCTGGGTGGGTGGGAGGTAGGTGTATGGGTGGTGGGTGTATGGGTGGGTGGGTGGTAGGTGTATGGGTGGGTGGGTGGTAGGTGTATGGGTGGTGGGTGTCTGGGTGGGTGGGTGGGGGTGTATGGGTGGTGGGTGTATGGGTGGGTGGGTGGTAGGTGTACGGGTGGGTGGGTGGTTGGGGTGGGTGGTGGTGGGTGGTGGTGTATGGGTGTATGGGGGTGGGTGTATGGGTGGTAGGTGTATTAGTGTATGGGTGGTGGGTGTATGGGTGGGTGGGTGGTAGGTGTATGGGTGGGGGGGGGGTGGGTGTCGGGTGGGGGGTGGTAGGTTTAGGTGTATGGGTGGTAGGTGTATGGGTGGGTGGGTGGTAGGTGTATTAGGTGTATGGGTGGTAGGTGTATGGGTGGGTGGGTGGGGTAGGTGGGGTGGGTGGGGGTATGGGGGGTGGGTGGTAGGTGTATTAGGTGTATGGGTGGTGGGTGTATGGGTGGGTAGGTGTATTAGGTGTATGGGTGGTGGTGTTGGGTGGGTGGGTGGTAGGTGGGGTGGGTGGGTGTTGGGTGGGTGGGTGGTAGGTGTATGGGGGTGGGTGGTGGGGTATGGGGGTAGGGTATGGGTGGGGGGGGGTGGGGGGGGTGGGTGGTGTTGGGTGGGTGGGTGGTGGTGATTGGTGTATGGGGGGGTGGTGTATGGGGGGTGGGTGGTGGGTGGGGGGGGGTGGGGGGGGGGGGGGGTGTGGGGGGTGGTGGGGGTGGGTGGTAGGTGTATTAGGTGTGGGTGGTGGGTGTGGGTGTGGGGGTGGGGTGGGTGGTAGGTGTATTAGGTGTCTGGGTGGTGGGTGTTTGGGTGGGTGGGTGGTGAGGGTGGGTTGATGGGAGGTGGGTGGGTGGGTGGTGGTGGGATTGGGGTGGGTGGTTGGGGGTGGGGGTGGGGTGTGTGGGTGGGGTGGTGGTGGGGGGGTGGTTGCGAGATGTTAGGGGTGGGTGGGGTGGTTGGTGGGTGTGGGGGGTGGGTGGGGGGTGGGTGGAATGGGTGGGTGATGAGGTGGGGTGGGATGGGTGGAGGGTTGGTGGGGGGTGGGGTTGGTGGTTGGGGTTGGTGGGTATGTTGGTGGATGTTGTGGGGTGGTGGTGGTGGGGGGTGGGTGGGGGGAGGTGGGCGTTGTTGGATGGGGGTGGGTGGGTGAGGAGGGTTTTGTGGTTGGGTGGGGGGGTGGTGGGGTAGGGGAGGTGTGGGTGGGGGGGTGGGGTGGGATGGGTGGGGGGGGTGGTGGGTGGGGGGGATGGGTGGGGTGGGAGGGTGGTGGGGTGGTGGGGTGGGGGGGTGGGTGGTGTGGGGTGGGGGGTGGGTGGGGGGTGGTGGGTGGGGGTGGGTGGTGGGTTGGGGGGTGGGTGGGTGTGGGTGGTGGGGGGGTGGGGTGGTGGGTGGGTGGGTGGGTGGTGGTGGGTGGGTGGTTGGGTGGGGGTGGGTGGGGTGGGTGGGTGGTGGTGGGGTGGGTGGGGTGGTGGGTGGGGTGGTGGGTGGGGTGGTGGGTGGTGGGGGTGGTGGGTGGGTGGGTGGGGTGTGGTGGGTGGTGGGGTGGGTGGGGGTGGGGTGGTGGGTTGGGTGGTGGGGGGTTGGTGGTGGGTGTGGGGGTGGGTGTGGTGGTGGGTGGGTGGGGTGTGGGGTGGTGGGGGTTGGTGGGGGTGGGTGGTTGGGGTGGGTGGGTGGGTGGTGGGTGGTTGGGTGGGTGGGTGGTGGGTGGGGTGGGTGGTTGGGGTGTGGTGGGGGTGGGTGGTGGGTGGGTGGGTGGGTGGGGGGGTGGTGGTGGGTGTGGTGGGTGGGGTGGGTGGTGGTGGTGGGTGGGGTGGTGTGGGTGGGTGGTGGTGGGTGGTGGGGGGTGGGTTGGGGTGGGTGGTGGGGTGGGTGGTGGGGTGGGTGGGGGTGGGGTGGGTGGGTGGGGTGGGTGGTGGTGGGGGGTGGGGGTGGGTGGGGGTGGGTGGGTGGGTGGGGGTGGGGTGGGGGGGGTGGGGGGTGGTGGGGTGGTGTGGGGGGTGGGGGGTGGTGGGTGGTGGGGGGTGGGGTGGTGGGGTGGGGGGTGGGGTGGGGGTGTGGGGGTGGGTGGGGGGTGGGTGGGGGTGGGGGTGGGTGGTGGGGGTGGGGTGGGTGGGGTGGGGTGGGTGGGGGTGGTGGGGTGGGGGGGTGGTGGGTGGGGGGTGGGGTGGTTGGGGTGTGGTGGGTGGTGGGTGGGTGTGGGGTGGTGGGGGGGTGGTGTGGGGGTGGTGTGGGGTGGGTGGGGTGGGTGGGTGGGGGTGGGTGGTGTGGGGTGGGTGGGGTGGGGGTGGGGTGTGGGTGTGGGGGTTGGGGGGGTGGTGGGTGGGTGGTGGTGGGTGGGGGTGGTGGGGTGGGTGGTGTGGGTGTGGGGTGGGTGGGGGTGGGGTGGGTGGTGGGTGGTGGTGGGTGGGTGGGTGTGGGGGTGGGGTGGGGGGTTGGGTGGTGGGGTGGTGGGTGGTGGGGGTGGGTGGGTGTGGGGGTGTGGGGGGTGGGTTGGTGGGGGTGGTGGGGGGTGGGTGGGGGTGGGTGGGGGTGGTGGGTGGTGTGGGGGTGTGGGTGTGTGGGGGGGGGTGGGTGGGTGGTGGGGTGGGGGGTGGTTGGGGTGTGGGTGTGGGGGTGGTGGTGGGGTGGGTGGTGGGTGGGGGTGTGGGGTGGGTGTGGGTGGTTGGGTGGGGGGTGTGGGGTGGGGTGGGTGGGGTGGGGGTGGGTGGGTGGGGGGTGGGTGGGGGGGGTGGGTGGGTGGGGTTGGGTGGTGGTTGGGGTGGTGGGGGGGGGTGGGGTGGGGGGGTGGGGGTGGTGGGGTTGGGTGGGGTGGTGGGTGGGTGGGGTGGGTGTGGGGGTGGTTGGGTGGGGGTGGTGTGGGTGGGGTGGGTGGGTGGGTGGGGTGTGGGGTGGGTGGTGGGGTGGGTGGGGTGGGGTGGTGGGGGGTTGGTGGGGTGGGTGTGGTGGGGGTGGGGGGGGGTGTGGGTGGGTGGTGGGGTGTGGGTTGGGTGGTGGGTGTGGGGGGTGGGTGGGGGGTGGGGGGTGGGTGGTGGGGTTGGGGGGGTGGGGGGTGGGGTGGTGGGTGGGGGTGTGGGTGGGGGGTGGGTGGGGTGGGTGGGGGGGGTGGGTGGTGGGGGGTTGGGGTGGGTGGGTGGGGGTGGGTGGTGTGGGGTGGTGGGGTGGGGGGTGGGGTGGTGGGTGGTGGGGGTGGTGGTGGGGTGGGTGGTGGGGGTGGGTGGGGGGGTGGGGGGTGGGTGGTGGGGGGGTGGGGGTGGTGGGGGTGGGGTGGGGTGGTGGGGTGGGTGGTGGGTGGGTGGTGGTGGGTGGGTGGGGGGTGGGTGGGGTGGGTGGGTGGGTGGGGGGTGGGGGTGGGGTGGGGGGTGGGGTGGGTGTGGGGGGGGTGTGGGGGGGTGGTTGGGTGGGTGGGGTGTGGGGTGGGGGGTGGGGTGGGGGGTGGGTGGGGTGGGGGGGGTGGGGTGGGTGGGGGTTGTGGGGTGGTGGGTGGGGTGGGATGGTGTGGGTGGGTGGTGGGATGGATGGTGGGGGTGGAATGGTGGGGTGGATGGGGATGGTGGTGGATGGATGGGTGGTGTGGATGGATGGGGTGGGTGATGGGGTGGATGGATGGATGGATGGGTGGGTGGGATGGAATGGATGGGGGATGGAATGAATGGTGGGGTGGGGGTGGTGGGGGGTGGGTGGGATGGGTATGGTGGTGGGTGGGTGTTGGGGGGGTGATGGGTGGGTGGGATGATAGGGGGTGGGGGGAAGGGGATGGGTGGGGGTGGATGTGATGGGAAGGGGGAATGGATGTGGTGGATGGATGGGTGGATGGATGGGTGGGTGGTGGATGGTGGGTGGGGGTGATGGGGTGGATGGATGGATGGGTGGGGTGGTTGGTGGGTGGGTGGGTGGTGGATGAAGGTGGGTGGGTGATGGGTGGATGGTTGGGTGGGGTGGTGGGTGGATGGGTGGATGGGTGGATGGATGGGTGGGTGGAGTGGATGGGTGGTGGTGGGTGGGTGGGGGTTGGGTGGTCGGGATGGATGGTTGATGGATGGATGGGTGGGTGGGTGGGTGGATGGGTGGGTGGTGGTGGATGATGGGTGGATGGATTGGATGGTGGGTGGGTGGATGGATGGATGGTGGGTGGATGGATGGGTGGATGGATGGAATGGGTGGTGAGGGATGGATGGATGGGCTGGATGGGATGGGGTGGGTGGATGGATGGGGGTGGGTGGGTGGTGGGTGGGTGGGTGGATGGTATGGGTGGGTGGGATGGATGGGGTGGTGTGGATGGTGGGTGATGGGTGGTATGGTGATGGGTGGGTGGATGGATGGATGGGTGGATGGATGGATGGATGGATGGGTGGGTGGGTGGGTGGATGGATGGATGGATGGATGGATGGGTGGGTGGATGGGTGGATGGATGGATGGATGGATGGATGGATGGGTGGATGGATGGATGGGTGGATGGGTGGATGGATGGATGGATGGATGGGTGGATGGATGGATGGGTGGATGGATGGATGGGTGGATGGGTGGATGGGTGGATGGGTGGATGGATGGATGGATGGATGGATGGATGGGTGGATGGGTGGATGGGTGGATGGGTGGATGGGTGGATGGATGGATGGATGGATGGATGGGTGGATGGATGGGTGGATGGGTGGATGGATGGATGGGTGGATGGGTGGATGGGTGGATGGGTGGATGGGTGGATGGATGGATGGGTGGGTGGGTGGATGGGTGGATGGATGGGTGGATGGGTGGATGGATGGGTGGATGGGTGGATGGATGGATGGATGGATGGATGGGTGGGTGGATGATAAAGTTAGACCCATAAATCCCCACAGTTTCAGACCTGAGTGTACCGTGTGAGCACGGATATGTGTGGATTGTTTTGTGTTTGTTTCCATGGGACTGTTTCCCTGGTTACCATGGAAACAGCAATATCAGTGTAAAGCCACAGGAGCTGAGGCCTTGAGGTGGATCAGCTCCTCCACGATCCTGAAGACTAGATCTAAACAGATGTTTATAGTCACTGCTGTTTCTGGTTCATTACTGCTCACCATGGGAGTCAGAGCTGCTGTGTGTCTCCTCTCCACCAGGGGGCACTCTACAGTATATTTCCATGTCTACTGCAGTCTTTGAGCAAACCTCAACATCCGCATAAAATAATAATAATAATAATGACAATAATGAAAATTATAACAAGAAGAATTATTATTATTATTGCTATAAGGCACCAGCACTGTTGCTGTAACCATGTGTCCTTCCAGGTGCGTACGTCCCCGAGGGCCTGCTCACCTCCTGCTCCTGGGACTATATGACCTTCACCCCCTCAGTGCGAGCCTACACCATGCTCCTCTTCATCTTCGTCTTCTTCCTGCCGCTCTTCATCATCGTCTACTGTTACTACTTCATCTTCAGGGCCATTCGCACCACCAACCAGTAAGTCCCCACCTAGTATGACACCATCAACCAGTAAGTCCCCACCTAGTATGACACCATCAACCAGTAAGTCCCCACCTAATATGACACCATCAACAAGTAAGTCCCCACCTAGTATGACACCATCAACCAGTACATTTCCAACTAGTATAACATCATCAACCAGTAAGTCTCCAACTTATGTGACACCATCAACCAGTAAGTCCCCAACTAGTATGATACCATCAACCAATAAGTCTCTAACTAGTATGACACCATCAACCAGTAAGTCCCCAACTAGTATGATACCATCAACCAGTAAGTCCCCAACTAGTATGACACCATCAACCAGTAAATATCCAACTAGTATGACACCATCAACCAGTAAGTCTCCAACTAGTATGATACCATCAACCAGTAAGTCCCCAACTAGTATGATACCATCAACCAGTAAGTCCCCAACTAGTATGACACCATCAACCAGTAAATATCCAACTAGTATGACACCATCAACCAGTAAGTCTCCAACTAGTATGATACCATCAACCAGTAAGTCCCCAACTAGTATGACACCATCAACCAGTAAGTCCCCACCTAGTATGACACCATCAACCAGTAAGTCCCCACCTAATATGACACCATCAACCAGTAAGTCCCCAACTAGTATGACACCACCAACCAGTAAGTCCCCACCTAGTATGACACCACCAACCAGTAAGTCCCCACCTAGTATGACACCATCAACCAGTAAGTCCCCAACTAGTATGACACCACCAACCAGTAAGTCCCCACCTAGTATGACACCACCAACCAGTAAGTCCCCACCTAGTATGACACCATCAAACAGTAAGTCCCCACCTAGTATGACACCATCAACCAGTAAGTCCCCACCTAATATGACACCATCAACCAGTAAGTCCCCAACTAGTATGACACCATCAACCAGTAAATCCCCACCTAGTATGACACCACCAACCAGTAAGTCCCCACCTAGTATGACACCACCAACCAGTAAGTCCCCACCTAGTATGACACCATCAACCAGTAAGTCCCCAACTAGTATGACACCATCAACCAGTAAGTCCCCACCTAGTATGACACCACCAACCAGTACATTTCCAACTAGTATGACACCACCAACCAGTAAGTCCCCACCTAGTATGACACCATCAACCAGTAAGTCCCCAACTAGTATGACACCACCAACCAGTAAGTCCCCACCTAGTATGACACCACCAACCAGTAAGTCCCCACCTAGTATGACACCACCAACCAGTAAATCCCCACCTAGTATGACACCACAAACCAGTAAGTCCCCACCTAGTATGACACCACCAACCAGTAAGTCCCCACCTAGTATGACACCATCAACCAGTAAGTCCCCAACTAGTATGACACCATCAACCAGTAAGTCCCCACCTAGTATGACACCACCAACCAGTACATTTCCAACTAGTATGACACCACCAACCAGTAAGTCCCCACCTAGTATGACACCATCAACCAGTAAGTCCCCAACTAGTATGACACCACCAACCAGTAAGTCCCCACCTAGTATGACACCACCAACCAGTAAGTCCCCACCTAGTATGACACCACCAACCAGTAAATCCCCACCTAGTATGACACCACAAACCAGTAAGTCCCCACCTAGTATGACACCACCAACCAGTAAGTCCCCACCTAGTATGACACCATCAACCAGTAAGTCCCCACCTAGTATGACACCACCAACCAGTAAGTCCCCACCTAATATGACACCATCAACCAGTAAGTCCCCAACTAGTATGACACCATCAACCAGTAAGTCCCCACCTAGTATGACACCATCAACCAGTACATTTCCAACTAGTATAACATCATCAACCAGTGAAGCCTAGTTTATACTCGCGCGGCGCGGAGCTTACGGAGGTGACGTGACGTCACTTGCGCAACGCGTTGGTCACCGCAAGGCCCTTACGTCGCCTGCCGCGCAGCATCGAAATGTTCTAACTACGTAAGGGTCGCCGCAAGGAAGCTCCGCTGTGATTGGTCCGTGTGTGTGTATTGGAAGGAAGCACGGAGCGGCTGCAGCAGGAGCATGGACGAGGCACTATGGAGCATACATATATATAACTTATATCTAACATATATATAACTTATATCTAACATATATATAACTTATATCTAACATATATATAACTTATATCTAACATATATATAACTTATATCTAACATATATATAACTTATATCTAACATATATATAACTTATATCTAACATATATATAACTTATATCTAACATATATATAACTTATATCTAACATATATATAACTTATATCTAACATATATATAACTTATAAACTGTTCCTGTCTTTGTTTGAATCGTAGCTGCGTTTGTTGCTTTCCTCCTGCACTCGTAAATCGTTTATGTTTGTCTCAGATATTTACCACTATTATTGTTTTGCTGTTTGTGCTGAAAACTATTTAATAATAACTATGTTTCCAACAGAACTGTGTTTTTATTCACAGAATCACAGTTGAAATGACTTATAAAATAATGAATCCATAAAACTATCACATAAACCTACAGTAGAAACACGTGTAATGAGCTCAAACAGCTTTGTTTGTTATTGTTGTTCTGAAGAGGACAAAGTAGCAGCGTAAATGGGACCGCTCCTGTGTGATCGCCCTCATGTGGTTTGTTGTGGGATTACAACATTCTCCTCAAAACTCCGTAAGGGGAACACGCCAGTATAACATCAATTGTGCTTACGTAGGTCCACCGCAACCGCTAACTTAAGCCACGCCGCGCAAGTATACTCTAGGCTTAAGTCTCCAACTCATGTGACACCATCAACCAGTAAGTCCCCAACTAGTATGATACCATCAACCAATAAGTCTCCAACTAGTATGACACCATCAACCAGTAAGTCCCCAACTAGTATGATACCATCAACCAATAAGTCTCCAACTAGTATGACACCATCAACCAGTAAGTCCCCAACTAGTATGATACCATCAACCAGTAAGTCCCCAACTAGTATGGCACCATCAACCAGTAAATATCCAACTAGTATGACACCATCAACCAGTAAGTCTCCAACTAGTATGATACCATCAACCAGTAAGTCCCCAACTAGTATGACACCATCAACCAGTAAGTCCCCAACTAGTATGACACCATCAACCAGTAAGTCCCCAACTAGTATGATACCATCAACCAGTAAATCCCCAACTATTATGATACCATCAACCAGTAAGTCCCCAACTAGTAAGACACCATCAACCAGTAAGTCCCCAACTAGTAAGACACCATCAACCAGTAAGTCTCCAACTAGTATGACACCATCAACCAGTAAGTCCCCAACTAGTATGACACCATCAACCAGTAAGTACCCAAATAGTATGACACCATCAACCAGTAAGTCCCCAACTAGTATGATACCATCAACCAGTAAGTCCCCAACTAGTATGATACCATCAAACAGTAAGTCCCCAACTAGTATGATACCATCAACCAGTAAGTCCCCAACTAGTATGATACCATAAACCAGTAAGTCCCCAACTAGTAAGACACCATCAACCAGTAAGTCTCCAACTAGTATGACCCCATCAACCAGTAAGTCCCCAACTAGTATGATACCATCAACCAGTAAGTCCCCAACTAGTAAGACACCATCAACCATTAAGTCTCCAACTAGTATGACACCATCAACCAGTAAGTCTCCAACTAGTATGATACCATCAAACAGTAAGTCCCCAACTAGTATGATACCATCAACCAGTAAGTCCCCAACTAGTATGATACCATCAACCAGTAAGTCCCCAACTAGTATGATACCATCGACCAGTAAGTCCCCAACTAGTATGATACCATCAACCAGTAAGTCCCCAACTAGTATGATACCATCAACCAGTAAGTCTCCAACTAGTATGACCCCATCAACCAGTAAGTCCCCAACTAGTATGATACCATCAACCAGTAAGTCCCCAACTAGTAAGACACCATCAACCATTAAGTCTCCAACTAGTATGACACCATCAACCTGTAAGTTTCCAACTAGCATGACACCATCAACCAGTAAGTCCCCAACTAGTATGACATCATCAACCAGTAAGTCCCCAACTCTCTGGTCTCTCTCTGGTCTCCCTCTGGTCTCTCCCCATGGTCTCCCTCTGGTCTCTCTCTCTGGTCTCTCAAGGTCTCTCTCTGATCTCCCTCTGGTCTCCCTCTGGTCTCCCTCTGGTCTCTCTCTAGTCTCTCTCTGGTCTCTTTCTGGTCTCTCTCTGGTCTCCCTCTGGTCTCCCTCTGGTCTCTCTCTGGTCTCCCTCTGGTCTCTCTCTGGTCTCCCTCTGGTCTCCCTCTGGTCTCTCTCTCTGGTCTCTCTCTCTGGTCTCTCTCTCTGGTCTCCCTCTGGTCTCCCTCTGGTCTCCCTCTGGTCTCCCTCTGGTCTCTCTCTGGTCTCTTTCTGGTCTCTCTCTGGTCTCCCTCTGGTCTCTCTCTGGTCTCCCTCTGGTCTCTCTCTGGTCTCCCTCTGGTCTCTCTCTGGTCTCCCTCTGGTCTCCCTCTGGTCTCCCTCTGGTCTCCCTCTGGTCTCTCTCTGGTCTCCCTCTGGTCTCCCTCTGGTCTCCCTCTGGTCTCCCTCTGGTCTCCCTCTGGTCTCTCTCTGGTCTCCCTCTGGTCTCCCTCTGGTCTCCCTCTGGTCTCCCTCTGGTCTCTCTCTCTGGTCTCTCTCTGGTCTCTCTCTGATCTCCCTCTGGTCTCCCTCTGGTCTCCCTCTGGTCTCTCTCTGGTCTCTCTCTGGTCTCCCTCTGGTCTCCCTCTGGTCTCCCTCTGGTCTCTCTCTGGTCTCTCTCTGGTCTCTCTCTGGTCTCTCTCTGGTCTCCCTCTGGTCTCTCTCTCTGGTCTCCCTCTGGTCTCTCTCTCTGGTCTCTCTCTCTGGTCTCTCTCTGGTCTCTCTCTGGTCTCTCTCTGGTCTCTCTCTGGTCTCCCTCTGGTCTCTCTCTCTGGTCTCTCTCTGGTCTCCCTCTGGTCTCTCTCTCTGGTCTCTCTCTGGTCTCCCTCTGGTCTCCCTCTGGTCTCCCTCTGGTCTCTCTCTCTGGTCTCCCTCTGGTCTCCCTCTGGTCTCTCTCTCTGGTCTCCCTCTGGTCTCTCTCTCTGGTCTCTCTCTGGTCTCCCTCTGGTCTCCCTCTGGTCTCTCTCTCTGGTCTCCCTCTGGTCTCCCTCTGGTCTCTAACACTGGTTTTCCCTCAGAGCCGTGGGGAAGATCCAGGGCAGCACCCGCAGCAGCAGCAGCGGTCGGGACTCGGTGAAGAGTCTGAACCGGATTCAGAACGAGTGGAAGATGGCAAAGATTGCGCTCATCGTGATCCTCCTCTATGTGTTCTCCTGGTCCCCGTACTCCGCTGTGGCCCTCACCGCCTTCTCAGGGTAAAAACACTGCTCTCACTGCCCCCAGAGCTGCAGGTCCAGACCAGTGTGGGCGGGTCCCGGCTTCAAAATGTCCAAAATGGTGTGCGCTGACCTGCTGCAGTACCACCCCAGGCCTGTGGGGGTGGACCCGGAATAAGAATTAGCCAATGCCAATGTACCTATCCTCTTGAATCCTCTTAAATGAATGGGGCTAGTGCAGCTAACGCACAAATACATTATAACACAATTTCCAGCCTCCGCGGCCATTTTGACATGTGATGGTTTCTGCACAGACGAGGCCCAAACCAATAAATGTAGAAGAAGACAATTAATGACTCTGAATTATTACAAGACACAGACATCACAAAAAATATCAAACCCCAGAGAGAGAGACCACTGAGGTTCTGGGCCTCAGCAGGAGGAAGATAAATGTTGTATCGAGAGTAACACACAGACCAAGAGCCTAAACCAATCCGTCCCAGCTCTTCACACGCTGCTGTGAGGTCACTCTAAGGTTCCACTGGATTGGTGCACTTTACTTTGGCCATTTGTCTGACTCCACACAGAGATGGAGCAGGTCACCAACAAGAGGCACACAGACCTACTTTTCGTAATAGGCGAAACCGGGGCACCTGGAGGAAACCTATGCCCACACGGGGTCGTCTGTTTGGGAGTTTTAAAACCGGTTTCAGGCCCTTGTGTGTAAGGATTAGTGAACGGAGGATAGAGATGATCCAGGACATTATGGACACGGGCTGAACAAAAATATCTTGAATTGAATTGATTTGTTTATACAGTAATTCCAGTCTGCGTCCTCTTCGTCACTAACTGCTCCTCCTTCTGTAAATGACAGTAGGGTTTCTCCCTCAGGTACGCCGACATGTTGACGCCCTACATGAACTCGGTGCCCGCCATCATCGCCAAAGCCTCCGCCATCCACAATCCCATCATCTACGCCATCACACACCCCAAGTACAGGTACAGCCTCGTCACGTCCTGTGGCCTCAATCCCCCTGATGCAAAGTGGACCGAGAGGATGGTAATGTGGGACACTTTCAGCTGATTAATGTGTTCTCTGAGGATCTGAGGATAACGACACAGACCGTGGGACCCCCCAGAGTGAGGCTCAGAGGCAGTGGCAGGGGAGGAGACAGAAGCAGGGCCGGTGTAACGCTGAGATACACTGCCTTGAAGAGATGCACTGCCTCAGCTGTTTATGATGTAATGCAAACCTGCGCATGCGCGTCTCACGGCAGCCGAAGCAAACCAAGATGGCGGACCGTGAATGGCTAAAAGTTGCAAAACGAACGAATTAAGACACGAATGTCACTTTTAATGCAATTTGAGGCGAGATGTTGATGGTCCCGTTTTGTCACATGTGGGTTTTAAGAGTCAAAGTTTCGTGCAAAGTTTAGTTTAAGCAGTCAACTGCGCCTGTGAAACCACAAAGCTAATGCTTTCATAGCAGCCTCCGCGGCTGCTGACGTAGGCTGATGACGTAGGCTGCTGACGTAGGCTGATGACGCGTCCTGTGGCCACTCTACACTCTTACACTGGTCTGTCGGGTTGATAATGGAAAATGGGGGAAAAAATCAATCTAATTAAATATTTTGTTTGAACACACTATTGTTAATCATATTAAATACAGTACGATACATGTATTGAATGAAATTTATTATTTCCATTATCAACCCGACAGACCAGTGTAAGAGTGTAGAGTTGCCACAGGACGCGTCATCAGCCTACGTCAGCAGCCGCGGACTGCTATGAAAACATTAGCTTTGTGGTTTCACAGGCGCAGTTGACTGCTTAAACTAAACTTTGTACAAAACTTTGACTCTTAAAACCCACATGTGACAAAACGGAACCATCAACATCTCGCCTCAAATTGCATTAAAAGTGACATTCGTGTCTTTATTCGTTCGTATTTCAACTTTTAAAGAAATTCACGGTCCGCCATCTTGGTTTGCTTCGGCTGCCGTGAGACGCGCATGCGCAGGTTTGCATTACATCATAAACAGCTGAGGCTGTGCATCTCTTCAAGGCAGTGTATCTCGGCGTTACACCGGATCTAAGGGGTCCCAGGTCACGAGACATCACTGGATACAACACAAACACACATGTAGTCTTTGTTTGTTTGTAGGACCGATATAGGATCAATATTCTTAGTCTACTCCAGACCTGGGAAAAATTTGTTTTTATCGTTGCATTTCCTGTTTGATTCTCTGATCTGTGTTGGCGAATCAACGGTTTTTGTAAAGTCCTGAGATAACTACTGTGCTTTAGGGACATACAAAAATACATTGAATTGATTGGAAAGTGGAGCCTGGAGTTGGCTGATGGTGGACTCTGGTCCTCTGTCGCTATGATCAGACTGAGATAGACTCTGGTCCTTCACTCTCTGGTCCTACAGCCTCTGGTCCTACACCCTCTGGTCCTACACCTTCTGGTTCTGTGTCCTAGGATCAGACCGATCTAGACTCTGGTCCTACAGCCTATGGTCCTACACCCTCTGGTCCTGTGTCCTAGGATCAGACCGATCTAGACTCTGGTCCTTCACCCTCTGGTCCTACACCCTCTGGTCCTGTGTCCTCGGATCAGACCGATCTAGACTCTGGTCCTACACCCTCTGGTCCTGTGTCCTCGGATCAGACCGATCTACACTCTGGTCCTTCACCCTCTGGTCCTACACCCTCTGGTCCTGTGTCCTAGGATCGCTCTGGCCAAGTACATCCCGCTGATGGGACTCCTGCTCTGTGTCCACCCGCGGGACCTTCACTCCGGCAGCAGCAGCTTCATCTCCACACGCCGCTCCACCGTGACCAGCCAGACCTCAGACTCTTCCCACTTCAGGAGGCAGAGCACCAACAAGTCCCGGCTGTCGTCCGCCTCCGACAGCGAGTCGGTGAGAACACCCTTACGTTAGTGCGCAACTGCGTGGATACATATGTGAAGGATAGATAGATAGGTAGGTAGGTAGATGGAGGATGAATGAATGGATGGATGGACACACACACACGAGTATAAGTGGAGTATTAGTGGAGGGAACAACGGAAAACGAACGTCATATAGATGGCAAATATTTTGGTCCATATAATACGTTGATAGGACGTCGGACACCGACCGGTTCTGTACCACAGTTGCAACCTTGAATGAACGTCCAGATGACTTGAAATTACGTTTTTTGACATCTGCTTGCTTAGTGGGAAACGGACTGAAAACAACGATCATATAAACGTCAATATTGTGGTCCTATGAGCCTTGATCAGGACGTCAGACCCACCGTTCCGTAGGGGCGCACATTCAAACTTGAATTGACGATCCAACAACGAAACATTTGGAGGTTGAGGTGACGTCGGAAACGACGTCGAGAAAACGTTCATTCAGCACCCCACCAGTGACCTATATGCGACGTTCAAATTAACTTGATTCAAACGTCGGCTTGCTTAGTGGGAAGTCCATGGTTGAGGATGCACTGGCTTTGAGTCAACAAAGAAAGTGAAAGTGTGCCCCTTGTGCTGGTGTTTGCTGCTGGAGAAGCTTGCAGGAGTGGTGAAGGTTCAGCCCAGCCCACTAGTCTTGGCCAGAAGTCTGAGTAAGTAAGTAATCTTTATTTATAAACCCGTCTTTCACTGCACATCAGAGTCTCAAAGCGGTTTACAATTGTTAGTTTGGGCATTTGTCTCTCCGCATCCACTCAGAGATGGGAGCGGGTCGCCAGTAAGAAGGCGCATGCCATACCTATTTGTACATATTTT
The DNA here is from genome assembly GCA_964034765.1 of Knipowitschia caucasica. Classification (NCBI taxonomy): domain Eukaryota; kingdom Metazoa; phylum Chordata; class Actinopteri; order Gobiiformes; family Gobiidae; genus Knipowitschia; species Knipowitschia caucasica. The sequence goes on from OZ035840.1 coordinate 34,295,819, forward strand.
TAGTGGTAGGGGTACCGGAGTACCTGGAGGAAACCTACGCAGACACGGGAGAACATGCAAACTCCATTCCAGAAAGGCCCTGGTCCGACCGGTCGATACGCACCCAGGACCTTCTTTGCATGATAGCGAGAGTGCTATCGCACTCAGACCACCGTGGCGCCCCAGGGCCTTTGAAGGTTATCTAAAAGAGCACCTTCATTAAACCTCAAATACCCTGTCCAAAAACATCCCAGAGTATGTCACTACACTTTGGGTATGCGTTTATAACTAGCGTTGCTCCCCAGCTGGTCTTCGGCTTCTCCAGACCGAAATGAAGCAGCATTTGGACAAGAAGGCGTATGGTCAACGAGCTTCGGTATAAGCCTGGTGACACGGGCTCCCAACTTCTCTTATACCAATACCATGCTCATCAATGACCACTACCATTTCTCTGTCCTTATGTTGTAAAATACAAGAAGCTGAGTGAACACCAACTACGTCTTTCACCACACCTTGGGGGATCCGAAGGCCGCCTCAGGTCCTCGATGTGAATATGCTGGAAGCTCCTACAGCATACGGAGTGACCAGCAAAACATCCGGCCATCCCTTGCGTGATGAGAAGGCATCTCCCTGTTGTTGCTTACACCACGAAGGTTGAGTTCTACTGAACCTGGAAGATGGCTGAAAAGTGGGAGTCCCTCAATGAAATCTGTAAAACGAACACCATGGATTGGGCACACCCTCTCTAATACACTAGACCACAAGGAGACAATGAATTGTTTCAAAGTATCCCTGGACGAGGCCCCCGACCCCCAATTTTGTTATACCAGGATAGATGAAACAATAATTGAAACAGAGGACAGCTACACAGAGACAATGTGGCATAAAAAACTATAGTTGGATGGTCTGTTGCTACTAACCCTCAGGACGAAGACTGTGTTCCAGGGAGGGAAAAACGTAAGAATTCAGATCCAGACCTGCAGAGTGGGACAACCAAGATACTCGGCTCAGCGGGTTCTCTTTCACACCCGCGTGAGGGGAAAAAGGTGTGAATTTCCTGCATGAGCTGACCCCCATCCTCCCCGCAGCTGCAGCTCCCCGCACGTAAATTTTGGAACATGCACAGTAGCGGAAAACAAACAACAATGGCGGCGGGACACAAACTAGCTTGTGGGCTTCGAGCTCGGCAGAGAGGATAATTCTACTCCTTCGGTCATCCAAACGAGACCTCTGCAAAGTTTGTCCGAGCTTCATTCCATTTTCATCAACTGCTGTTAATATTACAGAAATGATGTTGGCGCTCGGCGAGGCTGGCACAGAAGTGGGTATACTGGCCAGGAGGGGGGTTGTTTCTTTCTTACCACTACTGGCCGGCAGTGGTGAGCGCTAGAACTACATAGTTTTTTCAACCTTGTATGAACGCTGGAAAATTTGCATTAGGAGCCCTGGTCAGTTGCGTTGCTGCTAATAGCCTGGAAATGTTTGCGCAGCGTCTCAGTATACACTCAGCCGGCCGGAGTCACTCACAGTGGGTTTTGGCAATTTCCTTTTTATAAAACTAAACGAAAAAAAAGGAATAACAATGGTGGGAGTGGCGTCGCCCAGTTGTGCCAAAATAACAAACTCAACAAAACTAGTCAACAAAAGAAGGAAACAAAAAATGCCAAGTCTATTTATACCTAAATAAGAGTAGGCGGTGTAAAACAACAAGGATGGCAACAACTGCTAAACTAATGCATCTAACAAAAACAGCTGAGTAGAGAGAGTGGAGAGAAAATGAGCCAATACTAACATATTCCCATTGGCAGACCTCCTCAAAAACGCTTTACTGGCTGAACAAAAGTTTGGCTCTTGGCCAAAGCGCCGTTCCAATTTGTGTCAATGCTGAGGGGGTGAATTTTTTGGTCCACCTAGTTTTACCTTGCTGTGAATTTTTGAAGTCTCCAGCGCAGATGTGTTTTTTTTCCATAGACTGTATAGATTAACGACAGAGTCACGCCTATCTCCGCGTTCTAAATAATGTCCAAAAAAAATGTGCTCTACCTGGAACAATCCAAATTGGCCGCGAGTGTCCCGCCCACAAGAAAAATTGTGGAAAAACGCATCTGGCATGCGCCAGCCGGCGCTGCCCCATTCCATTTGAACGAGAGACTTCAAAAATCACAGCCAGTAAAACTAGAGTGGACCAAAAAAATTCCCCCCCCCCCCGCCTTTATAGTTTAAAATGTTACAATGTATTTGAAATATATGTTAATATAGAAACAGGTAATTATATATATAAATAAAGAGGTATATATATATATATATGCAAACATGTGTATGGCAATTAACACAGACTAATGTGCATCTAATCAAAAGCCAAACGTTATTTTCTAATTCAGATAAATAACAAATCCCAGAGGATGTTGAGGTAAGAGGGTACAGTTTTTAACAGGGCAAAATCTAGTGCAAACTTTAAACGCACTTCCGCAAAAGTGCAAGTACAAAAACTTAAAACAATTACAAACTTTTGCGCTTCACCTGGTGTCTTAGCTCCGAAATTCGACTATTGAATGGACTTTCTCACATCAGCGTCTATGGCCGTACCGGAAACTGTTTTAACAACAGCATCAGTGGGAACAGAACAACGATTCCACCCAATTCATCCGCTTAAGCATCCCGTCCCCGACTCGCCAACCTCTTCCTCTCCCCATAGCCCCCGCTCATCCTCCCTCCTGCATAATGCAATCAAAACTGGAAGACAACCCAAAAACTCTAAGAATAAGTTACCTTGCAGAGCTTGAATAGTTCCTCGGGTCGAGAGCCTGCCGACGCTCGGCATTAGGATCCAATTTGCTGACGCCCCCTTTCAGGTTGACCCTTGAGGAGGACTTCAAATCAAAGAGCCCATCATTACACCCGAGCCAGACCATTGGCGAGGTGGGTACAAGTTTTTGTGCCGTCTCCAACTATTGGATGAGATAGTGACATCATCGCGACCCGATTTTCACACCTTTAAAGTAATAGAAATATGACCATGACAAGGATGAAAAAAAGGAAAGTCACTACAATGCATTAGAATGGATGACATCACACAAGCATAAGAAGGCTAATAATGGCAAGAGGGGGTGTGGGGGGGGGTGGGGGGGGGGGGGGGGGGGGGGTGAGTTTTGCGTGTTAAAGGTTAATACAGGCGTCGCGCATGTCATAATTTCCCCTTATACATTTTCCAGTTAAATGCCAGTTTTGAATCTACTTTAATGCAAAAATGTAAATATATTTAAGGCTTATTTTTGGACAAATTTCACTTAAAAAAGAAGCGACTAAACACCCCTATCCAGATCTTACTCCACCCCACTATCCCAAAAAGTAAAAAAAACTCCAGGAAGAAAGGAGGCGTGGCGAGAGGCGTTGGGAGACGCGGGGAGGGGGAGTTGTGGGTGAGCGGTCTCTGCTCGGTTGTCATTATTTAGACGGAGAGGTCGGGGATGTGAGTGCAGTGGCTCTCACAGCGGGGCCTGTAAGATCAAATCCCCGTCTCGGGTCTTCCCTCCTCATCTCCCGCTCCCTGGCCGCGTCGTGACCGGCATGTTGTGCTTCCAACGTCCCACAAAACGGCTACAGAAACTACCTGACTACAGTTAACTACACACGAGAAACGCTGCGCTAAAAAACTTCTAAAATACTATGCTAATAAATTGCTAACCTGAAATCGATGTTAAAAGCGGCTCGCCCGTATTCCAACTCTAACTCGCACAGGGGGCGTTGCGAGACTCTGGCTGGCTTTTATACCGCCGATCACAGAGCGCGGACCGATACAACATGCTGGCAGAGCAAATGGGGAGGACGCGGCACCGAAAATTCAAATGTAGTGTAGCCAAAGAATAAATTTAGAGAGGGCGCTACACAGCGGTATTTAGGCTTCAAAGTGAGAGTTTATCTATTTTGGCACTAAAATGTCCAAGAAAATTATTACCAGACAATGTAGAGAGCGCAATAAGAAACAATATTTATCGGCAGTTATAAGCCCCTCAAAAAGTTGATTTGTGCTTAGTTGTCCTTTTAATCACCGAAAATTTTTATATGCCCCCCGCAGAAACCCTTATCACACAAAAATGACAGATTAACAAAAAACTTACTTGGAAGGTCTTCAAGGTGTGGAACGTGACGTTTCACCTGGCCCCGTCACTCTCAGTATGGGTGCATCAGCATGTTTTTGGGGGGTGTTGTCAACTCTTGGGTGGACGGGGCTCAGGAGACAAGCTTTCTCACCAGTCCACAACAGAGCTGAAATTCGGAAAAAAAAAAAAAAAAACTACAAGATTTTAACAGACAGCAACCATGAAGACCAAGGTTATTGTCTCAAGAAGCGACACATCAATTGATGTATAAGTAAATCATTCCAAGAGCAAGTATAAAATGGACCACTGACCTATCATGTAGACCACTTGTGCAAAGTCAAGCCCGCGGCCAAATCCCCGCCCGCAAATGAATTTACATGGCCCGTTGCCTGCCATTGACGCACTATTACGCAATTGCGTTTTCCGCTATTTTCATGTTCCAGATGTCTATTTTATTCTAATATGTGTTTGGGGGGATAAGCTTGAAGAGCATATTGGAATCGAGCCCGCAGGTGGCAGCAGCGCTCGCTGAATGGTTTTGAAAACAGCTAATGCCTTTATTGTGGCCTCTTTTTCTCAGCTTTTTTGGTGATTTCAGTAAAACTCCCTCGCTACTCAACGGGATATACAAGCTAAAACAAAATTCTTTTTGCTGATGAAAGTAGACAGGCAAATTCTTTCAGAATCGGGTTTCGGATTTCCAGATAGTCATAAAGTACACAATAAACAATAGTCTTGGGTCCTAAAAATCTATAAAAATCAATCAAAACGCTGGCAATATGGTAGTACCTGTCTGAAATAGGCTGACAGGCAATGAGTATAATAAACATTGAACCATCCGGCCCCTCGGCTCGCAGCAAATTTGTGTTATTGGCCCTCTGATGTATATGACTTTACATGCCTGATGTAGACTATATCATGCTCATTTACCATGGCTCATTAACAGGTAACAATTATTTAAAAATAATACAGATTGTGGCTGATTGGTATCAACTTGCACATTCATATTAGACAAAATGCAACCGCATTTTCTTGCTTATTGGTGCCATGTGATACCAATATTGATGGTTATATCAAGTCTCGATACTGTGCCTTTAACTACCAGGTCCCGCAGTATAGAGTTTCTTATGTAAGGCCTTGATCTGGCTCAGCAGACCTATAGTAAAAGTCATCGCTTTCCTGGCTTGATGATGTTGCCTGCGGACCGGGCTGAACCGCAACCACTCCTGCACAGCTTTCTTCTTCTCCAGCACAAACAGCACAAGGGCACACTTTTCACTTTCTCTTTGTGACTCAAAGCAGTGGCGTCCTCAACATGGACTTCCACTAAGCAAGCCGATACGTTGAATCAACGTAATTTGGAACGTCGAATAAGGTCACTGGTGGGTGCTGAATGAACGTTGTTCCTCGACGTCGTTTCCTCCCGACGTCACCATCAACCTCCAAATGTTACTGGATGGCACGTCAATTCAAGGTTTTGAATGTGGTACGGAACCGGTCGGGTCTGACGTCCTATCAATGTCTTCATATGCCCAAAATATTACGTTTTATATGACGTTCGGTTCAGTCGTTCCCACTAAGCTAGCTGATTCAAAAACAACGTAATTTTCCAACGTCATCTGACGTTCTTTCAAGGTGCAATGGGGTACAGAACCGTCGTGGTCCGACTCCTAGCAACGTCTTATATGACCAAAATATTGCCTTCATATGACGTTCGTTGCTCCGTTGTTCCCGCTAACAAGCAGATGCAAAACACTGTCATTTCAACGTCATCTGGACTTATCTGGACGTTTCAAAGACGATCGCGGCCACGTTCATTCAAGTTGAAATGTGGTACAGAACCGGGGTCGGGTCCGACGAAGCCTCTCGACGTCTTATATGACCAAAATTTTTGACGTTGATATGACTCCCCATTACAGTTTCTATTGAAACTACTTATCCTCTGCAGAATCACTTACGGGTCGAGACTACTTTTTGCAATAGGCAGGCAAGGTTTATTTGTATAGCACAGTCAAAACAAAGGAAACTCAAACACTGAAACAAAAATAGAAACAATCAAAACAGGCATTACAATTATAAATATTGACAGTAAATTAAAAAGATAAAAAATAAAATCTCTCATAAAATCGCCATTGAAGCAGAAACAGAAGTGTTTTTAAACCGGGATTTAAAACATTGTCAAAGAAGAAGCCTGGTCTCACATTTCCCAGGAAGACCGTTCCAGATTTTAGCCTTGTGAAACTGAAATGCAGGCTTTTATCCAATGTTTAGTTCTGACTCTGGGCAATACACGATAAACACAGCAGTCAAAAACCTGAGAAACAACGTAGTAAAGGATATCAGTCATTATTTGTCAAATGGAGCTGCATTAAAAAATCATGTTTCCTACATCAAAGTACACGTTCAAGCACACAGGGCACAGTGTTATAGAACACTAAGTCTGAACATTCAGCAAAGTAACAAAAAACATGATTGTAGCCCTATGTTTGGATCCGTAATAAACAGGCACACGCCACAACTCTAGGTTTCCCCAGATGTACAAACACAATCTGAAAGGCAGAAGAATGCATTTAATGAATGTTGAGGTGTTCCAAACATGTGGTCCTCTCTTGTCTGCAGTCTCTCATAACAAGGTCCAAGCACAGCCCCTGAAAATGTGGAACATGTTTTAGTTTCATCATAATGTTGCAAAGTGATATAACCAACACATAACTTTCTAGTAATGCCCTCAACCACTCGAATCCATCACCAGGGGATACAAACCTTAGGCACTGCACCCTCGCTTGAACACTGGAAGACACTCTGTCTAGAAAACTTGGGATAAGGCTTTGGTCATTGGAGTAAAGCCATGTAAAAAAACAATTGCAAATGTGCATTTGTTTTGCACATGGACACAAATTAGCCCCTGAAAGCTGACTTACCCCTGTATACTGGTACACATGTTGCATTCTTCGCGAGGGGGGCATTTTCCCCTTGTTGTTCTTTTTCCCTCATGCTTGAGTGAGTTGCATGAACAATCTGAGAAAAAGAATGTTTTCAAGAGAATACACCAAATAAGGTTTATTCGAAAAACCACATAATAATACAGAAGAAACAATCAATGTGTGAGAGTGTGATTCTTACCTGTCGAACACCTTCAACACAGTCTGACACCTGTAAAAGACTCAAACAACACATGACACATTAGGACACTCGAGAACATTAGTTATTGCAACATGCATGAAAATTATACACTAGCTATGGATTTCACAATAATTGGACTGCATTAGCCAAAGGTAAATGTATGTTAATTAACATAGGCTGGTTTTAAAGTTTATAAGAAAAAGTAAGAAATTGAATAGAGGTTGCAAGCGCTAGTTAGCTTGCTACCAAGCAGCAGATGAATGGATATTTAATATTTGCAGCTAAGCAACTAACCAAAATAACAACTGTAGTGGCTCATATTTTAAACAGCCACAGTGAGAAGAAGTGAAAGTCCTCTGACATTGACGACGCTGGGAAGACATTAAATCTCCATTTAATTAGACAAAGCAATACATGAACATTAAACTCTCTTTCTGACAGCAGGTAACATCATGTGGTGCTCCTATTGGTCCCACATGGTCCCACATGGTCCCACACCTGAACTCAACTCCACTGATGACATCACAGGTGTCTAAATGATGGGAGTGTCCTCAAATATTAAAGCTGATCATCCCCTGTTTTTAAACTTAGTTTTTACTAGGTTTTCGACTGTTGTCCTTTTTGCAGTTTATAAACCATTGTGATCTATACAGTAACTTTTGATAATAATTTGAATTATTATAATTAAAACTCCAGAATCATAACCTTTTTTAAACACAGAGTTTGTTGGACAGTCTAAGCCTAAGAATTCTAATGTGACTAAAAAGAGTTTGAAATATGAAAAACAAAATCATATTTATAAACTTTACCTTAAAAAACTAAAAAAGGTGTCTCCCTTGCAGCTGAGCAGATGCCAGCCGGTATGTTATAGATTCATCACTGTGCGAGGCAAATTTCAAAATACAGATAATATACGAAATATACTTAACAAAATTCCACGTATAACGTGAGAAAACAACTTACTTCTGTCTCCACAAACTCTTTTCAATGTGGAAATGATACATCTATATCTAAAAACTCGGTGCAGACTGTGTACATTACTAGAAGGTGCATTCCATAAAATAAAGCAGGCAGCGACCAGAGGTAACAGATTTCAACGTCTGGGAAGGCATTGCCTTTACGTCCAGAAGCACACCCATAAACGTCGAGTAGACGTGAAAACAGGTCCTCGACGACCCTCACATGTCAGGCTTGTAACCTCGTATAAGTGGTGGCGTTCGTTGTTTAGGATGTTAGCTATTATTTTTTCACATAGTCAGAAAAATATGCCTGCAGTGGTGTAGGCGGTTGCGTAATAGACTTCAGTCCAACGACGCAGGTTCAAATCCCAGGTCGGAGAAATGATTGACTTTTCCACTTTTTTAGCGAACAATTTTTCTTGGTTTTGGTTAAAAACGGAATAACACTCAACAACCTAGAAATTATGTAGTGGCTATAATAAACTTGTTGACCCATGCATTTTGCATAAATTCCAAAGTGGCTCACCCCTTATTTACAAACTTGAGATTGTTAGCTCAACAAATTGCATACATTCACAAGTTTTATTATTAGCCACTACGTAAATCCTATGTTGAGTGTTTATTAGGCTTTAAACCAACAGAAAAATTGTTCGCATAGAAAAAAAAAAAAATCGAAACAAATATGTAAAGATAATGATACAACAAACACGTGGACCTGTGGAACACACGTATCCCAAGCTGGCCACATTTTGCTTAATCACTAAACGCCTACCAGTCAGGTGAACAACACCATAGAATGCTTCACAGCCTATAGTAATTGTATTGCTAGATCAAGACGTTCTGCGTCGGAAGTCCGAAGACCTGTTTTCCACGTCTAGAGGAGGTCGGGATGGGACTCTTATCCACGTCTATGGGGAGGTCATTGTTTTACGCCAGATGGCGCACCTTGCACAGACGTCGTTGGACTAATAAAGGTCACGACCGAGCCGAGCGCGATATTGACGTGATCGGGAGGTTGAGTGGACTCGGATGTTTAGTGGGGTTCATGTTTCAATGGAGTTTTTCGATGTGCACCCTGACTCTCGGGTGATAAGACAACAGAGTGACCATGTTTTTATCTCCAATTGGAAGAGAGTGTGCAAGTCTTTCGCTTAATTGGTACCGTTGATCACTTTGGATGACCCTTGGCAGCCAAAACAATGAGAAAACTTTACCAGAGCCCTGACGATGACCCGGATTCATGAATTTGCCTCCGCAGGCAACTGCTTCGGGGTACCTGTGGATGCACCGAATGGTAGCCGAAACCCGATTTACAGTCTTATATTTTTGGCAACAGGGGTCCACACAGTCCATATTAACTTTTATTATTAATGGACATCCACCCCCGTAATAAGTTATTTGATGCTTCTCTATTTTTGTGTAAAGATTATACTATGGTTAAGGACTTGACAAAGACCAACTCCCCATTCGGTGACCGCAAGGAGGATAATTGCAAACACATGCAAGCTAAAAATCGTTAAAAATCGGAAACGATATTTATTTCAAAGTTTGGGTAATAGAAATGGAAGGATCTCTCTATTCATTTAGTTCTGATGTTGGGAACCACCCTGTTTCTTCTGATAGAAGACATAGAGTGGCAAGTTAGACAATGAAAATAAGAGTAACATTTGTAAAATTTCATGATCATATTATTATAGACTGACGTGGAAAAAAACTTTCCCCCATTCTCCAATATCAGAGGAAACTCGAAGACACTGAGGGTAAAAAATGGGAAAGAATTATCAGTCAACAAGGTATATCATTCAAAATATTTTCCGACTTTAGTCTGATGTTGGAAACCTCCAGGTTAGTAAATATTTTAAAATAGGCTCTTACCCAAACATGTTGAGTTGCTTGGAATGATTACAGTTAATTGAATTATCACAACCATTGCCTGTTCTTTTATTTCTTGTTGGCCTTTTCTATTTCTGGGCTCCTGGTCTCAAGCCATGAAGAAAGACAAATGCTTTCATTTGCCTACTTACGCCAAACCACCCCTTTTTATATGTGGAATAAAATGATGCAAAATTGGAAAAATCATGCAAAGATAATTATTTCCCTGATTAAAATTGACAAATTTAATTGCGGCAAAGGTCTAAAGACAGTTCAGGGACCATTTTGCAGTTTTGGATCAAGAGGCATTTAATTGATAACATCAAAAAGCTAGAGAAGCCACTTTTCATGTACACTTTTTGTACAATAAAGACTGTACGGTAACAGCTTCAGTCCCAGTGCCTACTGACATCAGTTTTGAAGGGTCGTGTGACTTTACTGGTCACGGGTTGGGGCGGCTCACCGCACAGAATAGTTAATATGCAGACCCAGTGGGATCAAGGGGCAGACAAATTGTAGGTATATTTGGTAACCTGGAGAAAAATAGAACCCATTTGGAATTGTATTTTGAGTCTGGTTTGCAAGGACAGAAGCCCCTCGTACAGAGAAAAAATAATATACCTTATCCAATGAAACAGCAGTGAATGTCCTTTCAGAACACCAACTGGTGCCTGATGAGATTAATTCAGAAGATTATCAACACCCTAAAGGAATCATGCTGTATCCAAAAAAGTCTAAATATTTTCCAGTCAAGATCAAAGAGGACATTGGTGTTACCTGGATGCTACAGGGTGCATAGTGCAGAGGAAGACACTCAAGCCATTTTATGGAATGAGACCGTGGTAAGAAACCCTTTCAAAAGGTGCCTCACCACTGCCCATAGCTACTCTGCTACTTGGATCACACCACACGAACCCATTCCATTATATACTTTTTTACAGGCAACGTTATGACAGATGCAGGGATGGAGAATGTTTGTAAAAAATGCCTTGTAAAAGGCATGTAAATATTTTGTGTGCGATGGATCTTTGGTTCTGCTGCATTCCATACCACGACGACTTTGTCGGCTCTCCATTGGGGAAAACCTCCTCCATGAAATATGATGTTAAATTTAGGGGCAATATTTTGGAGAGGCTTTTGACTTCCACATCCATCCAACCAGGTTTGAGCCATGTCATGAAAAACGCCACGACCTCTGCAAAAAAGGATTGTGTTTGGGCGCATTATTTTGTAAGATACCTTTTGATTTTAATATACTGCTTTATGAATGTTTTTAAATAATCCTCAGGTCCTGTTTATGTATCTTAAATTCGCATTTTTATTTTATTTATGAACCCTCTGGGACACTTAGGTCCTGCAATATCTCTTAACTGTCCCTAGAGTCCAAAACTACTCATGGTGAGCTGTTAATTTTATCTGATGTACTGAGGTTCCACTGTTTCCATGGTGTGGATTTATTATTTCTGTATTTTGGTTTTCATTTTGACATTATGTACTCTGGTTCATTTCAGTTTTATACTTCATGTCCTGTCCCCTGTTGATTGTCTGCCCCGCCCTATGTGTTCTTCTGTGATCGTCTGTGTCCCTAATTACCTGATGCTTCTCGCTCCCCTCTCTTGTCCCTGTGTGCTTGGTTCATTGTCATGGTCAAGTTCCCTCTGGGTTCCTCGGTACTTTGGATTTTGGAGGTTTGTGTTTTTTGCCTTGGACTTAATTGTATATTAAATCTTAATTATGGCATTTCCTGCGTTTGAGAGTCCTCACTCATCTCCACCTCATGATACAACGCAAGCTTCAATTATAAAAAGTATTGACACCAGTCTTTTTATTTAAAGATTTTAGGTTTAGTTTAGTTTTTTATCAAATATTTAATAATATTACAGGTGGCTATGCATGTTTTATTAATGTAGATTTAATTAATATATACACTACTAATGAGGGTGCTTTTGAACTATGGTGCAGGCTCATGACAGCCACCACGCCCCCATCCAGAAATGTATAAGGGGAAGAAAGGGATGGATATTTATAACGTGGGCAATTTTTGTAGTAACATTTTCGTACGATAAATTAGCAGCTTTTAAAGTATTCAATATTTTTTTGGGGCGAAGGGGGGGTTATATAGTCTGTGTATTTTGGGATTGCTAAGATTAAGGAGGATCTTTAAGTAATACTCCGATGAATTTCGTTTTTTATCTCCTGAAGGAGTTAGCGTTGCCTCGATCCCAGACCGTTGTGTGTGCAGTACCAATCGACTCTGGGGAGCATGGCAGAACCACTAGTCAAGTAGCAGTACCCTCAAGAATTGGATGAGATCCTCACAAGTGCCAACAGTTGTGTCCTCCCCTCCTTCTCAAGGATAGCTAGTTTTTTTAAACCCTTGCGAAACCTTCCAGGAACTGATGAGGATGTCTGCCGCGGGGATGATGTCTTTGGGTATCTTTAAGAAGACTATCCGGAGCGGATAATATGGAACATACGACGTCACTCCAAGATCCTCCTGTACGAGTCATCGCACACAGCCCAGAGCCAATTATCTTGAATACTACTATGGCCATAGCCAATCCAATTTTGTGATTAGTTTCCAAATTCATTGCGAACAATTTGGGCCTTAATTTACAGGACTCTCTGGTAAGTTATGTTAGATTAAGAGCGCGTACCAGCATGGGTATCCCCGGGCGAGGTTACAATCAGTAAGTCAGAAACATAGACGATGGCTACACCAAAACTTTTGTACATCATTTGTATTGACACCTCAGTTGGGTTGAAATATACATTTTAAAATTACTGTTTTGCGTTTATATTATTTTTTAGAATGACCTGTGTTACACAACCATTGTCATCATTTCAATGGAAGTGAGTGAAGGAGCACCACTTGATGTAGTTGGCTGGAGGTGAAACATGTTCTAGTACGCCAAATTCATGCCCAAAGGCTTGTGAGCCTCTGGTGGTCTGGATTAATCCTTGGTTGTCATAGAGAACCGCACCGAAAGCAGAACTGCTAAAATGAATATAATTTTAATAAAGGCCAATAAAAGTAAACACTGAAACCGGGAACAAGAGAAGGGGGGGAAAACAACATATGGTCCACAAACCAAAGAGGACAATGACACAGGGTCTAAATACACACAGGGGGACACAGTGGTAGCACATCATGAGGGCAAACAATCAACAAGACAGACGAGGAAGCAAAACTCACAGCAAGGGAAACCAAAAAAAATATCAAATTAAACCAGATACAATAACAGAAAGTCCACACCAATGAAATTGGTAAGTGTATTGAAAAGCACTTCCACTGACTTAAACAATTTTCCCGGCCAATTTCTAATATTTGTGCAGTTGCAAATTTTTGAAAAATTTGATTTTCCAACCAGTTTAGATCACTACACAAATGCATTTCATATTTTGTTCCCTATCCATCTAGGGTTTTTCCGATCAAGGTACTCAACCACCACTGCTCTGTTAAAATGTAACATTGATTTATTTTCATGATTTGGACAAATAGTCCTGGCTCCATATTCCAAGGATCTTTCCAAAGCCATTGATTCTGTAGAGCACTCCCTTCTACTTGACAACTTAACGCAATTAGGTCTGATACCAACGCCATTTTCAATATGTTTTGTCACATTGTTCCAAGTCCAACAAATGCATAATTGAGAAAGGGCTCCACTTTAGAGTCCCCTTCTTTTCCTCAATATTCATCAACGATCCTTGGCCACAAGTCATATCAAAATACCTATATACGCAGTCGACAGTCCATTTACACACTAATAAGGCCCATTTTCCGTTTTGTCGTCCTTCATTCACGCTTCTTAGATTCGCTCGGGAATCAGCACGCAGCGGCGTGAAAAATAGTACATCTTATCGCCCAAGTGGCAGGCTAAGTCCGCTTTAGCTCTGACCAGCGACTTAGACGCTCAGTATAAGACTGCGTGCAAACCTGTCTAGCCCAGAGGTGCTATGTTGGCCGAATGGTTAGCAGTAAAATACAGGGACCCTGAGAACCAGGTTTCGATTCTTGTCTGAGGCACATCTTTGTGGTTGCTTGTGGCAAAATTTGTTATTTTTTTTTCATTAAACAATATGAAATAATATCTTGTCTGTAATGTCTGGAAAAAAATCTAGTGAAATTCACTATGTTTTATACGTTTAAATATTTGTTATGTTTTTTTTGATAAACCGACCGTTACGTTACATCCTCCGCTCTGGGCCCGGAGCAGCTGCTGTTACCCCCCGCTCTGAACAGCGCAGTGAACGCACTGCGTCTGGCTCCGAGGCGCGGACCATAAGACACGCGGACTCACGGTTCCTCACTCTCGCTGCTCGCATCCTCTCTCTCTGCTCGCGTCTCTCTCTCTCTGCCGCGTCCTCTCCCCTCGCTGCTCGCCGTCCCTCCCTCTCTGCAGCGGGCGTCTCTCCATCTGCTCGCGTCCCTCTCTTCTCTTCGCTCCTCCTCTCTCTGCTCACCGTCTCTTGCTCTTGCTCTGTCTCTCTCTCTCTGCTCACAGTGCTCTCTCTCTCTGCTCGTATCTCTCCCTCATCTCTGCTGCTTCGCATCACTCTCTCCTCTCCACCTCTCTCTCTGCGCACGTCTCGCTATCCTCTCTCTCTCTCACACGCCTCTCTCTCTCGCTCGCACTCTCTCTCTGCTCGCATCACTCGCTCTCTGCTCGCATCTCTCTCTCTCTGATCGCAAATATCTCGCTACTCCTGCTCGCATCTCTCGTCTCTCTGCTCCGCGGTCTCACTCTCTGCTCGCGCTCTCCTCGACTGCTCGCGTCCGCTCTCTCTCATGCTCACCTCTCTCTCTCCTTCTGCTCTGCGTCCCTCTCGCTCGCTGCTTCACAACTCTCTCTCGCTCTCTCTCTGGCTCACCTCGCTCTCTCTCTGCTTCACGGTCTCTCTCTCCCCTTCTGCTCACCGTCTCTCTCTGCTCACGGCTCTCTCTCTCTCTCTCGGTGCTCACGCCTCCTCTCTCTCGCTGCGCGCGCTGCTCTCTTTCTGCTCACGTCCTCTCTCTCTCTGCTTCCACGTCTCTCTCGCTCGACTCTCCGCGCCCCTCTCTCCTGCTCACGTACGTCTCTCGCTCGCCAGTCTCTCTCTCCTCTGCTCGCTCTCGCTCTCCTGCGCGCGGCTCTCTCTCTCTGCTCACGTCTCTCTCGCGCACCTCTCGCTCTCTGCTCACGTCTCTCTCTCTCTCTCACGGTCTCTCTCTCTCCTCCTGCTCACTGTCTCTCTCTCGCTGCTCACGGGTCTCTACTCTCTCTCCTGCTCACGTCTCTCTCTCTCTGGCCACCCGGTCTCTCTCTCTCTCTGCTCCCTTCGCTCGTCAATGCTCGCGGTCTCTCTCTCCGACTGCTCACGTCTCCTCTGCGCTCCTCTCGCTGTCCTCTGGCTCACGTCTCTCTCTGCATCAAGTCTCTCTCTGGCTCCGCGGTCTCTCTCCCTCCTGCTCCACGTCTCTCTCTGCTCACGTCGCTCTCTGCTACCAGCAAGGTCCTCTCTCTCTCTGCCACGTCTCCCTCTCTCTGCTAACGACTCACTGGCTTCGCTCTCTCTCTCTCTGCTCACGTCTCTCTCGCTCTCTCTCGTTACTGGTCGACGTCTCTCTCTCTCTGCCTCACGTCTCGCTCTGTCTTCTCTCTGCGCTCTCTCTCACACTCGCGTCTCTCTCTCTCGGCTCACAGGTCTCTCTCACTCTGCTGCACCTCTCTCCTCTCTCGTCTGGCTTCACGACGGCCGACCTCTCTCTCGGCTCACGGTCTCTCTCTGCTCACAGTCTCTCTCTGCTCACGCCTCTCTCTCTCTCTCACGTCTACTCTCTGCTCACGTCTCCTCTCTGCTCCACGTCTCTCTCTCACTGCTCACATTCTCTCTCTGCTCCCTGCTCGCCGTCTCTCTCTCTCTCTGCTCACGTCGTCTCTCTCTGCTCTGCTTTCTCTGCTCCGCGTCTCCTCTCTCTGCTCACGTCTCTCTCTGCTCTCGCGTCTCTCTCTCTCTCTTCACGTCTCTCTCAGCGCACGTCTCTATCACGCTCTGCTCACGTCTCTCTCACTGCTCGCGCCTCTCTCTCTGCCTCCACTCTCTCTCTGCTCTCTCTCTCCCTGCTCACGGGGTCCTCTCTCTCTCGCTCACGTCTTCTCTCTGCTCTGCTCACCATCTCTCTCTTCTCTCTCTGCTCTCCCCCCCGCGTAGTCTCTCTCTCTGCTCACGTCTCCTTCTCTCTCTCTGCTCACGTCTCACTCTGCTCTCTCTCTTGCTCTACGTCTCTCTCTCTCCTGCTCACGTCGCTCCTCTCTCGTGCTCACTGTCTCCTCCTCGTCTCTGGCTCAACGTCTCTCTCGCGCTCTCTCCTCTGCCACGCCTCTCTCTCTCTGCCAAGTCCTCTCGCCTCTCTGCTCACCGTCTCGCTCCTCTGCTCACGTCCTCGCACACTGTTCTTCTAAAAGATGTTGTTTGAGCTGGAGGGGAGGAGCAGGAGAGGTCAGCAACTAGAATTGGTTGTGAGATTATGTAAAAGAAAGCCTAGTTCTCTCATCTTTACAGCATGGGAAGTTTTGTGAATGGTTATTGCAATCGGTGATTAAATGCAATTTTATTATAATAAGGATAGTAAATCTGACATTTAAAGTCAGTGCCTCCTCCCCTAATCACAATCCTCACCGCGACGTGCCACTGTCTGTCTGGCTATATTCATCTGATCATTTGATTTGTTCCCTCAACATAACACTTGTTTTTATGTTTTAAATGTGTAGGCTACTGTTTTTCAGCTTTGAAAGTAGTTGATGGGGGCCATTTTATGGCTATTAAAAAGCATCTGCCCTGTCCGTGCGCTTTTACCTGCCGGCACTCAGGAACATACGTGATTAGCCAACCCTCTCCAAGCTGTCTTCGTCGGCGTTCCGAAATGAAATGCACAGATTACATGATAGTGATAGAGATATGTAAACAATGGGCAACTCGCCGGCTGCGAAAAGGCAAAACTAGGCCATTCCAGTCCAGCTGGACACAAAGTTTGGTTTTGTGTTTGGTAGAAGGACGAGTGCCTGTGTGCCACTTTATGCTGTGATAAATGTTGTGTGCAGAACCTCAAGGTGTTAAGCGTCATTATGAGACGAAGCACGAGAAGACCTGCAAAGACAATCAGACAACGTAGAGCTCATTAAATGTGCTATGTCCAGATAGGAAAACAAGCTACTCCTTCAGGGTTTTTAATACCACAGCTAAAAATCACGGGACAGCAGCAGCTCTCCCTCCCCCACCCAATAACACAAGTAGCCGCACCCAAGGCCCCCTGCTGTTATTAGTCATTTACCTAAATTTTGCAAATCAATACATGCAAATGTTAGCAAGCCAACCTTCCTTGTCTTTTCAAAAACAGGGGCCAATTTCGCTTGTTTGCTAGTTTTAAAAACTAAGGCAGCAGTCATCAGCCAACTCCATTATATTGTAAAACACGGATAAAAGAAAGTTTCCCACCCATCATAACTTTTGTATTAAAGCAATATCGTTTTACAAGTTACTACAGTCTAGCAAACTATTCATATCAACCTTGCGGCACAACAAAACCACGCCAAAACACGCATGATATTCTAGATTTTGGACAATAATAAACATGGTTCCACACTCGGCAATCCAAGGTTTAAAAAAAATTGAATTTGCGCATCAAGAAAATGTCTGAGACGAAACACGCAAACTGCGAATCATATATATATTAAGCTCTGCATTTATATCTTTTAAATAATGTGGTTATAAACTCACATTAATGCACTTCTGGTGCTGGACTGTAAAAAATACAACTCAAAATTGGTTCACCTTACTAAGAATTTTTGCATTCACTGACAATACAATTGCCAGTTTGGAACTTTTGAACAAAGAAGAGCCATGGGCCTGTATAGTAGTAACAAAAACAAGAGAAAATATGAAGTACAAACACACAAGGTCTTTGATTGTATATCTGCACGTTTGTGTATCCGTTGTTTTAGGCTGACTGACGAGCCAATATAACCAGATATCTGTTTCCCCCTGTTTTATTGTTTCTGCCTGAATCACCACCTGTTGTGAATAAAAACTTGCCAAGTTGCCTCTGGTGTGCAAAGATCCCTGCCTATGCGTCTAATTTTCGTCAACTCACTTTCCTGAAGTTTCTGATGAAAAGTTCATCTTATTTGATATATTAAGTGATTTGACTTTTGAAGTTGTATGAACTTCTGAAAGTTCAAGTGGCTCACAGATAGTTCCATTCCAACTGGAAATTTTATTGTCAGTGAATGCAAAAATCTGAGTAAGGTGAACAATTTTTGAGTTGTCGTGTTTTACAGTTCACGCGAGCTATAGTGAGGTCACTTATCTGCGTTTGCGCTATTTAAATAGGTGTTATGGCAACCAGCTCAATTCAACATTTTGGAACAAACTAATTTGACCACAAAAATCACTGTATTTATTGTTTACCAACCTAAACGACTGGGCCAAGCCAAAGTAGCCCGTAATAATTTCTGGCTCAGTCTTAGAAACAGAAGGTCCCCGCCTGGTCACAGTGGTGTGCGGCACGGTGCTGAGTGGATAGCCTCGTCGCTTCTGACACAAGTCCTGGGTTCGAATCCCGGTCGGACAGGCCTTTCTGTGTGGGAATTGGCATGTTCTCGTGTCTGCATAGGTTTCCTCCGGGTGCTCCGGTTTTCCCCTACCCAAGGGACCTGGTCCTTGAAACGCAATAATAAAATAAACATCAGGATCTTTAAATGGTGGGGCTAAATTTAAACACAAATTAGGTAAGTTATTGTAGGGACAGTAATCTGAACTTAAAAAAATAAGTTTTACAGACTTGAAATTTCCAGTAATGAATTTAAAACACTTAGTGGCAAACTTGGAAACATAACTGTCACAACATAATAAGTGTGTTTCTTTCAAAACTATGAAGAATTAATTAATGCCTTCAACTCAAAAACCTTGCGCAGCCTGGTTGCTTTGGAAATTTTGAGTGAACTAACTTTATCTTTTTTACAGTGTGCATGGACCAAAGTCCCATTAAAATAATGGAGGAACAAATGCTCCTGCAGCCCTAACAGGACATGCGAGGTGCGCGGGTGTCCGGCCCGAAACCCGCAGTCCACCCTCGGGTCCCGCTGGTTTCGGGCGGGTTGGGATGCTCAAGAAATATGATCCATGTCATGGTGCGTGTGGGTCGTCGACAGAAAGCTCCTGATCCCTATATATTATTATATATGTGCGCCTACGGTATGCATGGGAAG
Source organism: Knipowitschia caucasica (assembly GCA_964034765.1). Taxonomy (NCBI): domain Eukaryota; kingdom Metazoa; phylum Chordata; class Actinopteri; order Gobiiformes; family Gobiidae; genus Knipowitschia; species Knipowitschia caucasica. The sequence continues at coordinate 34,315,100 of OZ035840.1, forward strand.
TCCCCTGAGTAACAATTTGCAATTCGGCGCAGGATGCGTTAAACAAAAAAACATGCGGGACAAACAGGATCGCTCCTTCCTACACCCCCTTAAAGCCTCGAGGAACACCCAGTCCGAGACAGACGTGTGATCTACACAGAGGCAGCACCGAGACTGATGACGGTGGTGGGCCTCACAGCCAGAGGCCAGGAAGCAGGGCCTCATTACTTTTAAATTAGCAAGGCAAGACCACAGGGAAACGCTGCGCCTGAGGCAACGCGTGTGGTGAAAAAGAGGTCGGCGGTCTTACTCACTTAGTTCATTTGATTTACTGAGCAGCAAATATCATGAATATAAGCTAACCAACCAACGAATCAATAAGACATATTTTATTCATAGAATCCCATAAATGTGTGGAATGTTCTGAAGATTCCTTTATTTCCTAGATATGAATTAATAAAGTTGACGAATATTGAGCAGAGTGGGGCCACCGATAGTCTGGACTCTTCCTGAAAAAAAATGAGCGGGATATCCTCGCAGTCGGCGGGTAATGACGTTCGCCGCGGAGGTTGATATTTACCGGTAAACAGAATCACTTATTACTGCGATTACGGTGATAGCTGCATCTCTCCAGCTGTTTGCGGTTTACGGAGTATAATCCACGAACTTAATAGCAAAATACACGGTAAGCTAACCGGGGTTTTTGGGAAACCAACACCACAGCACAATACATCTAAGAGTAAAGCTTTTAGAAATGATGGGTATATTTGAATCATGTCAACACGGTTGTTTGTACCCGCGGATCAGTGAATAAAGTTGCAAAACCGCCGCGCTCCATCACAGTCACTCTGCTCTGCTGCTGCTGCTAGCCGAAGGCGGCAGGGCAAAGTCCGCGAGTCCACTTTTCCGGGGTAGAAACGCGAGTCACGTGGCCCAAACGACCAATGGCCATTGGTTGACCTAATCCATTTTACAGGGTAACAAGGTGTTTGGGTTTTTAACATGTTTAAAATAGCTACGGTCTTTCTTTAGTCTCATAAATAACATGCTTAAAGGCGAGGTCTGTAACGTAGTTCCTGATAAATAACATGTTTATAGTTGAGGAACTGGTACAGTTGAGTCCCTCATAAATAACACAGTTTAAAGCGGAGGTCTGTAACTTTAGTCTGCATAAAAACACAGGTTTAAATGCTGGGGTTGTAACTTTAGGCTCATTAAGAACGTTTTAAAGCTGAGGTCTGTAACTTTAGTCTCATTAATAAACATGTTTAAAGCTCGGGTCTGTAACTTTAGGTCTCACAAATAAGCAATGTTTAAAGGCTGATAGTATGTAACTTTAGTCCTCATTAATAACAGTTTAAAGCGCGGTCCCTGTAACTTTAGTCTCATAAATAACATATGTATAAACTGAGGTCTGAATTTAGTCTCATATATAACACTGTGTGTGTGTGCATAGGCCCAAAAACATTTCCTAAGCATCAATTTAGATTGCTTACCTTTTATATATTGATATATTACATAGTAGTTTGAAAAAAATGTTTTCCGGAATTTTTCATGTTGGCAGCCAATCTGGATACTGGAGGCCATATTGGGAGATGCGGGGTCGGCCAAATTGTAAAATAATATCGAAGTTCCAACTCCTTGAAACTTGTTTCCTTCTTTACAGTGATTTTTAAATATGGTTTATAGTTAGTAAAATAGGGAAGTTACAGCACTTAGAAGATGAATAAAGGCTTGAAACTGGCAGAATAGAAGGTTCCACAGTATCCCTTTGTTTTTAAAACCAAATTATCTTTCACTAAACGCATAAAAGCACTTATCAATATGGGTAATAAAAATCAAAACCACCTTATTCTTCCTATTTTCATAATTCAAAAACGTTTTATTCCTCTTACTGAGCTTGGAAAGTACTGTGCTGAATTAAATCTGATTTGGTAATTAAAAAATGTAATCTTGCATTGCTAACTTTCTTACTTTTACAGTCAGTGGTAAATACACGGGCTACGGTGGTACACCTCTTAGACTATATTAATATTGTATGTGTAACATCTCAAGCGAATAGATTGAGTGAATATTCTCCCTTTTCCTCATTTAGTGATTTGCGGAGGAGAGGAGAGGAGCATCGAGAGAATTTTGCAGTTAAAATAAGATGACATTCCAGCTTGCTAAATTATTTGAAAGCATCTTCATTATATTGTTATATTTATGTATTTATTATAAATGTTAGAGATCCAGAGAAAAGGCGGTCGGCTTTTTTTCTGAGTGGTGGAGGAGAACACCTCGGAGGCGGTTTGAGTCAAAATAACGTTCACGTGATATTACCAATAGTTTAGTTCTCTATTCCATAACGATTATTTCTCCTCATTTTGGAAAGATCACCAACGTGAAATGCAAAAGTTTACGTTATATGCAGAGTTTAATGTCTGCGGTTATCCAGAGCCTGCCTGCTACAAGGCGTTGCCCGTTTTAAAACCAGATTGTCGATGTGCGCGGGGCAGAAACTCCGCCCAATGTAACCCTGCTCCACAAGTGCAGCCGGTGGTTGTTTTGGTCAGTGCAAAACGTCACTGGAGGGGGGAAATAAAAGACGATGTGAACACACGTGAATCTCGTGTGATGCACGCGTGAAAGGCGACAAAACGGAATGGGACCTACTGGAACGGCTGAATTTACACTTCACGCGTTACAGCACGTACGCGTTGAGTAGATAATACGCGCAGATACGCACCCCCCGGCCCCCCCCCCCCCCGTTAACTTAACTTTTTCCATGTTAACCTATGATGATATTTACACTTCTACTTAGCATCATCGCATGTATGACCGAAGCTGCGCTCTAGATGTAGGATGGATTTTCTAAATTTTTGGCGCGCACCAACGCGTCCCCTCCCATTGATATCTCATGTAACCATGATTTTTCTAGCGGGATCCCTTGGGCTTAGATTGCTTCTACACACACAAAGCACTTGTGTCCCTAAACATCACAGGAGAGCAGCAGGTTTTACAGTGATATTCTGGGATATCGTTTTTTTTCTATCAGAGAAAGTCCTTGCGTCTGGCCAACACCAGCGCACAAAGACCATAGGACAACACATGCATTGATTTGTGTTGCTCTACATCCAGTCCTCTGGCCCCTACTGTCCTCTTCACTGCTCTCATAGACTACACAGGGAGGACAGTATGGGCCAGAGGACTGATGTACGAGCAACACAATCACAAGCATTTTTTTGTGCCCTCATGGTCGAGAGCGCTGGTTTGGGCCATACGCAAGACTTTATGAAAGTAAAAAAACGATATCCAGAATCACTGTAAAACCTGCTGCTCCTCCTCTGATGTTTAAACACAAGTGCTTGTGTGGTAGAGGCAATCTAAGGAGCCATAGGACCGCTAGAAAAACTGTTTTTACATGAGATCATCAAGGGAGACGCGATGGGAGCGCGGCACAAAATTAGAAACCACCTAAATTAAGAGCGCAGCTTCGCGACATACATGCATGATGCTAGAAGTGGAAATATCATCATATGTTTAACATGGAAAAAAGTTACGCGCGGTCTGGCTGCGTCGGAGAACGCTTTACGGCGTAACGCGTGATTTTGTAAATTAGCAGTGTACAGTAGGTCCCCTTCCGTTTGTCGCCGTTCACCGCGTGAATCACACGAGACTCACGTGATTCACGCGTCTTTTATTTTCCCCCCTCCAGTGACGGTTGCAAATAACCCAAAACAACACCAGGTGGCATTGTTTGTGTCTTGTGAGCAGGGTTACATTGGCGAGGTTTCGCCCCGCGCACATCGACAAATCTGGTTAAAACGGGGCGAACGGCCTTGTAGCAGGCAGGCTCTGGAATAACCCGCAGACATTAAACTACTGCAATATAACGTAAACTTTTTGCATCCACGTTGGTGATCGTTCCAAAACGAGGGAGAATATCGTGATGGAAAGAGAAACTATTGGTAATATAACGCTGAAGCGTTATTAGGACTCAACAGCGCCGCGGGTGTCCTCCTCCCACTCAGAAAAAAAAGCAGACTCCTTTGTCTCTGGCATCTCTAACATTTATAAAAAAAACATAAATATAACAATCATAATGAAGATGCTTTCCAAATAATTTAGCAAGCAGTAATTCATTTATTTTAACTGCCAAACTTCTCTCGCTTGCTCCTCTCCTCTCCTCCGCAAATCACTAAATAGAAAAGGGAATATTCACTCATCTATTTTGAATGTTACCACATACAATCTAATTAGTCTAAGCACGTGTACCACATGTACCCTTGTATTTACACAGACTGTAAGTATTAAAGTAGCAATGCAAATTACATTTTTTAAATTACCAATCAGATTTAATTCACACAGTACTTTCCAGCCAGTAAGAGGAATAAAACAGTTTTGAATTATGAAGATCGATAAGTGGTTATATTTTATTACCATAATGATAAGTGCTTTTTTCGCTTATAGTGCAAGTAATTGGTTTAAAACAAAGTGGATACTGTGGAACCATTCTATGTCAAGCCAGTTCCAAGCCTTTATCAATCTTCTAATAGCTGTAACTACATATTTTACTAAGAGTAAACATTAAAATTCACAGTGAAAGAAGGAAACAATTCAGGGATGTTAATTCGATATTCAATTTTACAATTTGGCCGACCCGATTCCAATTCATGGCCGCCAGCTTATCCAAGATGGCGTGCCAACAAGAAATCCGAACATTTTTTTCAAACGACTATGTAATATATCAAAATAAAGTGTAAAGCTATCTAGAATATGATGCTTAGAAATTTTTTGGCAATGCACACACACACACGAGTTTATTATGAGAATTAAAAAAATTCAGACCTCAGCTTAAACATTGTTTATTTATGGGAGACGAATGTTACTGACCCTAGCTTTAAACATTTAGTAATGAACTAAAGTTACATACTCAGCGTTAAACATTTTAGTAATGAAGACTAAAGTTACAGACCCGAGCTTTAGAATCATGTTATAATGAGACTAAAGTTACAGACCTCAGCTTTAAAACGTTATTAATGAGACTAAAGGTTACAGACCCAGCTTTAAACCATGTGTTATTTATGGCGACTAAAGTACAGACCTCAGCTTTAAACATGTGTTAGTTATGTGACTAAGTTACAGACCTCAAACTTTAAACAGGTTATTTATCAGACTAAAGTTACAGACCTCAGCTTTAAGGCATGTTAGTGTTATAGACTAAAGTTACCGGAGCCCGAGCTTTAAACATGTTTAACAACCCTAACACCCGCTTGTTAACATGTAAAATGGGATTATTCCAACCAATGCGATTGGGTCGGGGGTTTGGGCCACGTGACTCGCGTTTATTCTACCCCCCGGAAAAGTGGACTCGCCCGACTTGCCTGCCGCTTCGGCAGCAGAGCAGAGTGTGTGATAGCGCGGCGGTTTTTCAACTTATTCACTGATCCGCGGGGGTCAAAACAACCGTACCTGACTCAATATACCATCATTCTAAAGCTATGATCTGAGATGTATGTGTGTGGTGTTGGTTTTCCAAAACCCCGGTTACTTACCAGGTGTATGATGGCTATTAGGTATCGTCGGATTATAGCTCCGTAACCGCAACAGCTGAGAGATCCGCTTTCACCGTAATGCCATAAATAAAAATTGGTATTAATGATACTGTTTCCCGGTAAGAATTATCACCTCGCGGCGACTCATTAACCGCGCGGAATGCCGAGATATCCCGACTCCATTTTTTTTCAGAGTCCAGACGATCTGTGGCCCACTCTGCCTCATATTCTGGTGCAACTTATTAATTCATATCTCAGGAAATGAAACGGAATAGTCGAGAACAATCCACACATTTATGGCTCTATGAAAAAAATAGTTGATTGATAGTGGTGGTAGGCTATAACTTCTGCTTATTTTCTGGCGTCAAATCAAGAGACGAAGTTAGTAAGACGGCGACCTCTTTTCACACCACAGCGGGTTTCCACTGAGTCTTTCATTGCTAATTAAAGTTATGAGGCCGCCTGCTTTAGGCCTCTGCTGTTAGGCCCCACGTCATCAGGCTCGGGGCCTCGGTGTAGATCACACGTCTGTCCTCACAGGATGTTCTGGAGTGCTTTTAAGCGGGAGTCAAAGGAGCAGATCCTGTTTGTTCAGGCATGATTTATTTTGTTTAACATCCTCCCTGCGCGATTGCAAATGTACTCAAAGGGACTCCCATACCGTGGCTCACATATATAATAATATAAGGGATCAGTAGCTTTCTGACCCGACCCACCCGCACCTGCCGATGACTCATATTTTTGAGGCATCCAACCCGTCCGAAAAACCGCGGGACCCCGCGGGTTGACTGTCGGGTTTCGGCCGACCCGCGCACCTCGCATGTCCCTGTTCAGGGCGCTGCAGGAGCAATGGTCCATTATTTTATTTGGACTTCTGGTCATGCACACTGGTAAACAAGATAAAGTTAGTTCAACCAAAATTTTCAAAGCAACCACTCGAAGGAGTTTTGAGTTGAAGGCATTAACTTAATTCTTTCAAGTTTTGAAGAACTACACTTCTTTAGTTGTGTGCCCATTAAGTTTTCCAAGTGCTGCCAACTAAGTGTTTAAATTCAAGTTTACGCAATTGTCAAGACTGTAAAACTTACTTTTTTAAGTTCAGATTACTGGTCCTCCTACAATTAACTTACAATTTTTGAGTTTAAGATTAAGCTCCCCGACATTAAAAAAGATCAGTGGATTTTATTTATATACGCATTTCATGGACCAAGGTCACGTGGGAGGGCAACCGGAGCACCCGAGGAAACCTATGCAGACACAGAACATGCCAATTCCACACAGAAAGCCCTTTTCCACCGGGGGATTCGAACCCAGGACCTTCGTGTCAGAAGCGAGAGTGCTATCCACTCAGCCACCGTGCCGCACACACTGTGAACCCGAGGGGGAACTAATGTTCCTAAGACTGACAAGAGAATATAAAGGGCTACTTTGTGCTTGGCCCGGTTTTCCCCCCCGATTACGTTGGTAAAAATTCAATACAGTGATTTTTTTGGGCAAATTAGTTGTACAGAAATGTTGAATGCAGCTGTTTGCCATAACACATATTTATAGTGAGCTAACGCTGATAATTGACCTCACTATAGCTCGGTGAAACTGTAAAAACGACACTCACAATTGTTCACTACATACTCAGATTTTTGCATTCAGTGGACGAAGTAAATTTCCTCAGTTGGTACTGGAACTATCTTGGGAGCCACTTGAACGGTCAGAAGTTCACTACAACTTCAAAGTCAAATCAACTAATATATCAAATAAGAATGAACATTTCATCAGAAACTTCAGAAAGTGATGTCGAAAATCAGACGCATAGCAGGGATCTTTGCACACCAAGCAACATGGAAGTTTATTCACAACAGGTGAGATTCAGGCAAACATAAACAGGGAACACATTATAATTGGATAATTGGGCGTCAGTCCAGCTAAAACAACTGATACACAATCGTAAGGGGGGGGGGGGGGCAGATTAATACATCAAGAACATTGTGTGTCTTGTACGTCTATTTTATCTTGTTTTTGTACTACTATACAGGCCCATGGCCTTCATTGTCATAAAAGTACCAACTGGCAATTTATTGTCAGTGAATGCAAAAATCTTATAAAGGTGAACAATTTTGAGTTGTATTATTATAACAGTCCAGCACCAAGAAGTCGCATTACGGGTGGAGTGTTATAACAACATTATTTAAAAGAATAATAGAGGCTTATTATATAATGAATTCGATGTTTGCGTGTTTCCGTTATACATTTTCGGATGCCGCCAGATTCATTTTTTAAACATGATGCCAGAGTGTGAACATGTTTAATTATTGTCCAAATGCTTGAATTCATGCGGTTTTGGCGTGTTGGTGCCGAAGGTTGAAATGAATAGTTGGCTAGCCTGTAGAAACGTGTAAAACGATATTGCTAATACAAAGGTTTATGATGGGTGGGAAAAAAACTTTCTTTCTTGCCGTGTGTTTTACAAATTATAAATGGAGTTGGGCGATGAATGTCTGCTTATTTTAACTCTAGCAAACCCAGCGAATTGCCCCTGTTTTGAAAAGAAGATAGGTTGGCTGCTATACATGTGCATGGTATTGAAGTGTGCAATTTTACGTAATGACTAAACATCAGGGGCCTGGGGTGGGCGTTGTTTATGTCGTGGTGGGGGGGAGGGAGAGCTGCTTCTGTCCCGTGATTTTAGCAGTGGTATAAACCCTGAGGAACTAGCTTGTTTTCCATATCTGGGACCCAGCACATTAATTGACTCTATTTGTCCTGAGTGGTCTGGGAAGGTCTTCTCGTGCGTCGGCTCAATATGACGCTTAACAACGTGAAGTACTGCACACAACATTTTCACAGCATAAAGTGCACCACAGCACGGTCCTTCACAAACAACAAACCAAACTCTTGGTCCAGCAGACTGAATGGCCTAGGTTTTGCCCTTTTCAGCAGCTCGGCGTTGCCATTGTTTACATTTCTATCACTTCTGCTAGCTGTCATTCATATCGGCGCGAAAGACAGCTGAGAGGGGGCGAATCCACGTAGTGGGTCCTAGTGCCGGCAGTTAAAGCGCACAGACAGAGGCAGATGCTATTAATAGCCATAAAATGGCCCACATCAACATTTTCAAAGACTGAAAAACAGCTCGCCGTACACATTTAAACTAAAACAAGTGTAGGTTGAGGGAACATCAAATGAATCGGATGCATATAGCAGACAGACATACTGCGGTGAGGATTGGTGATTGGGAGGCACTACTTAATGACAGCATTTACTACATTATTAAAATAAAATAGCATTTAATCACCGATGCAATAACATTCAAAACTCCCTGCTGTAAAGAATGAGAGAACTAGCGTCTTTTAATAAACTCACAACCCATCTATTTTGCTGACTCCTCTGCTCCGCATCAAACAACATCTTTAAAGAAGAACAGGTGCGAGAGACGTGAGCAGAGAGAGAGTACTGTGCAGAGAGGAGAGAAGACGTGAGGCAGAGAGAGAAGACGTGAGCAGAGGAGAGAGAGCAGAGAGAGACGTGAGCAGAGAGAGAGAGACGTGAGCAGAGAAGAGAGACGTGAGCAGAGAGAGAGAGACTTGAGCAGAAGCGAGAGCAGAGAGGAGACGTGAGCAAGAGAGAAGACTGAGCAGAGAGAGAGAGACGCGAGCAGAGGAGAGAGAAGAGTGAATGTGAGGCAGAGAGAGAGACGGAGCAGGAGAGAGAGAGACGTGAGCAGAGAGAGAGAGCAGGAAGAGACGTGAGGCGAGAGAGAGAGAGACGCGAGCAGAGAGAGACGTGCGCAGAGAGAGAGAGACTGAGCAGAGGAGAGACGTGAGCAGAGAGAGAGAGATCGCGAGCAAGAGAGACGTGAGGCAGAGAGAGAGAGACGAGAGTCAGAGAAAGAGAGCAGAAGAGACGTGAGCATAGAGAGAGAGACGCGAGCAGTAGAGAGACGTGAGCAGAGAGAGAGAGACGAGAGCAGAGAGAGACGTGAGCAGAGAGAGACCGAGCAGAGAGAGAGAGGCTTGAGCAGAGAGAGACGTGAGCAAGAGAGACGTGAGCAGAGAGAGAGGCGTGAGCAGAAGAGAGAGAGAGAGATGTGAGGCAGAGAGAGACGTGAGCAGAGAGAGAACCGAGCCGCGAGTGGAGAGAGAGAGCAGAGAAGACGTGAGCAGAGAGAGGAGAGACGCAACAAGAGAGAGAGGCAAGAGAGACGTGATCAGAGAGAGAGAGAGACCGACAGAGAACTGACCGAGAGAGAGAAGACTGAGAAGAGAGAGAGAGAGACGTGAGCAGAGAGAGACGTGAGCAGAGAGAGACGTGGATCAGAGAAGGAGTCTCGGTCAGAGAGAGACGGGAGCAGAGAGAACTGAGCAGAGAGAGAGAGCAGAGAAGAGACGAGAGCAAGAGAGAAGACGGCGAGCAGAGAAGACGGTGAGCAGAGAGCGAGAGACTGTGCAGAGAGAGAGAGACGTGAGGCAGAGAGAGAGAATGACGTTGAGCAAGAGAAGAGACGTGGAGCAGAGAGAGAGAGAGACGTGAGCAGAGAGAGAGAGACGTGAGCAAGAGAGAGAGGTGAGCAGAGAGAGACGTGAGCAGAGATAGAGAGACGCGAGCAGAAGAGAGATCGAGCAGAGAGAGAGAGACGCTAGCAGAAGAGAGACTTGGACATAAAAAGAAAAGAAAGAGAAGAGAGAGAGAGAGAGACGGGAGCAGAGAGTGACGTGAGCAGAGAGAGAGGAGACGTGAGCAAGAAGAGATAGACCGAGCAAGAGGAGAGGCGAGAGCAGAGAGAGAAGAGAGAGAGTTGAGCAGAGAGAGGACGTGAGCAGAGAGAAGAGACTGAGCATCGAGAGAGAGAGGGTGAGCAGAGAGAGATAGAGAGAGAGGGACAGAGAGAGAGACGCGGCAGAGAGAGAGAGGGTGACAGAAGAGAGAGAGACGCGAGCATGGAGAGAGACGCGCGCAAGAGGAGAGACGCGAGCTAGAGAGAGAGATGCGGCATAGAGAGAGATAGGCAGCAAGAGAGAGAGAGAATGCGAGCAGAGAGAGAGAGATGCGAGCAGAGAGATGAATGCGAGCATAGCGAGAGAGGCGTGAAGCAGAGAGAGAGCGAGAGAGACGTGAGCAGAGAGAAGGTGAGCAGATTGAAGGAGATGCGAGAGAGAGAGAGAGAATACGAGCAGAGAGAGAGAGACGTGAGCAAGAGAGAGAGAACCCGAGCAAGAAAGAGACTGTGAAGCATAGAGAGAGCGGACGCGAGCAGAGAGAGAGGAGCGAGCTGAGAGAGGAGACGCGAGCGCGAGAGAGAGACGCCGAGCAGAGAGAGAGAGGACGCTCGAGCAGAGAGAGAGAGACGCAGCAGCGAGCGAGAAGACGCTAGCAGAAGAGGAGAGAGACGTGAGTCCGCGTGTCTATTTCCGCGCTCGGAGCCAGACGGCAGTGCGGTCACGTGAGCTGTCAGCAGCGGGGGTACAGCGCTGCTCCCGGGGCCAGAGCGGAGGATGTAACTAACGTTCGGTTTATCAAAACATATCACAATTTTTAACGTATAACACTAGTGAATTTCACCAGATTTTTCCGACATTTAAAGACAAGATGTATATAATAATTGTTAATGAAAAAACCATTTTGCCACAAGCCCACCAAAGATGGTCCCTCAGACAAGAATCCGAACCTGGTTCTCCCAGTCCCTGTATTTAATGCTAACCATGCGTCCAACATAGCACCGCTGGGCTAGACAGTTTGCACGCAGTCTATACCGAGCGTCCTAAGTCGCTGGCAGTGCTATAGCGGAAACTTAGCCTGCCACCTTGTGGGCGATAAGATGTAGCTAATTTTCACGCAGGCTGCGTGATTCCCGAAAAAGAAAAAGTGAATGAAAGACGACAACAACGAATGGACCTACTGTAGATGTGTAAATGACTGTCGTCTGCGATATATATTTTTATTTTGATATGACTTTTGAAGATCGTTGATGAATAGTGAGAATAGAAGGGGACCTAAAGTGAGCCGTTATCAATTATGCCTTTGTTGGACCTAGGAATGGAAAAACAACAATTGAGAGCAACAACATATTGAAAATGGCGTTGGGTATCAAGACCTAATTGCTTTAAGCTTGTCAAAGTAGAAAGGGGAGTATCCTACTAGTCAAAGGCTTTGGAAAGAGCATGGAATAGGAGCCCAGAACATATTTTGGTCAAATCAAGAAAATACATCATTGATAGCATTTAAACAGAGCATTGGTGGTTGAGTACCTTGATCGAAAACCCAGATGGATAGGGAGACAAAATGATAAATGCAATTAGGGTAGGGATATAACTTTTGGAAAATCAAATTTTCAAGATAACCTTTGCAACTCACAAATACTAAAATTTGGCCGAAAATTGTTTAAGTCAGTGGAAGTGCTTTTCAATACACTTAACCAATTTCATGGGAGTGGACTTTCTGGAATGTGGTATCTGGTTTAATTTGATATTTTTTTTTTGTTCCCTTAGATGTGAGTTTTTTGCGTTCCTTGTCCTGTCTTGTTGATTGTTTGCCCCTCCCTGATGTGCTACACCATGTGTCCACTCGGTGTGTGTAATTTAGACCCTGTGCTCATGTTCCCTCTTGGTTGTCGGCCCATTGTGTTTTCCCCCCTTCTCTTGTTCCCGGTTTCTGTTTTTTACTTTTTTTGGCATTTATTAAATTATATTACTTTTTGCAGTTCTGCTTTTGCGTCAGCTCTGACAACCAAGGATTAATCCAGACCAAAGAGGACAACAAGCGGGGCATGAAATTTGGCGAATAGACATGTTTGCCTCCTCCACCAACGACTCAAGTGGTGCTCCTTCAATCACTTCATGGAAATGGTGCACCAATGGTGTGTCACACAGGTCCATCTCTAAAAAATAAATAAAACGCTAACAGTAATTTAAAATGTATATTACAACCCAATGAGGTTTCAAACAATTGCCGGTACATAGTTTGGTTAGCCATTTTCTATGTTTCGGTCTTACGGATGTAACCTACCGCCGGGGATACCATTGCTGGTCGCGCTCTAATCATTACATAACCTACCAATAGAGAGTCTGTAAATTAAGGCCCAAATGGTCGCATGAATTTGGAACTAATCACAAATTTGGATTGGGCTAAGGCTCATAGTAGTATTCAAGAAATTGGTCTCTGGGCTGTGTGGAGATGAATCGGACAGAGGATCTTGGAGTGACGTCGTTGTTCATAGTTTATCCGCTCCGGTGTCTTCTATTAAATGAACCAAGACATCAATCCACGCGGCAGACATCCTCATCAGTTCCTGAAGTTTCGCAAGTGGGTTTTAAAACTAGCTATCCGTGAGAAGAGAGGAGGACACAACTGTGGCACTTGTGAAGGATCTCATCCAATTCTTGCAGGGTACTGCTACTTGGACTTGTGGTTCTGCCAATGCTCCACCAGAGTCGATTGGCTGAACACACCGGTCTGGGATCGAGGGCAAAGCTACTCCTTCAGGAATAAAAAAAGAAGTCATCGAGCTATTACGTAAAGATCCTCATTAATCTAGCATTCAAAATACACAGACTATAACCCCCCCTTCGCCCCTAAAAAATAATGAATAATTTTAAAAAGGCTGAAGATGTTGTAATAAATGTACACAAAAATTACCTTATAAATATCCATCCCTTTTCTTCCCCTTAATACATTCTGGGATGGGGGGTGGCAATCAGAGCTGGCACCAGTTCACAAGCACCTCATTTAGTAGTGTCTATAAGAATTAAAATCGACATTTAATAAAGGCAGAGCCACTGTAAAATTCTTAAATATTTGATAAAAACAAAACTAACGAAAATCTTTAATAAAAAGACTGTGTAAATACTTTTATAATTTGAAATCTTGCAGTGAATCATGAGGTGAGATGAGTGATGAGCTCAAACGCAGGAATGCCAGTAATAACGACTTTAATAATATAGTCCAAGGCAAAAAACACAAACGCCAAAATCCAAAGTACCATGACCTGACGGAACTTGACAAGACAATGAACCCGCAACCAAGGAGAGAAGCACAGGTACATATAGACCACAGACAGGACACAGAAGACACAGCATCAGGCTGGGCAGACAATCAACAGGGGAACAGACATGAGTTAAAACTAAATGACACCAGAGAACTAATGTCCAATGAAAACCAAATACAGAAATAAAAAATCCACACCATGACACAGTGGACCTCAGATCTCAGATAAACTACCAGGCCCACCATGGAGTAGTTTGGACTGCCCAAGGGGACAGGTTAAGAGATATTGAGGACCTAAGTGTCCCAGAGGGTTCATAAAAAAAAATATAAGCGAAATAAATAAATAAACAGGACTGAGATTATTAAAACATTCATAACAGCATATATTAAAATCAAAGGATCTTACAAAATTAATGTGCCCAAACACAAATACTTTTTTTGCAGAGGTCTTTTTGCGTTTTTCATGACATGGCTCAAACATGGATGGATGCTGTGGAAGTCAAAATCCTCTCCAAAATATTGCCCATAATTTAACATCATATTTTATGGAGAGGGTTTTCAATGAGAGCCGACAAAACGTCGTGGTCATGGAATGCAGCAGAACCAAAGACCATCGCACACAAACATTACAGGCCTTTTACAGACCTTTTTACAAACATTCTCATTGCATCGTCCAAAATGCCTGTAAACAAGGTAATATAATGGAGGTGTGGTGTGATCACAAGTAGCGAGAAGTAGCTATTGGCAGTGGTGAAGGCACCATTTGAAGGGTTTTCCTACCACGGTCTCATTCCATAAACTTGTTGTGTCTTCCTCTGCACTATGCACCCTGTAGCATCCTGGTAAACATTGTCCACTTTGCATCTTGAATGAAAATATTTAGTCCTTTTTGGACTAGCAGCATGATGGCCTTTAGGGTGTTGCATAATCTTCTGTATTTCACATCTCCATCAGCACCAGTTGGCTGTTCTGAAGACATTCAATGTGTGTCATGTGATAAGGTAGTAATTTTTTTCTCTGTACGAGGGGCTTGTCCTGCAACCAGACCAAAAACAACTTCCAAAAAGTTGTTCCTATTTTCCTCCAGGTACACATTTACCTACAATTTGTCTTGCCCTTGAGCTCACTGGTCTGCATATTAACTAGTCTGTGCGTGACCACGTGACCAGTAAGTCCACACCGGACTTCAAAACTATGTCAGTAGGCACTGGGACTGAAGCTGTTACCGTACAGCTTTAAAAATGACCAAAAAGCTGTACATGAAAGTGGCTTCTCTATTTTTGATGTTTTCAATAAAGGCCTCTTGAATCCAAAACTGCAAAATGGATGAACTTCTTTAGTCCTGCCGCAATTAAATGTTGGCCATTTTAAATCGGGGGAAAATAATTATCTTTGCATGATTTTTCCAATTTTTGCCATCATTTTAATTCCAAATATAAAAAAGGGGTGGTTTGGGTAGTGGAAATGAAAGAATTTGTCTTTCTTCAGCCTTGATAGACAGAGCCAAAATAGAAAAGGCCATACAAGAAAAAAAGAAACAGCTATGGTGGTGATAAGTTCACTTAACTGTAATTCAATCCAGGGCAAACTCAACGTTATGGGAAGAAGCATATTTTAAAATATGTACTTAACCTGAGGGTTTTCCCACATCAGACTAAAGTCGGAAAAATTTAAACAATTGCTATACCTGTTGACGGAATAATTCATTTCCCTTTTTTAACCTCAGTGTCTTCGATTTCCCTCTGATATTGGAGAATGGGGGAAGTTTTTTTTCCACTCAGTCTAAAATAATATATCATGCCTCCTCGGGTTTTCATGCTTGTTCTTTCAACTGTGCCTGAGTAACTGTGCTGTAGTACAACACTCGGTCCAGCTGGTGGCGCTAATACTAACTTCAGTGACTCCCGCATTGTGCGAGCTTCCTGTTTACATTCTGATGCTGTAGCTAACAGCTACTGTAGCAGCTACTGTAGCTAACAGCTACTGTAGTAGCAGCTACTGTAGCTAACAGCTACTGTAGCAGCTACTGTAGCTAGCAGCTACTGTAGCTAGCAGCTACTGTAGCTAGCTAGTACAGCTGAAAAGCTACTGTAGCAGCTACTGTAGCAGCTAGCTAACAGCTACTGTAGCTAAGCAGCTACTGTAGCTAACAGCTACTGTAGCTAGCAGCTACTGTAGCTGTACTGTAGCAGCTACTGTAGCTAACAGCTAATGTGCAGCTACTGTAGCTAACAGCTACAGCTACTACTGTAGCTGCTACTGTAGTAACAGCTACTGTAGCAGCTAGCTACAGTAGCAGCTACTGCGCGCCACGGACACGGGAGTAGCGCGCTTTGGAATAACGAGCGTGAAAGATGTGGCGTACGAACATGGCGACCGGAGCCTGCGTGCGTGTGTGTGTGTGTTCTGGCGATTAAATAAAGTCTGATTCTTGAACGTTTGAAGTGTTATTGCAACAGCACCAACTGTGAGAGCGAGCATCAGGCCAGAGGGAGACTGTTAGCATTAGGTTAGCTTCAAAATGACTGCTCAACACCATAGACCCGCGGTTAGCGCGTTAGCGCTGTAGTTCTGCGCTGGAGAAAATGAAAATTGAATTTTTAAAAAAAGAAATCGCCCTAAACGTAAAACTCGAATTAATGATTAAAATCGATTAATCGCCCAGCCCTACCAAAACTATAACTATATATATGCACATACTTTTGTTATGCTTTTAAAGACGCCCCACATGTTTTTGAAACCTTTGTTGAAAGGCAGATGTGTGACCTGGGTTAGTGTTGCTGAAGTCAGAGTGACCCAGTTAATGTATAACTGTGGGTAATGTAATGGATAAGATACTGTAAAGTGTTTAGAGCGTGCAGAGACTCGATATGAAGAGAAGATACAAGAACCTTTATTTAGGCCACAGTGGGGAAATCTGAGTCCTTATTTAGTTTTGATCCCATGGTAGATTGAATCAGCAAAGACAGAGGTGAAAGTAAAATGATAGTGAGGCTGGCACATGTGCTTCTCTGAGCGCATTACTATAGAGTCAAAGTCCAGACCTGAAGCCTGTGTCTCTCTCACCCCTTTCTCGGGTGCACTAAACATTTTTTAAAAGATCAACTCAGATAACGGATTCGACGGATGACGGCGAGGGCTGTGATTGCTCCATGACAGAGTAGTAGAGCAAGTAGAGAATGTTTAATAAGTCTATGAATTATAACTAGGGCTGTCAAAATTATCGCGTTAACTCACGTTAATTACATTTTTTATTAACGCGTTATTTTTTTTTAACGCATTAACGCATGTCCGAATGACCCGCCCATTTATCCATAAGAATATCACTCAGAATGCTGCTGTGAGATGGCCTCCTCCGTGGCCGCTCTGGTTGTTGTTAGCGGCTGTGGGTGAGTGCAAGCTTTGCGCAGGCTGCAAGCATGGATCTAGCTATTATAATAACAGCAGCAAGCGATTGCTCCGTTCACATACTCAGCGCTCTGCGCACTGTATTTTCCCTGGTTCTTGTCTGTCAGGCGCGAGTGTTGCTCGTGTGTGTCTTTGGGAACTAATTATTTTAAAATAGTCTCTTTCAATTGCAAGTTTTGTAATCTGTTTGTTTGATCAATGGTTAAAAATAAATGCAATTTAATTAAATGGCACCTTGGCCTGTCTTATACCTGTTTGCCTGCAGGACAGTTCCCTAAACTAACATATCATACTAAAATAGGGTGGGGTTGTTGCAACAATTAATCTACTTAGAAGTTATCCTAAATTACAGCCAGCTGAAGCTCGGTACCACAACAAACGAAAAAGTAACGCAATAGTTACTTTTACTGCTAACTAGTTACTTTTATAGTGGAGTAACTCAGTAAGTCAATTACTTTTTGGAAGAAGTAACTAGTAACTATAACTAATTGCAAAAAAAGGCAATAAGGCTCATCACATTCTCGAATTACAACCAGTCAACTCATCCTTTATTTACAAACCTTAAGACCTTAAAACCTTAAAACCTTAAAAATCATGTTTAGAGTTAAAAACAAACTTTTGTCCCAAACGCTGCTAAATATTTTTGACATAAGACAAAGCCATTATGAGCTCCGAGGAGAAGAAGTTTTCAATAAAAAATATTTTAGAACAGATACAATGTGTTCCTGCATTTCTATTAAAGAGGTCGACCTCTGGAATAACTGTACAGAGGAACTCAAACAGTGCACCTCTCTCTTTCATTTTAAAAGATTATATAAAAATAAGACTCTTGTCAGATAGTTGAAATTTGTCCAATAATTTTCTGTTTCTGTATCTCCTTAATGGATAAACGGCCTGATGTTTTTTGTTTTTGTTTTTGTATTTCCAATAAGGAAAAACACAAAGGCACATGTTGTGTTGTAAAGGCAGGCATTATAAGCTTATGCTTCTGCCGACGCCTTTTCGGTCAGTGTAAAGTAAAGTAAAGTATCAGTTTGTACGGTACATTCTTTCTTTTTTTTTGGAATATTTTGTGTTCCTGTGGAAACTATCCTTGTACAACTTTGTTTTCGATGCCTGACCGAATAAACTAAAAATAAACTAAAATTACTTTTTCAAAGTAACTTACCCAACACTGGTAATTATATTTGATAATCTCATTTAACTTCAATTGGAGTGGATTTGAAATAGAATGTTAACGATGTTAATCGTTTGACAGCCCTAATTATAACGTTTACTTTTGAATGCGCTGGCAGCAAGTCCTGAGCATCTCTGAAACAGCTGTGTTTTACAATTGTTATGTTCTTGCTTTTTTACCTGTAAATGTTACAGCAGTTAATTGTTCATGGTTCTACTCTGATCCAGAGCAGAGCAAAGAGGAGTCTGAATCAAGCAGATTGAGTGTAAATCCACTGGAGGAATGCTAACATCAATCCATCCATTTTCTTCCCCTTTATCCTTTTCTGGGTTGGGGGAGTGGCAATCAGCTGCATCAAACCCACAGAGCACCAGCCCCTCACTGATCCTCCTGCAGTGGGTCCACAGGAGGCTGCTCTGTCGGTGAGAGCATAGCCTTGATGTTTCAGCGGGGGCTTTTGCTCTTGGTGCAAACAAGTTAAAGCAGAATAAAATCAAAGGCATACGTAAAAATAAATCTACATACATTTCTTCAGTTTACTATATACAAGTGCAGTATAGGTGCCCACAACAGACTGTTAAGAGTGTGGTAGAGTGACTGTAGCATAAAGTGACGGTCATAAGGTCAGGGGTCAGTGATGGGTCAGTGATGGGTCAGACTGTTCTTATGGCGGGAATTTCTGGTCCGGTCCTGGACCGTAGCCTCCTGCCCGAGGGGAGAGGTTGGAACAGACCATGTGCAGGTGGGAGGGGTCGGCTGTGATACGACCAGCTCCATCGCTGGTCGTATCAATATACATGTTTGAGGCAGTTAACGTGACAAAACATGCAGAAGTTTAAGTTTTCAAGTCACACTTAGGACCCTATCCTGTTCTCAGCGGCACGGTGGCTGAGTGGATAGCACTCTCGCCTCTCAGCAAGAAGGTCCTGGGTTCGAATCCCGGTCGGACCAGGGCCTTTCTGAGTGGAGTTTGCATGTTCTCCCTGTGTCTGCGTAGGTTTCCTCCGGGTACTCCGGTTTCCCCTACCACAAAAAATATGTCCAATAGTTCTGGCATGTTCTTCCTGTACTGGCGACCCCGCTCCCATCTCTGTGTGGAGTGAGAGACAAATGCCCAAAATTAACAATTGTAAACCGCTTTGAGACTCAGATCTGCAGTGAAAAGGCGGTATATAAATAAAAACTTACTTACTAACTTACTTACTTATTATAGCTCTATACACAAAATATGTGATGTTCTCTGATCCATGCTCCCCTCTCTTTGCTCCACAGCGCCCTCTCCTGGTCTGACCAGGGCCTGTGAAAGTTTAAATGATCCAATAAATTTTGTTCCACTTCACGATTGTGTCCCACTTCTTGTTGATTCATGACAAAAAATTAAAATTTTATATCTTTATGTTTGAAGCCTGAAATGTGGCAAAATGTTGAAAGGTTCAAGGGGGCCGAATACTTTCGCAAGGCACTGTATCTATCTTTCTATCTATCCATCTATCTACAGTATCTATTTATCTGTATATGCCTCCTGAGGGTCTGAGAGCCCTGGGACCAGCAGACATCTCCCTCTTGGTGTCATC
The DNA here is from genome assembly GCA_964034765.1 of Knipowitschia caucasica. NCBI lineage: Eukaryota > Metazoa > Chordata > Actinopteri > Gobiiformes > Gobiidae > Knipowitschia > Knipowitschia caucasica. Next base: position 34,334,749 of record OZ035840.1, read on the forward strand.
GATGCAAATACAACGTTCCCGTCTGTTTGTTGTGCTTCAGAGAACTGTTACTGTTGGAGCTGAAAGTTATTGAAACACAGATCTGCACAAGCATTATGTATTCACCCCACACTGTAATATGTTACTGTTACCTGGACAACATGTGACTCTTGTCTGTCCTGCAGGTAATGTCCCATACCAACTCTTCATTGAGGACTTTGCCCAGTCTACAGGCCTGGACTCTGGGGACTCTGGGGAGTGGGTGGTGTCCCTGGTCTCTCTGATCCTGATGGGAAACCTCAGTGGAAAGCTGATCTTGGGGCTGTGTGCTGACCTGTCCCGGGGCAACAGCAGCTGGCTCTACAGCTCCACCGTGGCTCTTGGAGGAGTGTGTGTCATCTGCATCCCCCTCAGCAGGTACAACAACTATCACTGGGTCTACTGTTGGTTGTGTTTCTGTGACTTTCCTGCACCAAAAAAGATCCAGGGTATTTTTGATCTATAATTGATTTCCGTCGTCCTTTATGTCTTCTTAAGTTTGAGGGCTCCACCTTTTGCCTGTTTCACAAAGACTCCTAAGCGCCTCATGGGGTTTAAACGAAGTAACTAAAATCAAGGCCTAAAGTTTGAAAAAAAAAGAACGAAATCTTTGCATATTATGGTAACCAAATATGTCCCGTCTAGAGCTAAGACTTAAAGCTGCACTAACTCACTTTGTGAAATTTTTGAATGTGAGCGCTGGCCTCGCTCTTCTGCTCTCCCTTCCCGCACTCACGGAGCTATCACCCCCCACTACCCCCCTCACACTCAGCCTGTGCTAATGTGTTTACGGAGCTCACGTCTCACAATATGGACACATTTGAATGTGGATGGCGTGACCATAGAATGAAAGAACCGAGAAGCGCCCAGGAACGAGACTCTTTTGGCAGTTTCTCTGAGTAAGCAGTAACAGGTAACAAAGAAACAGGAAGTTTCAGGTTAGCCTCCGCCGCTTGTTTACCTCAGCTGTCTGTGCTAACAAGAGACCTGTGGCTTTCTCAAGAAAGTGGGGGCCAGTGGTGCGCTGTGATTGGTCACAATCTGGTCCCAAAAATTATCTTCTTTGTAGCACAAAAACTCGAACTCGACTAAAATAAAATGACACAGCAGCACAAATCTGCGCTACTTATTCTTCAAAAGCACGAATATCCCAATGCACTGCATGGATTGAATTGAATTGTAATGAATACAAAAATAAAGTGAAGTAATGCAGCTTTAACAGACTGCTGTCTCCACTGCGATATAGCAGTTAAGCGGTTTTGCAGTAGTATTTGCAGTACTAGTGATACAGTACTTGTATACGTTTGTCTTCCAGCTCGTACTTGCAGCTGCAGTTCATCTCGTTCTTCCTTGGGTTTTTCAGAGCGAATTGGACCCTGACGGCACACGCAGTGAGCCGACTGGTTCCGGTTTCTCAGTTTGACGAAGCTCACGGTGTCCTGCTTCTGTTTGGGGGCGTGGCTGTTGTCGTGGGCCCCCGGTGGCAGGTGAGTGCAACTGACATAATACTGCTCCAACTCCCTCCAATAGGGTCTATCATGGGTCTAACTCTGGTCCAATCCAATGACTGTTGAAAGGAACAGGTTTAGAAGGTTATTTTTAAAAGACTAAGAGTTTTCATGAAGCTAGTGCTAATGCTGGTATTAATTCTTGTATCGCCCTAAATCAAAACAGTAGTTATCTCGAAGGACTTAACAAAACCGCTGAATACACCAGCACAGATCAGAGAAATGCAATCATTAAAAAAACACATAGAGACATGGGATAGATGACCAATGTCCATAAATCTTGTTGAATGTTGAGTGTCCTGGATCATCACCACAGTCCTTTTTGTTGGACCATCAATTGTTGACTGATAATGTCTGGGAGGGCACCATGGCTATTACTATTACTATTGTTAGCTTTTTAGAATGATCAATTTTACTTTACATTTTTGCTTGACCCCTGAATTTCTACAACGGGGATCAATGACCTACTGTATCTGGTCTAATGCTTGTCCCGCTCTAATACAAATCTAACCCTGGTTCTAGGCGTCTTCTCCGATTGGCTGCAGTCCTATGACGTGGCGTTCTTTGTCTCTGGAGCTTGCATGGTCTCAGGCAGTTTGGTCCTCTTCACTACCCTCAGCTTATCCTGCCTACAATCTGCAACAGAACTTTCCTCGAAGGCAGGTCCAGAACAATCCTCAAGTCCAACTCTGGAACCGAGCCGGGACCAGCTGCATACAGGGGCTGATGAACCCCAGCACCTGTAGCTCTACCCCTGAAGAATGCAGGAGTTTGAGCTGGTGTAGGAAGAGGAGTAGCAGCAAGTAGCAACAGATTTTTATCACTGTGCGGCCGATCCATTGTTCCTTCAGCTGTACGACTGTACAGTTACTTAGAAACCTTGAGAATTACTCATGTACAGTTAGGGGTGAGCGATATGGCCTAAAATTCATATTGCGGTATAATTTGGGACACAGACGGTAGACGGTATATATTGCGGTATAATTTGTTGTGTGAATTTCAATATAGGTCTAGCAGGTTCTTGCATAAAATAGTCAAGATTGTTAATTATTTATATATTAGAATCTAATATAAATATTTTTTTAGTTAGAAAATCAGTTGTGAGACGAATAAAGAGACAAATGTTGTAACATACATTATTTATGTATGTTACAGTAAATACCATTCACTGTAAAAGCAATTTTTAAAAAGAAAAACATATGCATTCATTTAAAATATAAAAAACTCACAAATGTTGAAATCAAAGTCTGTAGGAGTTAGACATGGTCATTATTTATAGTGTTTGAGAGTTTTGTGCAGGTGCATGACTTCAGTAAAAGCTGTTCGTTTACAAAGCTGGTCTTGCCATTTGTTGACGCTCCCTAAGCGCTTTTCTCTGCGCTGGATGATTCAATGGATTTATGTTCATTAAAACAGCGCATTGGATTTGAACAATTGATGTAAATGATCATTTTGGCACAAATAATTTAACAAAGTAGCTTTCGTGAGATATTGACCGCGGAGGTCCGAATCTGACGCTAACTTTCCCAAACTTCTGCTGTGATGCTGCGGACACGGCACACGCATGGATCTATTTTGGCTCACGCTGGCGCTTTGAGCTTACGCCCCTTTGACACTGATTGGCCAAAAGGTAGACTCTTAAATAATAAGAGTGTCCTTAGGCAAGACACTTCACCCCCATTGCCTAGAATGAGTCTGGTGTGTGTGTGAATGGTTGGTGGTGGTCAGAGGGGCCGATGGCACATACTGGTTGCCTCACTTCTGTCAGTGTGCCCCAGGGCAGCTGTGGCTACAGTAGTAGTTTATCACCACCGTGTATGGAGTGAATGAATAATGACACATGTGAAGCGTCTTTGAGTGTCCAAAAAAACGCTATATAAAACCGATGCATTATTATTATTATTATTATTAAACTGTGATTACTGTGTGTGTATTTACCTCAGCTGGGGCCGCTGTGACAACAATACATAGACAGAAACACCGTGTTAATGCCGTGCTGTTGTTCGTTGTTTCCAGTGGTGTCCAATAGTGCTAGGCTAATGCTAGGCTAATGTGCTAGGCTAATGCTGCTGAATGCCGGTTTGTTTTGGTCCTTTCTGCTGGCGTCAGAGCCTGCGCAATTTAATGACATAATGACCTATCGCAATATGCCGGTATAACAAAAATCTCTACCGTGGTCCAAATTTATATCGCATACCGCTTATACCGTTTATATCGCCCAGCCCTATGTACAGTACAGACCAAAAGTTTGGACTGTACTGGACTACTTTTCTTTTCATGACTATTGCCTGTAGATCCACACCAGGCTGTGTAAGGGCTGTTTGACCAATAAGGAGAGTGATGGTGCTGGGCCACTTACCTTTTTGTTTTCACTCGCGTCTCAATCGTGTCAATGTCACTGAGAAGTGAATTGCCCCCATGCACATGTGCAGATGAGTCAAGTGTGTATGAAGTGTGTATTCTTACATTACCAGATCCGACCAGTAGTTGGCAGCACTGAGAGAGAATTGCTATACACACTTTCCCACACTTTTTCAGACATTTGTGATTTGTGGGGTCAGCCCTGAAATTTTGACTGGGAACTCCCCTGACCTTCTTTTCAATGAATCCAATGCTCACCCTTGTGGGAACCAGGTTTTTGTTCCCCACAAAAATTATGGTCCTCACGCCGTGAGTGTGCTGTCTGACCACGGGCCCCACCAAGTAGGAAAGACAAACCCACACACACAGAGACACACACGTTTGAGGCGTTGGAAGGACATTTTTTCCAATTATCCCTTTAAACCTTTAAACGAGACAGTCCATAGGGATCCCGTGGTGCTAGAACCTCGAAAATCATATCAATGATCATGAAAAAAATCACAGAAACTTTTAAAGATTTCCTTTGCTGCACTGAGATATGAAAAATGACTGTTTTCAAGACTTTTCAGTGGCTTGTAAAGACTTTTCTGTAACACTGTTTAGAAGGACAGTGTGGTTTAAAAGGTCAGTGATGTCATCATACACACACACACACACACCATGCATAACCTGTTCTGAAAGGACTCATGGATAATGAGGCCAAAGAGACTGAGTCACACATTTCTTGATATTATGCTCTATAAACAAACTAAATATATTAATGTTTCTCAGGTAAGTGGACCCCCTCACAGAACGCTCAGTGTAGAATCTGCTCCATCATATCTGTCCTCTCGTGTCTCCTCTTTGTTCTAACGGTGTCCAGTTCTCACACATGACAGAGGGTGATGTCACACTACCAGTGTTGGGCACGTTACTTTGAAAAAGTAATTAGTTATAGTTACTAGTTACTTCTCCCAAAAAGTAACTGAGTTACTAACGGAGTTACTCCACTATAAAAGTAACTAGTTACCAGTAAAAGTAACTATTGCGTTACTTTTTCGTTTTGTTCTGGAACATAATGTGCACCCGACGTGCGCATTTTTACCTTTAACAGTGCCAATATTTCCATCTAGAAAAGGCTGTTTTGCTGCTGAAGTCCTGTTCACTCTTCATCTCTGTCTGTGCTGTAAAGCCCGCCACTGTGAATGTGGAAACACCGGTGACGAGCGGTGAGGCTGGTGAAGCACTGACTTCAGTCCAATCAGATGAACATATACATCATATAAATCAAGTGGACAATTTGTTTGGCTACAGCAGAATATGTTTTATGCCCGCATTGTTTGTTCATACAAAACGCAAAACTATGAGTTATGGATCTTACCTTATAGCTATACCTTATAAATGACCTGCACAGTCCACTTCGGTTCAGACCAGTTCCTTGTTTAAATCCAGTGAATGGTTTGAGCGTAGATATGTAATCCTCCATTTGGAAATGAGTCCAATGAGTCCAAGTAAAACAAAACGCGTGTGTCCTCCGTAAACTCCTCTGTTTTGCTGCAGCCGGCTGCATCCAATTTCTAAAATCAACCGTCTTACACTTCACCTCTCTTTCTTATCATTCCTATAGTAATTGAAAAATTACCCTATGTGCATTTTAGATTATGTAAAAATGTGTTATATGTATGTTAGCCAAACCTGTTGCTGTCCTTAGCAGATAAACCAGGAAGAGCAAGGAGCTTATCGATGGAATTGTATGCAGCCGACTTCTGCGCTCACATGCGCTCCTCTGTGGCTGACCTCACGGTGATACAAGCCGTGGTTGAGCGCGATTAAGACCCATTTGTTTCAAAAACACAATTTATGAGCCATCCTCTCAACTGTAGACATGTGGATTGTAAAGGAAATATGATTTACATCAGCCAATAATTGCTGAGAGGTTTTCTCATCCTCCCTTCTCTCATGACAACACGTTCATTGTGCGTCTTGAGTAACGCGCAGTAACGGGATGTCGGAAATGATAACGGCGTTATAGTTACTGTCAAAGTAATTAGTTAGATTACTCGTTACTGAAAAAAGTAACGGCGTTAGTAACGCCGTTACTAGTAACGCCGTTATTCCCATCACTGCACACTACACACACCTGGAGGTCAAGGTGTGTCACTGGTCCATGGCGTGTCCAGGCGTGTCACTGGTCCATGATGTGTCCAGGTGTGTCACTGGTCCATGGCGTGTACAGGTGTGTCACTGGTCCATGGCGTGTACAGGTGTGTCACTGGTCCATGGCGTGTCCAGGCGTGTCACTGGTCCATGGCGTGTCACTGGTCCATGGCGTGTCCAGGCATGTCACTGGTCCATGGCGTGTCCAGGCGTGTCACTGGTCCATGGCGTGTCCAGGCGTGTCACTGGTCCATGCCGTGTCCAGGCGTGTCACTGGTCCATGCCGTGTCCAGGTGTGTCACTGGTCCATGCCGTGTCCAGGTGTGTCACTGGTCCATGACGTGTCCAGGCGTGTCACTGGTCCATGGCGTGTCCAGGTGTGTCACTGGTCCATGGCGTGTCCAGGCGTGTCACTGGTCCATGCCGTGTCCAGGTGTGTCACTGGTCCATGGCGTGTCCAGGCGTGTCACTGGTCCATGCCGTGTCCAGGCGTGTCACTGGTCCATGCCGTGTCCAGGCGTGTCACTGGTCCATGCCGTGTCCAGGCGTGTCACTGGTCCATGGCGTGTCACTAGTCCATGGCGTGTCCAGGCGTGTCACTGGTCCATGACGTGTCCAGGCATGTCACTGGTCCATGGCGTGTCCAGGCGTGTCACTGGTCCATGACGTGTCCAGGTGTGACACTGGCCACCGCCTGAGATAAAAAGGCCATTCCATCAAACACACAGAACAATGTTAGCTTTATCACTGAGCTATATTTGTTCACCTCATGAATCTGGTCATGAACAGAACAGCATTCTGAAAGTTACAAGGAAAATAAAGGTGAAACCAAACAATTTAAATGTCCATTTAGAATTCAGCCTTAGAATATCTCTTTAAGGCCAACCCTCAAAATCTATAATATCTTGAATAGATCCACAATCCAAGACGGTGTGTTCCATTTCCTGGACCTTATGTCACTGCTGAATGGGGGCAGTTAAACCAATGAAAGGCCTCAGATGCTTCTTCACTGATGTCATCCTCAGACCACGTAGTAAGTAGTGGTAGACCGTCGTCAGACAGGTTAGTTTTACCCTGCTGATGATGTGTTAATAATGCATCGGTTTTATATAGCGCTTTTCTGGACACTCAAAGACGCTTTACGTCTGACAGAAGCGAGGCAAACACTATGCGCCAGCGGCCCCTCCGACCACCACCAACCATTCACACACACACCAGACTCATTCTAGGCAATGGGGGTGAAGTGTCTTGCCTAAGGACACAACAAAAGTTTGGCACTTTACAGCCGCAGCCTCCCCACCGTGGCTGGTGTTCCCAGAGGTTAAGTGTCTTGCCAAGGACACAACAACAGCAGACAGTGGGAGTCGATGGTGAAGGTCGGGCTTGAGCCCACGACCCTCTGGTTCAAAGGCAAATGCTCTACCAACTGAGCTATTGTCGCCTTGTTGCTACGGTGTTGTTGCAATAGTACTCCCAATAATGACTACTGTCATTGTGTCCTTTGGCAAGACACTTAGCGCCAATTTGCCTGAAGCCCCTACTGAATAATCAAGGCTTCTGTGGACTCAGCACCGGCAGGAGGATCAGTGAGGGGCTGGTGCTCTGTGAACTGGGTGCAACTCTGACTGCCACCTCCAGACCCAGAAATGGGGGAAAGAAAATGGATGGATGTTTGGTTAGGATACCTGTAGGGATACCACTCGACACACACATAAGAGAAATATAGACCAGAGCTGTAAACAGCAGGTAAATAACTCTGGGACAAGCATTTTCTTCCACAGCACTACAAAACATCAAACTGCAAATATGTTCATTAACCCTAGACTTATCTGTTCCAATAAAGCAAACACAGGTGACAACTTTGTTACACATGGTCCCGTCGGCAACCCCCGAACCCATTGGTGGACACCGGCAGTAAGGGATGCTGTCAAGCTGAAGAAGGAGTCCTTCGAGTCATGATGGTTCGGGGGACTCCACAGGCAGCTGTCCAGTACCGGCAGGCCAAGCGTGCTGTTGCAGAGGCCAAAACCCGGGACTGGGAGGAGTTCGGAGAGTCCATGGAGCATGACTACCGGTCAGCCTCGAAGAGATTCTGGCAAACTGTCCAGCGCCTCAGGAGGGGGAAGCAGTTCTTTGCCAGCAACGTGTATGGTGCGGGTGGGGAGCTGCTGACCTCGACTGGGGATATTGTCGGGCGGTGGAAGGAATACTTTGAGGTTCTCCTCAATCCCTCCGTCACGTCCTCCGTTCCAGAGGCTGAGGATGTTGGGGCGGATACTTCTATCTCCCTGGCAGAGGTCACCAAGGTGGTTGGCAGCCTCCTTGGTGGCAAGGCGCCGGGAGTGGATGAGATCCGTCCTGACTATCTAAAGTCTCTGACACGTCTCTACAAATCGCGTAGCGCTCGGGGGCGGTACCAATGGAGTGGCAGTGGTGGTCCCTCTCTACAAAAAGGGTTAGGGTGTGTGTTCCAATTATCGCGGGATCACACTCTTCAGCCTCCCCGGTAAGGTCTACTCCAAGGAACTGGAGATTAGTGTGGTTTTTGTCCCGGCCGTGGAACACTGGACGAGCTCTATACTCTCCATCAGATACTCAAGATACTTCATGGGAGTTTGCCCAACCTGTACACATGTGCTTTGTGGATTTGGAGAAGGTGTTTGACCGTGTTCCCCGGGGTGTCCTTTGGGGGGTTCTCTGGGAGTACGGGGTCCTCTCCTGAGGGCCGTCTGGTCCCTGTATGACCGGAGCCAGAGCTGTGTTTTTTTTTTTTTGTTTTTTTTTTTTTAATTAAATCAACATAAAAACACAAGATACACTTACAATTAGTGCTCCAACCCAAAACCCTCCCACCCTCACCCCCATTCACACTCATTCACACTCATTCACACAAACGGGTTATTTCCTTACCATATTAACATTCTGGTTCCTACAATATATATCAATGCAGTCTGCACGGGATGAAGTCCGTGAGGCACTGCCCTAAACCAGTGCCTTTCGGAAACCACATCCACCGCAATAGGGTTGTGTGTGCTGCTGGTCCACTGTTAGTAGTAACATTTACCAGTTACATTTTGCTTAAATTCAAAAATTATTGTATTAAAAAATAAAATAGAAAAAAAATACTAAATAAATAAAATGTATAATAATTAAAACATTTTTTTATAATAAGTTAATTAACAAACAAAAAACAAAAAAAAACACTATCTTCACCAGACCAGGCTTCAGCGAGATTAGATGGTGTAAAGGGCTCTTAAAACCGGGTCCAGTCCAGATTATGTCGAGATCGGGCTCAGCAACACACACCTTCATTTGCATACACCCAGATTAAGGAAACACAAACACAGTTTAGCATATAATCTATAATCAAAAATACATTTTCAAAAAAGGCCTTTGAGAACTTCCCATCTACGTTTATGTTTTTTGGCATCATTATCGGTTTCAACCATATAACTTTCTAATGTAAAGAAATGCTGAATAAATGTTTTAAAGAAAGTAATACTAAGTGAATATCTATTTTTTGCCTTGAAAATAAATCTTTTACCGAGTACAATAATTAAATTAACTAAATCGTGACTGTCAATAAAATCTCCTAATATAACAGAAATCACATCAAGCTTCATAAACGAACCGATCCTTAAACACATTTTTTCAACTTCTACCCAAAACAAAGACACAATATGACAGTACCAAAACAAATGCAGTGTGGATTCAGACTCCTGACAACAAAAACGGCAATCATCTGACTCAGTCATATTCCATAATTTTAACATTTTTCCGGTGGGTAAGAAATTATATAAGATTTTGATTTGAAAATAACGATTCTGCACATCGATAGTAGTTTTGTAGATTAATTTAAATATTGTATCCCACGGCAACGGGCAGTCAAAATAGTCTTCCCATTTTCCATATGTGTTATATATGGAAAAGTACGGTGGCTGAATGGATAGCACTCTCGCCTCTCAGCAAGAAGGTCCTGGGTTCGAATCCCGGTCGGACCAGGGCCTTTCTGAGTGGAGTTTGCATGTTCTCCCCGTGTCTGCGTAGGTTTCCTCCGGGTACTCCGGTTTCCCCTACCACTAAAGATATGTCCAATAGTTCTAGCAGCGCCTCCTGTACTGGCCCCGCTCCCATCTCTGTGTGGAGTGAGAGATAAATGCCCATAATTAACAATTGTAAACCGCTTTGAGACTCAGATCTGTAGTGAAAAGGCGGTATATAAATAAAGATGACTTACTTACTTACTTATGGGGCAACCTTCAGAGATTTCTTTATTAAATAAAAATTATATATTTTTTTATTTATTTTTATTCCTTTTTGCCAACTTGAGTTTCTTATTGGAGGTTTACAAACTAATAGTTTAGTAGTTCCATAGTTAATTATTTGTTTCCATTTTTTTCCAATAACTCCAGTTAGTTGATTAAAGGAAAAGCTTGAACAAACATCACCATACATAATTCTAAATTCATCATACTCCATGATCTTACCATTCTCATTGATAATGTCATTGACAAAAATAATTCCTCTTTCAAACATGTTTTTCCAAAAGAAAGGCTTTCCATCTATTACAATATTAGAATTCATCCATATTATCTGCTGCAAAATGTCATCTCTTTTTTCTGGTACACAAAATTGAAAACACCACCATGACTGGATTGTTTCCTTTATGAACCCTGAGATGTTTCCCAGCAGACTCTCTACATAAGGAAAATGGGAGGGCATCACTTGTAAAAACGGATACAATTTCTTATGATACAGTACATGTTTTTTGTCCAACAGGACACTTGTGTACCACTCAGTGTTTAGATACATCTTTGGAACAATTGATGCTTTGATGCCAGAGCTGTGTTTGCATCAGCAGTAAGTCAGACCTGTTCCCGGTGAATGTTGGCCTCCGCCAGGGCTGCCCTTTGTCACCGGTTCTGTTCACTTTCTTAATGAACAGAATTTCTAGGCGCAGCCAGGGGCCGGAGGAGGTCCGGTTCGGAGACCACAGGATTTCATCTCTGCTGTTTGCCAACAATGTTGTCCTGTTGGCTCCAACGAACCAGCACTGGGACGGTTTGCAGCCGAGAGTGAAGCGGCTGGGATGTGTGCCCTAAAACCTCTTTGAAGAGATTCCAGCTTGTTCAAAATACAACAGCATGGATCTTAACGGGTACCAAAAGGAGGGAGCATATAACTCTGGTGAATCAAAATCCCTCCACTGGCTTCCTGTGGAGTACAGAATAGGGTTTAAAATTATTCTTTTGGCATACAAAGCCATAAATGGCTTGGCTCCCTCTTATCTTCAAGACTGTCTTATCAACCAAGCCGAGCGCTGCGCTCACAAAACGCCAGACGTCTGGTGGTCCCTGAGGTTTCAAAAAGCACTGTCATGAGGGCAGTTTTTGGTGCTCCTCCTTCCTCCTGTCTTTCACTCCCCTGTGTGTCTGTGAGTCTCTTCCCCCATTGCAGGTGCCTGCTGTGAGTGCCCACTTTGCAGAGAATATTTGTTTGCTGGAAATCCACTCAGCCGGTGCCAGTTCGTCCCTTGACTGCGGTGAAGCTAAGCATTTTGTCTGACTTTTTGAGAGACTATTTTTGGACTTATTTTAACACGTTATTTTTGTATTTTCCTCAGGTGGAGGACCAGCTTTCCCAGTGCTATTTCCTGGAGCTTGTTTTGGACCCATTTTGTTTCTCCAGTGATTTTTGTTTTATCAAATGTACTTGTTACTCCTTGGATCCGTGTTTGGAGTCTATTTTTTCAAATCACAACACTGTCGGCGGCAGAGCATTTAGCTACCAAGCTCCTTTACTGTGGAATCAGCTCCCCACGCATCTTAAGGAAGCAGACACTGTCTCTACATTTAAGGCCAGGCTTAAAACACTCTTCTTCAATTTAGCATTTGGTTAGGTTGTTTGTCCGGTCAGGTTTCGTCCGGTCTTGGAGTCTGCGTATATGGGACCAGTCTGCTCAGACTGTACCTACCAGTATTATTGTAATTCATTGATATGTACACTTTTCTGCATTTATCAATCTGGACGTGGTCGTACGGTACGCACAAAATATACACAGAGTCAGTAGGTGGTGTAAATGTGTACGCTCATGTTAACCTTCATCACGACACGCCAAAACACACATGAAATTCAAGATTTGGACAACAATAAACCTGTTCCCACTCTGGAAAAATTATAAGCTGCGTTTTCATTGAGAATTACATTTCGAAATTTGAATTTGCATATCAGAAAATGTCTAATGGAAACACTCAAACTGCGAATGAATCACAGTTCATGATGAGGACCAGTGGGGGCGGGTCCAGGCTCAAAAGTGGCCAAAATGACGTGCGCTGACATGCTGCAATACCACCCCGGGCCTGTGGGGGTGGACCCAGAATAAGATTTAGCCTATGCTAACATATAGCATTGGCAGACCTCTCAAAAACGTCTTTACAGGATGGACCAAAAGTTGGCTCTTGGCCCAAAACTCCGTCCCACATGTGTGTCAATGCTGAGGGAAACTCTAGTTTAGTCGCTGTGAATTTTTGAAGTCACTTGTTTAAATGAATGGAGATCCCGCCGACATTCACATTTTCCAGCCCCCGTGGCCATTTTGAATCACTCCATGAAAGCCCAATTTTTGGCCCATTAGTTAGCATCACCCTCCTGTGGACTCACCACCTGCAGAGGGTCAGTGAGGGGCTGGTGCTATGAGACTTGGGTGGTATCTCTGATTGCCACCCCCCTGACCCAGAAATGGATTAAAGGGTAGAAAATGGATGGATGGATAGTTAGAACGGTGGAGATAGGCGTGACTACGTCCGTTAATATATGTATGTGAGGACCCTTTTCTGTTACTTTGATTTTAAATCTGACTTGTGTATTATTTTCTTCTGGTATGTTTTTTAAATGTGAAGCGCTTTGTGATCCTGGTCTGTGAAAGGTGCTATACAAATACACTTGACTTGCTAACTCGGTAAATCTGTAGATACGCACATGTTTTGCCTCATTCACCTCTGGCAAAGCAATGTGTTTTTTCCTTAATGTCGTGCATAAAGCCCCATGAACGCAGCTGATCTAGCTCAAAACTGTCTCCGCCCCTGCCCTGTAAACTGCATGTAGCCAGTTTATAGATAGGATGGCGACGCGCTTATCTGTTGGAACAGGCACAAGTATAGCTCTGCTGGGAAGTGCACAGCAGGTGCCAGGACAGGTCCCACTGCATCACTTCTCAAATGTGGTGCCATTGAGACGCGTTGGATCCAGAGATTCTCTGTGAAATCACGGACACTTTCCAAAAGCTTTTCATACGCATTTTTCTCTCTCACAGAGATCGCTCAGACGCTTCACCTGGTTCATGATGAGAGCCACCGCTGAGGCGCAGATGTTAACATTCATTCATCATTTATTTATTTATTTCTTTACTTCTAAAGTTGAAGAGAGATGAGAGCTGGAGTGGGTCTAGACACTAGGGAAAATACGTGTATATATAATATAGCGTATATTTATTTTTTAAACAAACATGAATAAACTCAGGAGTGTGTGGCAAAGGCTTTTTGAGGCTTCCAACAGTCTTTTGGCCGACCTCCTGTTGTCGTAAAAACATGGCGTGAAACGAGCGGTTTCTGAATATTTACAGGCGTGACTTTCATAAATACACTAGTTTTCACCGCAGCATTTATGAACAGCAGAAGGTGCTCGGATCTGGATCTCACACGTTCATAAATCCCACCGTGGATCTGCTCCACCAAAAATATATACACCCTTAAGTGTTGTGTGTAACAAGTGTTGTGTGTAATAAGTGTCGTGTGTAACAAGTGTTGTGTGTAACAAGTGTTGTGTGTAACAAGTGTTGTGTGTAACAAGTGTGTGTAACAAGTGTTGTAAGTGTTGTGTGTAACAAGTGTTGTGTGTAACAAGTGTTGTGTGTAACAAGTGTTGTGTGTAACAAGTGTTGTGTGTAACAAGTGTTGTTTGTAACAAGTGTTGTGTGTAACAAGTGTTGTGTGTAACAAGTGTTGTGTGTAACAAGTGTTGTGTGTAACAAGTGTTGTGTGTAACAAGTGTTGTGTGTAACAAGTGTTGTGTGTAACAAGTGTCGTGTGTAATTTTTTTATGTTTATGGATTTCTCTTTAAAAATGCTTCATCTAGTATATTGTTTTCATTCTAGTGTCCTAGTATAAGCATTTAGTCTGTTAACAACACTAAAGTTTGGATATGAAGTTGTTAATGATTGATTACTAAAATAGTTGATTATTGAAATTAATGGTTGTCCATTTTTGAAATAGTTGTAATCATGTACAAATCAATAAATAGTTTTCTATAGTTTTCAAAAATAAATAGTTTTCAAAAATAACAATGCAATGAATATGTGTTTACAATCCAATGTGTAACAGTTGTCTCTGAAAGTTGGGTCAAATGGAAATAAATAAATCCCATATTCACTGAGCTTTTGAATCTAAACAACTAATCATTAATTATGGCCAAATAATCTATGAAATGTTGCCATTAATCATTCCTACCCAAACAATAAACCAGAAAATATGCTTTATGGCTCCAGGCGACTTGGACAGGGCAGGTCTGAGGGACACAGCAGGTCTGAGGGACACAGCAGGTCTGAGGGACACAGCAGGTCTGAGGGACACAGCAGGTCTGAGGGACACAGCAGGTCTGAGGGACACAGCAGGTCTGAGGGACACAGCAGGTCTGAGGGACACAGCAGGTCTGAGGGACACAGCAGGTCTGAGGGACACAGCAGGTCTGAGGACACAGCAGGTCTGAGGGACACAGCAGGTCTGAGGACACAGCAGGTCTGAGGGACACAGCAGGTCTGAGGGACACAGCAGGTCTGAGGGACACAGCAGGTCTGAGGGACACAGCAGGTCTGAGGGACACAGCAGGTCTGAGGGACACAGCAGGTCTGAGGGACACAGCAGGTCTGAGGCTCCTGTCAGTACAGAGGACATGTCTGAGGCTCCTGTCCGTACAGAGGACATGTCTGAGGCCCCTATCCGTACAGAGGACATGTCTGAGCCTCCTGTCCGTACAGAGGACATGTCTGAGGCTCCTGTCCGTACAGAGGACATGTCTGAGGCTCCTGTCAGTACAGAGGACATGTCTGAGGCTCCTGTCAGTACAGAGGACATGTATGAGGTTCCTGTCAGTACAGAGGACATGTCTGAGGCTCCTGTCAGTACAGAGGACATGTCTGAGGCTCCTGTCAGTACAGAGGACATGTCTGAGGCTCCTGTCAGTACAGAGGACATGTCTGAGGTTCCTGTCAGTACAGAGGACATGTCTGAGGCTCCTGTCCGTACAGAGGACATGTCTGAGGCTCCTGTCAGTACAGAGGACATGTCTGAGGTTCCTGTCCGTACAGAGGACATGTCTGAGGCTCCTGTCAGTACAGAGGACATGTCTGAGGCTCCTGTCAGTACAGAGGACATGTCTGAGGCTCCTGTCCGTACAGAGGACATGTCTGAGGCTCCTGTCAGTACAGAGGACATGTCTGAGGCTCCTGTCCGTACAGAGGACATGTCTGAGGCTCCTGTCAGTACAGAGGACATGTCTGAGGCCCCTGTCCGTACAGAGGACATGTCTGAGGTTCCTGTCCGTACAGAGGACATGTCTGAGGCTCCTGTCAGTACAGAGGACATGTCTGAGGCTCCTGTCATTACAGAGGACATGTCTGAGGCTCCTGTCAGTACAGAGGACATGTCTGAGGCTCCTGTCAGTACAGAGGACATGTCTGAGGTTCCTGTCCGTACAGAGGACATGTCTGAGGCTCCTGTCAGTACAGAGGACATGTCTGAGGCTCCTGTCAGTACAGAGGACATGTCTGAGGCTCCTGTCAGTACAGAGGACATGTCTGAGGCTCCTGTCAGTACAGAGGACATGTTTGAGGCTCCTGTCATTACAGAGGACATGTCTGAGGCTCCTGTCAGTACAGAGGACATGTTTGAGGCTCCTGTCCGTACAGAGGACATGTCTGAGGCTCCTGTCAGTACAGAGGACATGTCTGAGGCTCCTGTCAGTACAGAGGACATGTCTGAGGCTCCTGTCAGTACAGAGGACATGTCTGAGGCTCCTGTCAGTACAGAGGAATTGTCTGAGGCTCCTGTCAGTACAGAGGACATGTCTGAGGCTCCTGTCAGTACAGAGGACATGTTTGAGGCTCCTGTCATTACAGAGGACATGTCTGAGGCTCCTGTCCGTACAGAGGACATGTCTGAGGCTCCTGTCAGTACAGAGGACATGTCTGAGGCTCCTGTCAGTACAGAGGACATGTCTGAGGCTCCTGTCAGTACAGAGGACATGTCTGAGGCTCCTGTCAGTACAGAGGACATGTCTGAGGCTCCTGTCAGTACAGAGGACATGTCTGAGGCTCCTGTCAGTACAGAGGACATGTCTGAGGCTCCTGTCAGTACAGAGGACATGTTTGAGGCTCCTGTCATTACAGAGGACATGTCTGAGGCTCCTGTCCGTACAGAGGACATGTCTGAGGCTCCTGTCAGTACAGAGGACATGTCTGAGGCTCCTGTCAGTACAGAGGACATGTCTGAGGCTCCTGTCAGTACAGAGGACATGTCTGAGGCTCCTGTCAGTACAGAGGACATGTTTGAGGCTCCTGTCATTACAGAGGACATGTCTGAGGCTCCTGTCCGTACAGAGGACATGTCTGAGGCTCCTGTCAGTACAGAGGACATGTCTGAGGCTCCTGTCAGTACAGAGGACATGTCTGAGGCTCCTGTCAGTACAGAGGACATGTCTGAGGCTCCTGTCCGTACAGAGGACATGTCTGAGGCTCCTGTCAGTACAGAGGACATGTCTGAGGCTCCTGTCAGTACAGAGGACATGTCTGAGGCTCCTGTCAGTACAGAGGACATGTCTGAGGCTCCTGTCCGTACAGAGGACATGTCTGAGGCTCCTGTCAGTACAGAGGACATGTCTGAGGCTCCTGTCAGTACAGAGGACATGTCTGAGGCTCCTGTCATTACAGAGGACATGTCTGAGGCTCCTGTCCGTACAGAGGACATGTCTGAGGCTCCTGTCAGTACAGAGGACATGTCTGAGGTTCCTGTCAGTACAGAGGACATGTCTGAGGCCCCTGTCAGTACAGAGGACATGTCTGAGGCTCCTGTCAGTACAGAGGACATGTCTGAGGCTCCTGTCAGTACAGAGGACATGTTTGAGGCTCCTGTCAGTACAGAGGACATGTCTGAGGCTCCTGTCAGTACAGAGGACATGTCTGAGGCTCCTGTCAGTACAGAGGACATGTCTGAGGCCCCTGTCAGTACAGAGGACATGTCTGAGGCTCCTGTCAGTACAGAGGACATGTCTGAGGCTCCTGTCAGTACAGAGGACATGTCTGAGGCTCCTGTCCGTACAGAGGACATGTCTGAGGTTCCTGTCAGTACAGAGGACATGTCTGAGGCCCCTGTCAGTACAGAGGACATGTCTGAGGCTCCTGTCCGTACAGAGGACATGTCTGAGGCTCCTGTCAGTACAGAGGACATGTCTGAGGCTCCTGTCCGTACAGAGGACATGTCTGAGGCTCCTGTCAGTACAGAGGACATGTCTGAGGTTCCTGTCCGTACAGAGGACATGTCTGAGGCTCCTGTCAGTACAGAGGACATGTCTGAGGCTCCTGTCAGTACAGAGGACATGTCTGAGGCTCCTGTCAGTACAGAGGACATGTCTGAGGCTCCTGTCAGTACAGAGGACATGTCTGAGGCTCCTGTCAGTACAGAGGACATGTCTGAGGCTCCTGTCCGTACAGAGGAGATAAATTAGTGTATTCATACTATATACCTTTCCTCCAACATTAGTTCTGAATAATGTCCACCTCTTTTTTTCTTTGTTCCTTTAAATAACAAAAGAGACAGTTTAATCTTTATATCCTTCCTGTTCTTTAGACAAAGAATGTTTTATACATATGAAAACAATTATATACAAATATCAGTAATATTGATTTACTTAAACATGGGCTCAAAGCTGAGTGGAGTTTTTGTTCATTTTAAGTGAACTTCAGAATGATATAATTCATTAACAATTACTCATTATAATATTGTACAATAAAGTAATACAAGATGCATGTTGTTGATGTGTAGCCTGAGCAGGAGCCTGTGTAACACCTTTGTCCATGTCGTGCTGAATAACTGCACATACAGTAGATTGAGGCAAACGCATTTCGCTCTTAAACGTGAAATATAACTTGTATTGCTTTTGCAAATGATTCGTTTTGTTTCACCATTTAAGCCTTCTGTTTACTCTATGATGCGTCATAATACAGTATAATACATATGAAGGACAGGCTCATGTTACAGTTGAGGCTAACGTTATTGTACCTGCAGGGTTCGTGCAGGCTTTGGCTCTGATCTAAAGTCCAGAACCATCTACAATTGGAGAGTCAACAGACCGTCCAAACAGTCCGAACGTGTGGTAACAACAACACCATCTTCAAACGCGGATTGCTCAATGAACTCTTAACACAAACAGATAAAACTTACCCCGACAGAAGATGAACAAACGTTATCCGTGAGCGCTAACAGCAGGGACACGGGCGAGTTCGGCAACAAGGCAGGGCTGTCATAGATCCATGGGCTGTGCGCAACTCAGTGTAGTATAACTAGGGCTAAGATCCATGGGGCTAACCCGTCTCATATTAGCCCCGTGTTATTATCCGACATGGTAGCCAAGCGCGCTTTGATGACGATTTACATTTCTGTTGCTCACCTGCCAATCACCTTATTAAATACTCTGATTGGCCCGGGATGTTTCGTCCAGGGCATAATAGTTTTTCAATTGAGGAATGCCAGACCGACCTGCCCGCTGAAATTCCATGGAGGCGGGGCTAAAGGTTGGCTGGAGCCAGGCTAGTGAACCGCTGCAGCAGAGAACAGTTTTTAAGGCAGTATGATCCCTGCTTCAGTGAACAGAGGTCGCACGTTTTGTTTGTTGTTGTTGTTTTGGGGGCATACTGTGGCGTGCAAAAACCCAAAACTCCGGTTATCTCTGTCCACACGGATTTTCATAAACAGATTATTTTTTTTATGTAATGCGATCTTCCAATACTACCTTTGCGATTGACTGGTAGATCGCAATCGACGTATTGAGCACCCCTGAACTAAAACATCAGCAAATAGCAGCTCACACACCTGTGTCTCGCTGCTCCTTCTCTTCCTCCTCACACACCATTGCTCCACACAGAGCGCTCTTTTCTGCCTCTAACTCACTCAGAGTTAGAGTTGGTCTATGCTTGTTATAATGTACTTTAGAACAAAAAAAGTCACGGACCTCAGGGGGCGCTCCAGTATAATCGGTTCGTCTGAAACTCATTCGCGAGGAACGTTCCGCGGTGGAAAATACACATGCGATTAAAATGCGTCAATTTTTTTTTACGCGCTAATTTTGTGGCGTTTACTAATCGTAATTAACGCGTTAAAGTCCCGGCCCTAAAATAAACATTACTTACTTATTTACTTTTGCCCTGAGACCTCAGCCTGCGCAGCGCGTGCAGCCATCAAAAGGGAAAAAGAAGCTAAGTGCCTTTCCGACAACAACACAAACATCTCCACCAACTCCAAAAGTCTCTGCACCTCCTCCACCTCGAAGGATCTCAACCCCTCCACTGCCTCGAAGGATCTCAACCCCTCCACTGCCTTGAAGGATCTCAACACCTCCACTGCCTCGAAGGATCTCAACACCTCCACTGCCTCGAAGGATCTCAACACCACCACCGCCTCGAAGGATCTCAACACCATCACCGCCTCAAAGGATCTCAACACCTCCACTGTCATCAGAAGCAGCTGCATCATCACCAGCAGCAGCTGCATCATCACCAGCAGCAGCTGCATCATCACCAGTAGCAGCACCAGCAGCACGACCACCACCAACATCCTCATCCCCAGCCTGCTCCAAAGCAGCCACGCCTTCTTCATCTACAGCGCCTCTGAAGCCCCCATCCTCACCCCAGGCTACAGCAGACAGGCCTGTGCTGGGGTTTCCTCAACCACCTGCCCCTCCATCAAAGACTCCCTCGCCCCCTCCCATGGACCTGTCTTGGGTCCCCCCTGCCACGTCCACTCCATCAAGAGAGAATGGGGACACTTCCCTTTGTTTTCCATCCCCACCTTCACTAGACCTACCTGAACACTCTGCAGGGCTAATAACATCGGCTATGAAGACTATTCCTCTCACACCCATATTAGCTCGATCTAGAGTCCTGTCCAACATTCAAAACCACTCCCCATGTGTGCGGCACGGTGGCTGAGTGGATAGCACTCTCGCTTCTTGACACGAAGGTCCTGGGTTCGAATCCCGGTCGGGACAGGGCTTTTCTGTGTGGAATTGGCATGTTCTCTGTAGCTGCGTTTCCATTGAATAATGCGCAAAAACTTTTTCGATACATTTCAAAATTCGAAAAACCTGTAATTCGCAAAAGCAGCCGTTTCCATTAAGACATATTCGAATAAGTATACACTATTTTCGCGCGTTTATTCACTAGTTTCTAGTACGTCAACATGGCAACAGAAGTAAACAACACTTTGATTTACGTGAGATATATTAATGTCTTGACTTCTGCTGCGGCTCTCATCCTCTCTGACCTCTGACCCCGGGAGAAACTGTGGCTGCTTTGACAGCTCCGCGAACGCGCGTGGTCATGTACCGAGCGCGGACCATAGACGCGCGCACGGAACCATAGACACGGGTCTTGCCTGTCTCCCCCGTCTCTCCCCCATGCCTCTCCCCCGTCTCTCCCCCGTCTCTCCCCCATGCCTCTCCCCCATGCCTCTCCCCCGTCTCTCCCCCGTCTCTTCCCCGTCTCTCCCCCGTCTCTCCCCCGTCTCTCCCCCATGCCTCTCCCCCGTCTCTCCCCCATGCCTCTCCCCCATGCCTCTCCCCCGTCTCTCCCCCGTCTCTTCCCCGTCTCTTCCCCGTCTCTCCCCCGTCTCTCCCCCATGCCTCTCCCACGTATCTCCCAAGTCTCCACACGAAGCGCAGCCAAAACTCACTGAATAAAGCTCGGCTTCCTCCGCTATATCGAAATAAGTGTTTCCATTATATATTGTATATTTAACAATAAAATGTGACAATAAAAAGAAAAATGGCAGCTGCCTAATATTGATAATAACAATAGTAAATGGGTAGATACAATAAATAATTAAAAATAGTAAATGATAAAAATAAATACAAATAGAATGTGTCTAAAAACATAAATAGATGTACTAAAAAGCAATAATAAATAATAAATACTAATCAAAAGCTACTCTACTCTTGTTATATTTATGTATTTATTATAAATGTTAGAGATGCCAGAGAAAAGGCGTCTGCTTTTTTTCTGAGTGGGAGGAGACACCAGCGGAGCTGTTTGAGTCAAATAACGTTCAGCGTTATATTACCAATAGTTTCTCTTTCCATAACGATATTCTCTCTTTTTGGAAAGATCACCAACGTGATGCAAAAGTTTACGTTATATGCAGTAGTTTTAATGTCTGCGGGTTATTCCAGAGACTGGCCTGCTACAAGGAGTTGCCCGTTTTAACCAGATTGTCGATGTGCGCGGGGCAGAAACTCGCCAATGTAACCCTGCTCACAAGTGCCACCTGGTGGTTGTTTTGGTCATTGCAACGTCACTGGGAGGGGGGAAAATAAAAGACGCGTGAATCACACGTGAGTCTCGTGTGATTCACGCGTGAAAGGCGACAAAACGGAATGGGACCTACTGTATGCGCCAGTGCCGCGGAGCCGTGAGAGAGCGATGGAACCATGGATCTATTCGGAAGGAATCTGTACAAACTCTGGAACTGAGGAGTCCGACTCAGGATAATAGTTCCAGTTAGCCAAAACATCGATGTTTTTGGTCTTTTCAACAGCATATAGAAAACCACAGTTAAATAAGGTATTCTTCATATATATAGTTCGAAAGCTAACACTTTTAACTTCCGTTTTATGCTAGTAACGTTCGCGAAATAGTAAAGTTTATGTTTTTATAGCCCGTTGAAGTGGGTAACCGGTGCAGCCCGAAGTGTCCGACTTAGGAAACAGATACGTTAGTTCAAGACACTTTTCTTTTGACATGACATCGTGATTATTTCTTTAAAAAACAATCAGAGAAAATGTGAAACTATACATAGATGAGAAGTATTTACAGAAACATTGATTATAAGAAGGTTTTACATTACAATGTACAATGTTAATGTTCCATTTGAATGTAAAGTCAGGATGTGATTAGTTGTAGTTGGAGATTAGATAAAACTCATCTATATAAATATCAACTATGAGAGAATTATATTAATGTTATCCTGCTTATGCAGGTTGGTTTTTTAAGACCTGAGGACTGTTTGGTGTTTGGCCATTGTCAGGGAGTTGGCAACGTCTGTCGCTGGATCCAGAGAAGGACGACGCCCTACCATCTCCGTTCATCCACCTGATCCAGAGAAGGACGACGCCCTTCCATCTCCGTTCATCCACCTGATCCAGAGAAGGACGACGCCCTTCCATCTCCGTTCATCCACCTGATCCAGAGAAGGACGACGCCCTTCCATCTCCGTTCATCCACCTGATCCAGAGAAGGACGACGCCCTACCATCTCTGTTCATCCACCTGATCCAGAGAAGGACGTGCCCTTCCATCTCCGTTCATCCACCTGATCCAGAGAAGGACGACGCCCTTCCATCTCTGTTCATCCACCTGATCCAGAGAAGGACGACGCCCTTCCATCTCCGTTCATCCACCTGATCCAGAGAAGGATGACGCCCTTCCATCTCCGTTCATCCACCTGATCCAGAGAAGGACGTGCCCTTCCATCTCCGTTCATCCACCTGATCCAGAGAAGGACGACGCCCTTCCATCTCCGTTCATCCACCTGATCCAGAGAAGGACGACGCCCTTCCATCTCCGTTCATCCACCTGATCCAGAGAAGGACGACGCCCTTCCATCTCCGTTCATCCACCTGATCCAGAGAAGGATGACGCCCTTCCATCTCCGTTCATCCACCTGATCCAGAGAAGGACGACGCCCTTCCATCTCCGTTCATCCACCTGATCCAGAGAAGGACGACGCCCTTCCATCTCCGTTCATCCACCTGATCCAGAGAAGGACGACGCCCTTCCATCTCCGTTCATCCACCTGATCCAGAGAAGGACGACGCCCTAAATCAAACTACCCAGGTAGATGAAAACTATTTTCTTCAGAGCTCTGAACTTTATGTTTTTTGTTAATCCAAAGGGACTGATACACATTACATAGGGGTAAACTTTTTTTTAAGGTACATTTGTGTTTCAGAAATAAATGGCGGCTTTTGTTAACTTTTCATACTAAACATTTGTGGTCTAAAATTATTAAGCCTCCCTTCCTCCTGAAGAATCCTAGAATCACAGCGGTTCACTTTATGCAGGTTACAAAGTGTTGTGTATAATAAGTGTTGTGTGTAATAAGTGCTGTGTGTAACAAGTGTTGTGTGTAGCAAGTGTCGTGTGTAGCAAGTGTTGTGTGTAGCAAGTGTCGTGTGTAGCAAGTGTTGTGTGTAGTAAGTGTTGTGTGTAACAAGTGTCGTGTGTAGCAAGTGTTGTGTGTAATAAGTGCTGTGTGTAACAAGTGTCGTGTGTAGCAAGTGTCGTGTGTAGCAAGTGTCGTGTGTAGCAAGTGTCGTGTGTAGCAAGTGTTGTGTGTAGTAAGTGTTGTGTGTAACAAGTGTCGTGTGTAGCAAGTGTTGTGTGTAATAAGTGCTGTGTGTAACAAGTGTCGTGTGTAGCAAGTGTCGTGTGTAGCAAGTGTCGTGTGCAGTAAGTGTTGTGTGTAGTAAGTGTTGTGTGCAGTAAGTGTTGTGTGTAGCAAGTGTCGTGTGTAGTAAGTGTTGTGTGTAGTAAGTGTTACATAAACCTGTGTGAACGGTGGATAAATAACATCTGTTCTGATGTAGAAATGTAAATGAGATAAAACCTTCTTATCACAACAGTGTCCTCGGCCGTGAGCAGTCAGAGAGGTTAAAACCAGCTGCAGCTCCACACTCCTCCTCACTCCTCCACAGACCTCCACAGACCTCCACAGACCTCCACAGACCTCCACAGACCTCCACAGACCTCCACAGACCTCCACAGATCTCACTCCTCTAGTGGACCATGGGCACGGCTGGTTTCCTGGTGCTGCTGCTGAGTTCCTCTTTTCTCTTTGAGGGGAATTGTTTGGATGATTCTGGACAAAAGTCTGAGTCTTCTGAGCTCTGTCCGTCTGACATTGAGTCAGTGCTGAGACAGATGAGCGCTGCTCTGTCTGCACAGCAGGTGGAGATCAGACATCTGCAGGAGGGGATCAGACATCTGCAGGAGGAGAACAAACATCTGCTGCTGGAGAACCAGGGTAAGTATCTTCTGAATCATGTGTTGAACATAGTTTAATGCAGCCATGGATAAGTTGTGTTTGTGTTCCATGTTTAAACATGGACCTTTATTTAACCAGGAAAGTCTCAGAGATTTCAGAATGTCATTTTCAGGGGAGTCCCGGCCCCAACTTGCAGACACCAGTGTTCATTTTATTTACAGATGAAAATAAGAAAAAAAATGACTGGTGTTTGCAAGTAAAGTGTGCAAGAGTTGTTTTTCTTCCTTTTGAAGTTGACAGAGCTGTGTGCGGAGCCTGCACCTGTCAGATGTGCCATTGCACTTTGACATGATTAAAGACACAGACTGTGCTTTTCAGCTCTGACAGTTTTATTTCCTCTTCAGCCACGAGGACAGAAGTGGTCTCCCTCCAAACAGAAGTAGTCTCCCTCCAAACAGAAGTGGTCTCCCTCCAAACAGAAGTGGTCTCCCTCCAAACAGAAGTGGTCTCCCTCCAAACAGAAGTGGTCTCCCTCCAAACAGAAGTGGACTCCCTCCAAACAGAAGTGGTCTCCCTCCAAACAGAAGTGGACTCCCTCCAAAACAACGACAAAGGTTTGTTGATATAAAAGTGTTGCTCAGACCTGGAGGCGTTGGCTCTAACTCTGTCTGTGTGGAATCAGCTCAAGAGGCTGCACTGGAGCGTCTGCAGACCAGCTCCTCTGTCACTGAACACAAAGTGGAAGCTCTGACTCACGACAAAACAGGTACAAACACATCCTTTAGTCTGCTTTAGTCTGCTTTAGTCTGCTTTAGTCTGCTTTAGTCTGCTTTAGTTTCCTTTACTTTAGTCTCCTTTATTTTAGTCTCCTTTACTTTAGTTAGACAACAAAGTCGATGATTGACTTCGATCATCTGACCTTCGTCCGCGTGTCTTGGACACTCGGGTGAAGAGAGGGGCGGAGCTGAAGAGAGGGGCGGAGCTGAAGAGAGGGGCGGAGCTGTCAACGGATCACCACCTGGTCGTGAGTTGGATCCGCTGCAGGGGAGGAAGCCGGTCAGACCTGGCAGACCCAGGCGTGTAGTGAGGGTCTGCTGGGAACATCTCGCTGAGCCCCCTGTCAGACGGACTTTCAACTCACACCTCCGGGAGAGCTTCTCCCAGGTCCCGGCGGAGGAGAGGGGCATTGAATCTGAGTAGACCATGTTCTCTTCCTCTATCGCCGATGCGGCGGCTCGTAGCTGGTGGACACCGGTAGTAGGGGATGCCGTCAGGCTGAAGAAAGAGTCCTATCGAGCCATGATGGTTCGTGGGACTCCTGAGGCAGCTGTCCAGTACCGGCAGGCCAAGCGTGCCACTGCCCGGGCCGTTGCAGAGGCAAAAACCCAGGACTGGGAGGAGTTCGGAGAGTCCATGGAGCAGGACTATCGGTCGGCTTCGAAGAAATTCTGGCAAGCCGTCCAGCGATCGGGGGCGGTGCCAATGGAGTGGCAGACTGGGATGGTGGTCTCTCTCTACAAGAAGGGGGACCGGAGGGTGTGTTCCAATTATTGTGGGATCACACTCCTCAGCCTCCCTGGTAATGTCTACTCCAAGGTACTTGATAATGCTGTTTCAACTAAAGTTGAACCTGATGAAATCTCACACAACAAAGAGACAAAGTTAATCTTTTACTTGTTACATTGTACAAGGAGAATGTCTTGACAGAGGCAAGGCACAGACCCTAGCCTCTCTCAGGACAAGTCTCTAGATTCACAGTCTGCAAACCCCTTTTGGTAGAACAAGACACACCTTCGTATGCAGAATAGGAAAGGAAGAAACCAACACAACAAAAGACACTCCGAATTAGCGTATACAAAGACTGCTTCCTCTGCTGTTTAACATATGAGCTCCCCAGACCTCCCGGTGTCTTCCTGGAGCTAAAGTGAATTACATTACAGAGCGTTCAGCACATAGCCTCATATCATTTACCAAAATGATAACTTAAGTTACATTCCAATATCAGTACTGGAGAGAAGACTACGACCAATGTTCGAATCTCGGATTCAGGAGGAGCAGTGTGGTTTTTGTCCCGGCCGCGGAACACTGGACCAGCTCTATACTCTCCATCGGATACTCGAAGGTTCATGGGAGTTCGCCCAACCTGTCCACATGTGCTTTGTGGATTTGGAGAAGGCGTTCGACCGTGTTCCCCGGGGTGTCCTTTGGGGGGTTCTCTGGGAATACGGGGTCCTCTGCTAAGGGCCGTCCGGTCCCTGTATGACCGGAGTCAGAGCTGTGTTTGCATCAATGACAGTAAGTCAGACCTGTTCCCGGTGCATGTTAGCCTCCGCCAAGGCTGCGCTTTTTCACCGGTTCTGTTCACTGTTTTTATGGACAGAATTTCTAAGCACAGCCAGGGGCCGGAGGGGGCCCGGTTTAGAGACCACAGGATTTCATCTCTGCTGTTTGCGGACGTTGTAGGGCTGGGCGGTCCCTTAGAAATAGGGTGAGAAGCTCAGTCACACGGGAGGAGCTCGGAGTAGAGCCGCTGCTTCTCGAGAGGAACCAGTTGAGGTGGCTCGGGCATCTGTTCCGGATGCCTCCTGGATGCCTCCCTGGGGAGGTGTTCCGGGCACGTCCCACCGGGAGTAGGCCCCGGGGAAGGCCCAGGACACGCTGGAGGGACTATGTCTCTCAGCTGGCCTGGGAACGCCTTGGGGTCCCCCCGGACGAGCTGGAGGAAGTGTGTGTGGATAGTTAAGTCTGGCTGTCTCTACCTAGACTCCGACCCCCGCAATCTAGCAACGGATGAAGCAGAACAAAATGGATCAATGGATCGATAGTCTCTTTTAGTCTCCTTTAGTCTCCTTTAGTCTGCTTTAGTCTCCTTTACTTTAGTCTCCTTTACTTTAGTCTCCTTTACTTTAGTCTCCTTTACTTTAGTCTCCTTTACTTTAGTCTCCTTTAGTCTCCTTTACTTTAGTCTCCTTTACTTTAGCCTCCTTTACTTTAGTCTGCTTTACTTTAGTCTCCTTTACTTTAGTCTCCTTTACTTTAGTCTCCTTTACTTTAGTCTCCTTTACTTTAGTCTCCTTTACTTTAGCCTCCTTTACTTTAGTCTCCTTTACTTTAGTCTCCTTTACTTTAGTCTCCTTTACTTTAGTCTCCTTTACTTTAGTCTCCTTTACTTTAGTCTCCTTTACTTTAGCCTCCTTTACTTTAGTCTCCTTTACTTTACTTTAGTCTCCTTTACTTTACTTTAGTGTGTTAGAACGTAGGCCTTGTCCTCACAGTCCGACATCCAAGAACACTTTATCTATATATGCTGCTTTGGGAAAGGAGAGAGAGGAGAGAGAGAGGAGAGAGAGAGAGGAGAGAGAGAGGAGAGAGAGAGGGGAGAGAGAGGAGAGAGAGAGGAGAGAGAGGAGAGAGAGAGGAGAGAGAGAGGAGAGAGAGGAGAGAGAGAGGAGAGAGAGGAGAGAGAGAGGAGAGAGAGAGAGGAGAGAGAGGAGAGAGAGAGGAGAGAGAGGAGAGAGAGAGGAGAGAGAGAGAGAGAGAGAGAGGAGAGAGAGGAGAGAGAGGAGGAGAGAGAGAAGAGAGAGAGAGGAGAGAGAAGAAAAGAGAGAAAGAGAGGAGAGAAAGAGAAAAAACAATAGATTGGTTTAATTTTTTAATCTTCTTTTCCAAATCAACAATCCTAGTTTGTGATTTGAACTTTACAAATATAAACAGACAAAAAACACTAAAAGAATGATTTTATTATTCTCCTGCTTTTTATAATTATATAATATTTATATTTATAATGATGTCATAGTAATATTTATAATGATGTCATAGTAATATTTATAATGATGTCATAGTAATATTTATAATGATGTCATAGTAATGTTTATAATGATGTCATAGTAATGTTTATAATGATGTCATAGTAATATTTATAATGATGTCATAGTAATATTTATAATGATGTCATAGTAATATTTATAATGATGTCATAGTAATGTTTATAATGATGTCATAGTAATGTTTTTATTCAGACTGTTCAGTTCAGTTTCACCTCTGGTTCCACCTCTGGTTCCAACCCTGGTTCCACCTCTGGTTCCACCTCTGGTTCCCCCACCTCTGGTTCCCCCACCTCTGGTTCCCCCACCTCTGGTTCCACCTCTGGTTCCACCTCTGGTTCCACCTCTGGTTCCACCTCTGGTTCCCCCACCTCTGGTTCCACCTCTGGTTCCACCTCTGGTTCCACCTCTGGTTCCACCTCTGGTTCCACCTCTGGTTCCACCTCTGGTTCCTCTGTTGCAGTGAGGCAGGTGGCCTTCTCTACAGCTCTGGTAGAGTCTGGAGGAGGTCAGTGGTTTGGTCCTTATAGCACTGACACTACACTGGTCTACAAACATGTGGTCACCAACACTGGGAACGCCTACAACCCACACACAGGTGTGTAGTGTTGTGTGTACTGTGTGTACTGTTGTGTGTATGTTGTGTGTCATGTGTGTAATGTTGTGTGTAATGTTGTGTGTAATGTTGTGAGTATTTTGGGTGTATTGTTGTGTGTATATTGTGTGTAATGTTGTGTATTGTTGTGTAGTGTG
Source organism: Knipowitschia caucasica (assembly GCA_964034765.1). Classification (NCBI taxonomy): domain Eukaryota; kingdom Metazoa; phylum Chordata; class Actinopteri; order Gobiiformes; family Gobiidae; genus Knipowitschia; species Knipowitschia caucasica. The sequence goes on from OZ035840.1 coordinate 34,363,654, forward strand.
TATTGTTGTGTGTATATTGTGTGTAATTTTGTGTGTATTGTGTGTGTACTGTTGTGTGTAATTTTGTGTGTAATGTTGTGTGTATTGTTTTGTGTATTGTTGTGTAATGTGTGTATGTTGTGTGTAATATTGTGTAATGTTGTGTGTAATTTGTGTAATGTGTGTATTGTTGTGTGTGATGTTGTGTGTAATGTGTGTGTGTGTAATGTGTGTGTAATGTGTGTGTGTGTGTGTGTGTAATCGTGTGTGTGTGTGTATTGTTATGTGTATTGTTGTGTGTATTGTTATGTGTATTGTTGTGTGTATGTTGTGTGTATGTTGTGTGTATTGTTGTGTGTATGTTATGTGTATGTTGTGTGTATGTTGTGTGTATTGTTGTGTGTATTGTTTATGTGTATTATTGTGTGTATTGTTGTGTGTATTGTTGTGTGTATTGTTATGTGTATCTTGTGTGTATGTTGTGTGTATTGTTGTGTGTATTGTTATGTGTATTTGTTGTGTGTATTGTTGTGTGTATTTATGTGTATCTGTGTGTATGTTGTGTGTATTGTTGTGTGTATTGTTATGTGTATGTTATGTGTATTTGTGTGTAATGTGTGTGTGTAATGTGTGTGTAATGTGTGTGTGTAATGTGTGTATTGTGTTAAAGTTGTGTGTAATGTTGTGTGTGTATTGTTGTGTGTAATGTTGTATGTAATGTGTGTATTGTTGTGTGTATTGTGTTAAAGTTGTGTGTATGTTGTGTTTAATGTTGTGTAATGTGTGCATTGTTGTGTGTAATGTGTGTATTGTGTTAAAGTTGTGTGTATTGTTGTGTGTCTGCTGCAGGGATCTTCACAGCCCCAGTCAGAGGAGTGTACCACTTCCATCTTCATATTTTTGAAGACTTTGGAAGTTACTCTTCAAGAGTTTCTCTGGTGAAGAATGGATCTAAGATGGTTATAGCTAACGAGTACGACTCTTCAGGGAACGGCTCCGCGTCCAACTCCATGTCTGTGCTGCTGGAGGCGGGAGATGTGGTTTATGCGGTTCTCTGGAGCAGCTATCGTATTTACGACAACACTAATCACTTCAACACGTTCAGTGGTCACCTGCTGTTCACCGTCTGACCTGTGACCTGTGACCTCTGACCTGTGACAGCATTAAAGGCTCTGCTCTGTATTTTCTTTGTTTGACTGAAACAGTTCCTGTCAATCAACTTTTATGACACATGTTGCCTCAAGGGGCGGGGCCAGGAGGGAGTACACAAATACAGCTGATAAATATACAACAATAACAACCACACACACACACACACAAACACACACAGACAGAGACAGAAACACACTCTTTCTCTCTAATGAAAAAACAACACTAACTTTGCACTAACAGTTTAAAGTCCAAACTCACAGCAGGTGAAGAGGTTTTTTCATTTTGCAAAACATTTTGCATTGTTTTCTTCAGGCAGAGATTTGAATCACTTTGTGGCGGGTTTATCCGCCACAATCGGGTGCAGATCGTCCAGACGGTCTGCACCTGAACAGATACGGTGTCAGGGATGAAGCAGACAGAGACGGATCGTGGTGCGCCAAACTCTGGAAGTTTATTTAAGTTTCTCTCAAGTTCCAGTGGTTTCCTTTGTTTCTTTCTCTCAGACAGAATAAAGGCAGTACAGTTTATATAGTCATTGTTAAAGGCAGTACACAGTTTATATAGTCATTGTTAAAGGCAGTACATAGTTTATATAGTCATTGTTAAAGTCAGTACACAGTTTATATAGTCATTGTTAAAGTCAGTACACAGTTTATATAGTCATTGTTAAAGGCAGTACACAGTTTATATAGTCATTGTTAAAGGCAGTACACAGTTTATATAGTCATTGTTAAAGTCAGTACACAGTTTATATAGTCATTGTTAAAGTCAGTACACAGTTTATATAGTCATTGTTAAAGTCAGTACACAGTTTATATAGTCATTGTTAAAGGCAGTACACAGTTTATATAGTCATTGTTAAAGGCAGTACACAGTTTATATAGTCATTGTTAAAGGCAGTACACAGTTTATATAGTCATTGTTAAAGGCAGTACACAGTTTATATAGTCATTGTTAAAGGCAGTACAGTTTATATAGTCATTGTTAAAGTCAGTACACAGTTTATATAGTCATTGTTAAAGGCAGTACACAGTTTATATAGTCATTGTTAAAGGCAGTACACAGTTTATATAGTCATTGTTAAAGGCAGTACACAGTTTATATAGTCATTGTTAAAGGCAGTACACAGTTTATATAGTCATTGTTAAAGGCAGTACACAGTTTATATAGTAATTGTTAAAGGCATTACAGTTTATATAGTCATTGTTAAAGGCAGTACAGTTTATATAGTCATTGTTAAAGGCAGTACAGTTTATATAGTCATTGTTAAAGGCAGTACACAGTTTATATAGTCATTGTTAAAGGCAGTACACAGTTTATATAGTCATTGTTAAAGTCAGTACACAGTTTATATAGTCAGTGTTAAAGGCAGTACAGTTTATATGGTCATTGTTAAAGTCAGTACACAGTTTATATAGTCAGTGTTAAAGGCAGTACAGTTTATATAGTCATTGTTAAAGTCAGTACACAGTTTATATAGTCATTGTTAAAGTCAGTACAGTTTATATAGTCATTGTTAAAGGCAGTACACAGTTTATATAGTCATTGTTAAAGTCAGTACACAGTTTATATAGTCATTGTTAAAGTCAGTACACAGTTTATATAGTCATTGTTAAAGGCAGTACACAGTTTATATAGTCATTGTTAAAGGCAGTACACAGTTTATATAGTCATTGTTAAAGTCAGTACACAGTTTATATAGTCATTGTTAAAGGCAGTACACAGTTTATATAGTCATTGTTAAAGTCAGTACACAGTTTATATAGTCATTGTTAAAGTCAGTACACAGTTTATATAGTCATTGTTAAAGGCAGTACACAGTTTATATAGTCATTGTTAAAGTCAGTACACAGTTTATATAGTCATTGTTAAAGTCAGTACACAGTTTATATAGTCATTGTTAAAGGCAGTACACAGTTTATATAGTCATTGTTAAAGTCAGTACACAGTTTATATAGTCATTGTTAAAGGCAGCACAGTTTATATAGTCATTGTTAAAGTCAGTACACAGTTTATATAGTCATTGTTAAAGGCAGTACAGTTTATATAGTCATTGTCACGTCACACATGGAAAGACGTGTCACACAGAGACAGTCACATCAGAGTCATAATAATCAGAGTCCTTGTAGAGTCCTGCACGTAGGCCATATTGCTATCTAATACTAACACTCACCCCTTTGATCACATAATCACATGTGATCACTCAATTTGATCAATCAATAAAGTAAAAAAAAAAAAAAAAAAAAAAAACCTTAAAAAAATTATTAAAAAACAAAGAAAATGTATGCATTAAACTCATAATCATCCAAATCAATATCAGTGGATTTTATCATCTATCCTGAAAAAAATAAATTAAAAAAGTAAATAAATAAACAAACAAAAAATGTAAACAAAAACAAATTAAAAATTAAAAACAAACAAACACTATTGGACACAGTAGAACTTCGCAGATTCAGTCAAAACACAGACAAAAACGAACTGAGTCTCAATTAGAAGCTTATTTCACTTTTCTTACTCTATACTTTTATTCTAATGATGATTGTTTACACTTCACTTAATTCACTGTATTATTTTCACTTATCAATCTTAGACTGTGTACTTTACTTTTACTATTCACTATAGTTTAAAACTATTCTAATCTTTTCTGGAACCCTATTTACAAATATATTTGCATATTTTCATTGAGCCATATTCTTAAACATATATTTTAATCTAATAAATCTCTCTGTGGTTTACTTTCATTATCAGTGGATTATTGTTAATGGGATTTTGTTCTATGTCTATTCTACATTCTAAGGAATAAAACTGAACACCGAAAGGTCCTCAGGTCCTCAGGTCCTCAGATCCTCAGATCCTCAGGTCCTCAGGGTCCTCAGGTCCTCAGGGTCCTCAGGGTCCTCAGGTCTTCAGATCCTCAGGTCTTCAGATCCTCAGGTCCTCAGGTCCTCAGGTCCTCAGGTCCTCAGGGTCCTCAGGGTCCTCAGGGTCCTCAGGGTCCTCAGGTCCTCAGGTCCTCAGGGTCCTCAGGGTCCTCAGGTCCTCAGATCCTCAGGTTCTCAGGTCCTCAGGTCCTCAGGGTCCCCTGAGGGTGAGTCTCAGTCGTCATCAGGTCAGGTCATAGAGAGATGTCATCTTGGACATCAGTAGGGTCCAAGCCATGGTTCTGGTCTCTCCAGATACACATCAGGATCTCCAGATACAGTCTTTTCACTTGAAGCACATCAGGTCATTTGCGATGCACTTCTGGTCAATGGTGCAGTGTCTCAGTTCCTGTACACAGCTTGTTATGCAATAGTTACTCTCTATGGTTAAGTCATTTTGATTCTACTTTAAAGACTATTTCTATTCACGCTGTTGCTAATGTCCCTCAGACAAAAGCAAGCGCAGTTTACTTCTCTAATTTGTGTTTTTATCAGAATCAATGTAATTACTTCACACAGTACAAAGTCTACAAATCAAAAGTGTCAGGACAGACGTCAATTAAGTCCATGACAATATAGAACTCAAATGAACATTTCTGGTCTCAAAAATACTGATTCAAATAAAGATTCAAGTGATAGACTGACGGAGCGCCAGTGACTGCTCCGTCAACAGCTGTGTGCTGCTCTCTCCCTGCGCTGAAGAGAGGAGCGCGTCTGAGCGTGCGTGTGGCGCGGCATGCCGACAGGTCCGCGCTAGTCACCGCACGGCCCTGCATCAACACAAACTCTTCCCCTGCCAATACTATCCCTGTAGCGCATAAGGGTGCACACTTGCTGCCTACACACACATCTCATCTTCCCCCATACACAACTCACCTGCTGCTTGTCTCGGTCCACTGGCCAAACCGAGGCACTTCCTGGTCGCACCATATATAGCGCAGGGCGCGCGCTTGTGGTGGGCCAGAGGACTCTAATTCTTAAAAGTATTAAAATGTGTGTCTTCTATTGTTTGTGCATTGCTATATGGGGCAATGGAGAGGCATGTTCACACTGAGGAACAGGGAGGGAACTATGTGTGGGATTCCTTTGTTTTTCTGTTTAGAAGAAAAACCCCTGTTAATTTATAATGGGTTAGCCCAGGGGCGGGGCTAACCAGTTAAAAAGAGTGCGTACTCACTCCTGAGAGGGTTGTTCTGTCAGTCTGTGAGTGAGCTGGAGTGAGCTGTACTGAAATTGAACCCAAACTGAGCTGGCTGTAAGTCCTGTCTTTTCTTGTGAGTCTGTTGTTTTTTTTCCTGCACTGTAAATATGTTTCACTGTTTTGGTGTGTAAATAAAACCACCACAATTTATTTTCCCGTCTGAGCCATCATTATTCCCATCATTTTTAAACGAACCTTCACATAGACAATTAAAAATATTTGTTTACATTGGAGTAAACTTTTAAAATGCTTGTTCTCATGTTCTGCTTTTTCATGTATCTATATGTAAATGTGAGTGTGTGTGTATGTGTGTGTATGTAGGGTGTATGTGTGTGTGTAGGGTGTGAATTTTGGGGTTGTGTCTCCAGACTCCTCGAACCACCTGCATTAGAAGGTCACACTGGCTCAATGTAAACAAGCAAAGTGGCCACACTTCCAGATTGCAAAACAACTCAGTGACTATGAGGTACCATGAGCTCTGACTTTTTCTTTTTTCTTTTAGAGAATGAAGCCTGCGCAGATCCACCGTGGGCCATACACTGTTGAAAAATGCGCCCACGTCGTTTGTGCTGGAGGCAGGACGCTGGATTTTCATTGTGTGCGCAGGAAAGAGTTGTGTGTGCGCAGGAAAGAGTTGTGTGTGCGCAGGAAAGAGTTGTGTGTGCGCAGGAAAGAGTTGTGTGTGCGCAGGAAAGAGTTGTGTGTGCGCAGGAAAGAGTTGTGTGTGCGCTGAGACCCTAAAAGCACTGCACAATTGCGCAGCTTAGAGTTAAGTTTGTTGTAGTGAAGATGGATGTGTTGGAGGTGAAGCAGGAGAAACCATGGAGTGAGATGTTGTTTCAGTCAAAGTTAAGGTTCATTTCAGCAGAAGTCTCTGAAAAATTAAAACATGGACATCACACATTTGAGTTTCTTTTCACACTTTGTATTCAATTAATATTACTAATTAATATTATAATAGGGGCCTTGCTTTCAAATTGCAACAAACTGGTAAAAATAAAATACCTTCCAGTATTTAATATTAAAGAGGTATAAGCTTCACAGCAGAATAATAGAATATTCACTCAAATAACCAACTTAGAAGCATGGCTAACCACTTAAAAGCTCTCTTTAGGGAAGTGGGACTTTGTCATCTGCAAATGTATTTTATTAAAGACAAAAGTAACATCTGTATAATGTGCTTATCTTACTATACGTATATTTACCAGACTATTGTATAAAAAGTGCTTTATAATAAACCTTAGCCGATTCTGTAATTTCATACATGTCTAATATATACAGTAAATGCAAATAAATATACATTATTCCCAGTCTTTGTATTTATACAGCTTAATCCCATACTATCTATCTTAAATCAATACATAAAACAGGTGTTAGCACTATGGTTAGCATACTACAGCTGCTGTCTCCATGACAACGTTTGTTTCCTCTGTGTAGCTTTAAGGGTTGTTTCTCCTTAAAGATAAAAAGAATATGATTTTTCTTGATCAAACACAATCTCAATGGACTGAATAGTCTGGCGTTAGCATTAGCTTAGCGTTTCGGGACAACCGAGTTTAATCACGGCAGATAACAAGGTTCCAAACGGGGTCGGCCCGATGTTCCCCGGGTCCGAAGTTCCCTGTGTCCGGTGTTCCCCGGGTCCGGTGTTCCCCGGGTCCGATGTTCCCCGGGTCCGATGTTCCCCGGGTCCGGTGTTCCCTGGGTCCAATGTTCCCCGGGAAAGCCTCCTTCCAAACGCCGGAGGGCCCGGTGTTCCCCGACTGCGGGCCTCGCTCATAGACATGTTATTGCTGCGCGTCTTCATGCGCCCGATAAGCCTTGTAGATCTCGCATTGTAGTAGCCAACTACATTTTTCCAACCTACCACCTCAGAATAAGAACGTGTTGCAAATAAGAAAAGTAAAATTAGCTCCACCACCTTTTCTTTTTGGAAACATATCTCCCTCCGTTCATCCTCGCAACCCGCTCTTGTTGTAGCTGGACTGTGCTCGTGCCAAAGCCGCTCCAAACTCAGCAAGTTTTTTTCTGAAGGCTGCACTCCAGCCTTATGCACATTAAAATAGGGGTCTTTTTACGAATGGGGCGAAGCATTGTGTCCTCACTCCTCTCCCTGCAGTGCAGACGCTCCGAGAGACACCACTGAGGCCTCTGAGACTGATGAGGTTGAACTGTATTTGCGCCGCTGTTTTTTGACATAACGATCCATTTATTAAATGAGAACGCTGAGGAAGCGCAGCAAAGGAAAAGATCGAGGCTTATGGCACAAGCGAGTTGGCACACAAAAAGGAAGACAGAAAAGAGAGCCCACTGGAAAACAAAACATTCAATGTCAATAGGCAAAATATGTAAAAATGTAAAGACTGTTTTGTTGACTAATCAAGTTTTTGAGGACAATGTTCTGATTTTGTTTTTTTATTTTGCACGGACCCCGCGGTTTCTGTAAGGATTACACCCCCTAAAATTCTATAGGGTTACAAACATTTGAAAATAAAGTGCATTATTGTTCTGTGCAAGTTTTAGAAGCAGGTCTGCTTCTCCAACGTGCTTCACAGTCGAGATAAATGCGACAGCGCTTATGGAGGACCGTGGCTGCGAAAACAATAAATAAATACAGAAATAAATAAATAACTGCAGAAATAAATACATAAATAGAGAAAAACATCAATAACACTGCATGAAAAGTTAGATTTTCGTCACCCTAAACGGCAGGAAATCACGCTCTTTTTCGGGTATCTCAGGCAGTTAGGGTGCCCTGTCCTCCAAACTGCCGCATCCGTACCATGCTAATGTCCCTACTTTGCATATGAATGCAGCGAAACACTGCGACCGGCCGAGCGCTAATGGCCCTAATTAGCATATGAATGCAGCGGCTGCTTCAGAATACTATTCAGCATTGGCGGATACCACTACTTTCAAACTCGTGATTGGCTGAAAAATCACACGTGGCCAGCCCACGTGGGATTACTCCCCATTGGTAGCTTACTGCCCATTGGATGAAATCACTACTTTCAAGTAAGTATAATCTCTCGGGATTGGCTGGCAGATCTGTCACTACTGGTCACCCTGCCTCATAATTAATTAAATAATATTCATATAAATATATATTTATTCATATTATTTATAGAGGAAATTAACATTTTCCAGGAATATGTTCATACTAAGAAAGCTTTATTAAAACACACACACACAGCTTTATGCTCACACATAGGTAATAAAAAAATTACAACTCTGAACTGTCCAATCGCCTCCTCGGGGTTGTAATTTGGCAGCGTTCTAGAGAGACGCTTAATGTGCGTGGCTCTGTACTTCCGCGCCGCCTCTAACCGGGACTGCAGCTTGACAGAGTTCAGAAAACTCCGGCTTTCGAAAAGACGGCGACCGCACAATCCATCCAGAGACACCGTCCACAACGCCTTCTTCTTCATTGGACATTAGGTCTACCGTGGCGGACTTCCAGAGTTCAACTTTGTCACTTTCTAGCACACTCAGTCTCGATTCCAGCGGCTGAAAGAATCAGTAAATATTATTAGCCACATCAAATCTTTTTTCCCATCTAAACATTGCCTGGATCAAAAACATAGTGTCTAAAGCAGACCTGGAGATTCTTATCCATGCATTTGTCTCCAGTAGGTTAGACTACTGTAACAACAGCTGCAGTACATTCAAAATGCAGCAGCTCAAGTCCTAACCAGAACCAGGAAGTACGATGGCAAGGCAAGTTTATTTGTCTAGCACAATTCATACACAAGGCAACTCGAAGTGCTGAGCAAAATAAGAAAGCATTAAAATAAATAATCACAGTACATTAACAAAGATAAATATAAAATCCCTCAGTTGTAGCACAGCTAAACAGAACTGTCTTTAACCTGGTTTTAAACCTTGTCAGAGAAGAGGCCTGTCTCACTTTAGCTGTGCTACAACTGAGGGAATTTATATTTATCTTTGTTGATGTACTGTGATTATTTAATGCTTTCTTTTGCTCAGCACTTTGAGTTTCCTTGTGTATGAATTGTGCTACACAAATAAACCTCCCTTGCCTTACTGTGCGATGCAGTTTAGTCTTACCCTCTTTCTTCTCGCTCGACTCTGAGCTGAACTCTTCGCCACATCCGCCCTCAATGAGTTTTCTGGCTTGGCATTTTGATGGCTCCTGCGAACCGTCTCATAATAAGTCTTACAGGCCGCTAGAAAACAATCAAAAGAGTGATATGAATAAAAATCAAACGCAAGTCACAGTAACGTCACACAAGGAAGAAACAGTAAAACACTTACACACAATGTCGTCTTTATCAACATGGTGGAAATGTGGACTTATTGTTCACATTGTATTGCAGATATTGTGTTAAGCAAATAGGAGGTCACCATCTCATTACGAGGCTTGATTAGTCTGAAAACAAAGTGTACAGTTATGATTGGTATCTATACATATCCATTACCGACACAAAACGTGTGTAGATAAACCAAATTCAATTTCCATGGATACATTATCAATACTTACATAACCTTTTTGAGAAAATGGATCCTTCAATGAAGAAAAAAGTGTGATAATTCTAAGAGCATAGCTTTCTTTTTGTTTTCGGGAAGGCATTTGTCTAAGGAAAGAAAAACACTCATGGTCAAAGGACTTCATGGTTACATAAAAAGGCTAAATTAATAGTTTCTACAAGTACATATTTTCACGGGGACCAAACCAAGAGATAATCTACAGGAGAACATCTACCTAGGTCATTTATAAAAGAGATAAGTACTATTTATCTTACAATGGGGAATCAATAACAGTGCTGAGAGAAACTGAATTGTTACGTGATTATTGTGAAAGGTCTTTCAAGTGATTTTCATTTTATTTTGAGTAAATATCCTTCCACTTGTAAGAAGGAACTTTTGAGTATTAACTGAGGGATACAACATACCCATGTGTTTCACTCATGTCACTGACGAGAAGGTCGACAAGTTGTCTTCGAGAGCGGTGACTTAGTGATCTCACAGAATTATAATCTTTAAGGATCTCTCGGTCACCAGGGTTTTCCTGCAGTTCCACCATCTACAAACACGTGGAAAATGTAAAATGACAATCTACAATTGTACCAAAAATCTTATGATATAAAATGCAGCAGGACCTCTTTAGCTGTGTCCTTCTCACACATGTCCTGATTGGATCTCCTTGTGACTGCCACAGAGGATTCTCCTTTAGGAGGAGACTATGGGTTCAGGTCAATTGAAAGTGAATGTGTCCATTTCCATTTGAGAAAGATCTGTTAAAAAAATAAAACATCTAAATATGATGCATTACTTATAATACTTTGTCATTTCATGATTTTGATTGTGAAATAAATGTGTCTCTCCCGTGTCTCCTCCTGAAGCAAAACTCCTGAATTTAAAGCTCGGATACCCACATTTTTCCTCCATGCATTAACAATGCATGTTATTTGTACACAAATGTAAAATGTTGTGAACAAATAAAACACGCAACAGGCCATTTTTTATGATTGTTTTGCAGACTTAAGAGCCCTGTGAGTCCTTGTTTGACTTTTTGGGCTGAGAGTGGATTTTAAATGTTTTTTCCCCCACACAGTTAGTGCCACTTTATTCCCAAACTGTAGTTAACTCATTATATTGAGAAATGTAGAGTTACCTTCAAGTGTGTTGTGACCGGGCGACGTCACGGTCCTTTAATATATTACGTGTCATTCACACTGGACAGAATAAACCCGCCTTAACGAAGTGTATTTCCCCAGTTTAGCTTTAGCCAAAAAGTTACAGCAGATATAACAGCTTCAAGTTTTACTTTCATTTTTGTCACTTTCTTTTTTGTACTGTTTTTTTTCCTGTATTATTTGAATTGCTTTTTCAGGTGGAGGTTAAGGTTGTTAAAGCAGTACTGAGTAAGTTATCACCTACAAGTGTCACTGCTTGTTGTGTCTTTTTCATAATTGTACATAGGAGTAAAACACTGTACTGACAGACAAGACAAATGGAGGGGGATGTACTTACCTTTCTCCTTTCCCCATCTCCTCTGCTGTACATATGTGCATTTCAACACCAAACACAATCATATGTCATTTTTTTTTGTTATTGCTTTATGAACTTACACAGGAATCGAGGTGCCGGACAATCTTGGAAAGCTTAGCGCCAGCAGACCCCCTTTTGACCTTAAAGAGATTGATGAACTGTGTCGTTAGGCAATCCAATGCTTCAACGAAATCATTGCCCAGTTTGGAGCTGGTGATCTGGTTAAATTCTGCCAGGACCTGCAAAAAAAAAACCATAAAACACTTCATGTTAAATGCATAGTTGTAAAAAATGTGTACACACCTTTCTCTCTGTATAAAGTGCTGCCCAGCGCGCTTTGACATTTTCCACAGGTGGGACAGAATTGACTATTTCTTGTTGTCGGACTGCAACAAGCTGTAAGCAAAAAAAGAATAATCAATATATATAAAACAATATCACATGATTTTTGCTCAAATGTGTTTAAAGGAGGTCTAGATTCACTCAATAACATTATTAAGCAATGGACTTAATAAACAAAACAAAAACATGAACAGAAAGACAAAAGTGACAAATGAGATGAAAAAGTACAATAATAAAAGTGAAAGTCTTAGCGCTCAAACAAAGACAGGAAGAGTGCAAAACAAATGTTAGATATTCCACAGAACCCTAGTCCACAGTCTCCTGTACATCAGGCTCTGCCATGAGCCCAAACTGCTTTTCCTTCGGTTCTTTCGAAGCAGTCTGCTCTGAGCGCCTCGTCCCTGCTCCTGCAGCTCCATGCTTCACAGAAAGTTATCACACACGGAGCAATCACAGCGGAGCTTCCTTGCGGCGGCGGCCCGCGTAGTTAGGGCCGGGAATATGGCTCTGAACACGGCTAAAGTTAGCTACTAACAGCTACATTCACTGCTGTCCTCAGTAAACTCTGAGCGGCTCTGAACACGGCCACAGTCACTGCATTCACCGCTGAGCTGGTCGAACACACGAGTTTTATAAGATAATATAGTTGAATGTGTACACGTTCTTAACACACTTCTTTAGCTTTATACCTTTATAAAAATGAACAACGTGTCTTAACACTTACCGTACATTCAAAAGAGTCCTCTCTTCACGTTCCACGAGACTCCACCGTCGACTTCAGGCAAAGTATTTCCTTGCGTTTTGCGCATGCGCATTCAGTTTGTGAAGTCCCCAAGTTTTGGTTGTGTAAAGAGAGTGATGATAACACCAACAGCCGTTTGTGTGTATGTATATGTTTATATATTATATATATATATATATATATATATATATATGGTGCTACTTTGAACCGAGAATATAACACATATTTTCAGTTGATTACCTTTTCTTTTAGGTATGTACATAATTCAGTTTTGATGCCTGCAACATGTCTTTTGTCCTATTGGATTTATTTAATTGATTTTGACATGACAAGCTATAATCAATCATGATCAAATATTTATCTGATGTGTGTGTGTGTGTGTGTGTGTGTGTGTGTGTGTGTGTGTGTGTGTGTGTGTGTGTGTGTGTGTGTAAACAGTTTGAGCATTTACAAAATCCGGGTCTACAGTGTGCTGACCTGATCCATGCTGCAGACTGACTGAAAGTAGTTGTGCACCCCCTCAACCCTGATTAGCATTTGTATAGCTCACAGCATTCCCATTTACATGTTAAAGCCTCCTGTGGAGGAGGGAGGAGGGGACAACAAACTAGCGTCAACAGCCGAATCCCAGAAGTTTCACAGTAATATACAGGGCCGAAAAGAGACAAAAATCACACTTTTCATGCAGTGTGTGAGAGACGCTGAATTCTGGGTGAAATCTGGTAAAACTGTTCGTGGTTTGATCTAAAGCATTTTCCTCCTAATGTTAATACTCATCGCAGTCGAGTCACTTATGGGGATCGTGGACATGTCCTGAGACTGATCCACTGCACAATTCAGAATAAAAAAATCATACAATTGTATTATTTAGATGTTAATATCCTTTTTTCGTTCCCACAGAGTCAAATATCACTGTGGTTCTCTGCCCAAAACTGTTCAAATATCTCCTTTTGAGTCTGAAAGTGTGTGTCTGGGTTCAATAGGTTAGATGCATAATTCACATAAGCATTGAACCGGTCCGGCCCACGGCTTGTCGGAAATATGTTTTTTTGGCCTCTGATGTATTTGACTTTGATGTGCCTGGACTAGAGCATCCGCAGTGGTGGGTTGTTTTGGATCAGTCCATTGTCGACCTGGGGACAGCGTTGATCAAGGCCTTTAGCGCCAAACACAGGCCCGAGTATCTAAAGTGCCTAAAGTTCAAAGATATCTAAAATTGGTTCTGCAGCAAGCAATCATCTAAAAGCAGACACAGTAAAATCACAACATTGTAGATGCTTCACATCTGTTGGGATGAATGTAGTTTACAGTCTTTTTGTGGGAAATATGTGTAGTCTACAAAATATGGCATTGTTCAGCTTCACGCAGCTTTACAAACTCTTTCATAATGATCTATGTTAAATGACTGGTTATTTATGAGGTTGTTTGATGTTGACGCTTTTTCTCCTGTGTTTTGTAAAGCACTTTGAGTTTCCCTGTATTTGATTTGTGCTGCATTAACAAAAATAAAAACTGGCCTTGGGTCGTCTTCCACTTCCCATTGACTCCCATTGACTCCGCACTGGCACTACACGGCTGCCGTCCGGTGACACTGTCCTCCACTTCCACTCACCAGACCAACACCACCTCCACCCCCCCCTCCATGGCACACCCTAGTCCCCCACCACCTTCACCCCCCACCACGGCACACCTCCCCCCCAGCCCTGGCTCCTGTAATGAGTCCAGAATGGCCCCTGTGCTGGCTCCGCGCAGCCGTAACTCTCCTTTAGAAAATTTATGAATATGAACGATGCAGCCCTGGCAGATGACTTATGGGCACGGTGTGTGTATGTGTGTGTGTGTTTGACTATATGTGTGTTTGACTATATGTGTGTATGTGTGAGAGTGTGTGTCCGTGGTCTGTCACGCGAGCCGCCTCATTATGTGAGCCTAATGAGAAGTGCAGACGGACGGGCATGAGGAGTTTGATTCATTTTTAAATATCCAATCGCACCGTGGCTGTGGATCCCTGTCTCGATGTGGACCTTCTCCGTTTTTTGGGGCGTTTCTTGAGTTGGAACTGATGTTTTAGGTCAAAAATGGGTGTGACAGAAACGATTACTGAGCTGGAGGTGTTTACTTTTCAATCTAAGGCAATACCTGTGTGGCACCACGGCCCAAGACACAATTCATATCCATTTTCAATTCAATTTGTGCTTGTATAGCCCTAAATCACAACAGCATCATCTCAGAGACTTAACAAAACCATTGAAATCACCAACACAGATCAGAGAATCAAAGGGAGAGACCAATGTCCGTGAATGTTGATAAATGTCCACACAAGTTGTTAAAGTGTCCTGGATCATCACAGTCCTTCTCTTAAACACTAACTGTCCAACAGACTCCTGCATCAAAGAAAAAACTCTAAAACCCAGAGGGAGAAAAGTGAGAAACCTCGGGGAAACCCACATATTGAGAAAGGGATCCGCTCCTACACGGACCGACGGGCTGAAGATCCAGGACTCAGACTGTAGAACGAGGACCAAGGCCATCATGCAGCGGCCGTAGCACGTAGGCAGGTCCGGTGCAGGACTGAAACACTCCCAGGTGGCTAGATTCAGAGGTTCCGTCGTCGCGCCATGAAACAGGCAATGGGACAACGGGTGAGTAGCAATGAACAGACTACAGTCAAAATTCACAACAAGCCAAAGACCTCGGCAACATCAGGCCGTTGGTTTTGACGTCTCACTGAATGAAGACGCAGGAGAGAATGGTCCTGGGACACCTCCGCAGCAGTTTGCATACGAGCTGGGCAGGTTCATACAGTGAACTTGCGAAAGTATTCGGCCCCCTTGAACCTTTCAACATTTCGCCACATTTCAGGCTTCAAACATAAAGATATAAAATTTTGATTTTTTGTCATGAATCAACAACAAGTGGGACACAATCGTGAAGTGGAACAACATTTATTGGATAATTTAAACTTTTTTTAACAAATAAAAAACTGAAAAGTGGGGCGTGCAATATTATTCGGCCCCTTTACTTTCAGTGCAGCAAACTCAGTCCAGAAGTTCAGTGAGGATCTTTGAATGATCCAATGTTGTCCTAAATGACTGATGATGATAAATAGAATGCACCTGTGTGTAATCAAGTCTCCGTATAAATGCACCTGCTCTTTGATAGTCTCAGGGTTCTGTTTAAAGCACAGAGAGAACCATGAAGACAAAGGAACACACCAGGCAGGTCCGAGATACTGTTGTGGAGAAGTTTAAAGTCAGATTTGGATACAAAGAGATTTCCCAAGCTTTAAACATCTCAAGGAGCACTGTGCAAGCAATTATATTGAAATGGAAGGAGTATCAGACCACTGCAAATCTACCAAGACCCGGCCGTCCCTCCAAACTTTCATCTCAAACAAGGAGAAGACTGATTAGAGATGCAGCCAAGAGGCCCATGATCACTCTGGATGAACTGCAGATAACTACAGCTGAGGTGGGAGAGTCTGTCCATAGGACAACAATCAGTCGTGCACTGCACAAATCTGGCCTTTATGGAAGAGTGGCAAGAAGAAAGCCATTTCTCAAAGATATCCATAAAAAGTCTGGTTTAAAGTTTGCCACAAGCCACCTGGGAGACACACCAAACATGTGGAAGAAGGTGCTCTGGTCAGGTGAAACCAAAATCGAACTTTTTGGCCACAATGCAAAACGATATGTTTGGCGTAAAAGCAACACAGATCATCACCCTGAACACACCATCCCCACTGTCAAACATGGGGGTGGCAGCATCATGCTTTGGGCCTGCTTTTCTTCAGCAGGGACAGGGAAGATGGCTAAAATTGATGGGAAGATGGATGGAGCCAAATACAGGACCATTCTGGAAGAAAACCTGTTGGAGTCTGCAAAAGACCTGAGACTGGGACGGAGATTTATCTTCCAACAGGACAATGATCCAAAACATAAAGCCAAATCTACAATGGAATGGTTCACAAATAGACGTATCCAGGTGTTAGAATGGCCAAGTCAAAGTCCAGACCTGAATCCAATCGAGAATCTGTGGAAAGAGCTGAAGACTGCTGTTCACAAACGCTCTCCATCCAACCTCACTGAGCTCGAGCTGTTTTGCAAGGAAGAATGGGCAAGAATTCGAGTCTCTCAATGTGCAACACTGATAGAGACATACCCCAAGCGACTTGCAGCTGTAATTTCAGCAAAAGGTGGAGCTACAAAATATTAGCGCAAGGGGGCCGAATAATATTGCACGCCCCACTTTTCAGTTTTTTATTTGTTAAAAAAGTTTAAATTATCCAATAAATTTCGTTCCACTGCACGATTGTGTCCCATTTGTTGTTGATTTATGACAAAAAAATTTATATCTTTATGTTTGAAGCCTGAAATGTGGCGAAATGTTGAAAGGTTCAAGGGGGCCGAATACTTTCGCAAGGCACTGTATGCAAATGGCCTAGAGGCCATCTGAGGTACTGCAGGCTAAATCCACATTTGGCTCTTAGGAGAATTTTCCAAAGACCTACAGCTTTCACTAAACAGTATTTTGTGGGGATTTTAGTGTCTCTTGTCATCATAAAAAAAAAATGTATCCATTGATTTTCTATCAATCATCGCAAACTCACTCTCGTTCTGCTCTAGCTCCACTTTGTCCAAAACGCTCGTCATTACTCTGAAAACTCCTCAAACTCATATTGACTTTAATTTGATAAGAAATTTGAAGTTATAAGAATATGTTTTTTTACAACCGTTGGAATAGTCTTCCACTATCTCTCATTGGCCGTATTGCTGTAATAAAAATGTCTATTCTTCCCAAAATCAATTACCTTTTTTCCATGATACCAACACCGCCCACTCAATCATGGTTTAAATCTCTGGACTCAATTATCACATCATTTTACTGGAAAAATAAAACACCTAGAATCAAACTCTCCACCCTGCAAAAATCAAAAGCACAAGGAGGACTAGCGGCACCAAATGTTCTTCATTATTCTTTAGCTATACAGTTGCAATATATTTACAAATGGACTCACCCTGACTCATCAGACAGCACTTGGCGGGAAATAGAAGAAGCATTTTGTCACAATATCCAAATCTCAGACTTACCATTTCTTAGTAATTCAGTCAAACGCTCCCCATGCTTCAAAACCTCAACAATATCCACAACTCTGATGGCCTGGTGGAAATTTCAGAAAATTACTAACTGCACTCTATCATCATCTGGTCTCACACCCATCTGGAATAATCCTGACCTGCTAATCAACAAAAAACCTTTTCACTTCAGCACATGGGCAGAGAGAGGCATCACACACTTGCAGCACATCTTTCAGGACAACACACTGGTTTCATTTCCATGCCTGGTCCAGAAGTTTGGCATCAGGAGCACACAATACTTAGAATACCTACAGTTACAATCTTCAATTAACTCAGTATACAAAAACATAAATCTTGACCTTCCTTCAGCAGTCTCAGAGCTGCTAAACATAAGTACAAGGAAAAAACTTACAACTATTATATACAAAATCATAGCTAGCTCAGATCAGACAATATCACTCCCATATCAAAAATGGGAAAGAGACTTAACGCTTGCTCCTGATGCCAACTTCTGGCCTCGCGTTTGTGATAATATCCATAACATGTAAAAAAATACAAATCTACAATTAATACAGTACAAGATAATACATAGGACTCATTTCACAGCACAGAAACTCTCAAAATTTACTTCAATCTCGGATACATGCACCAACTGCACACAAAGTACAACAAAACACCTACATTCACGCCATATGGTTCTGTTCACCTGTTTTCCTTTTCTGGAGACAGGTGACAGAATCACTCTCTGCCCTCCTGGATTGTCACATCCCACTCTGCCCATCCCTCTGCATACTGGGAGATACAGCATCACTAACACTCAGCCCATCTGACACTAAAGCTTTACTGATTGCACTAACCATCGCCAAGAAATCCATACTCATTAACTGGAAATCAAAAACTAAAATAAGCATTAACCAATGGAAAAATGTATTGTCTGATTATACGGTAGAGTCACATTCAAACATCTTCAATGAACTGTTTTTCTGACCAACTCCCTCAGGGCCCCTCTCACTCTTACTTTGACCAACAGAACACCCACATACACCTGAACATTGCTGCGGTTGTCACCTACACCATCTCCATTATCATCATCACTAATATTGCTATTACGTTTTTATCATCATGATTGGTCATTACCATACTCTTAACAATTTAATTATTGGCATTATTTTATTACATATCGTTTGAAAGGAAATGATAGCTTCTTCCCCCTACCATCTCCTGTCTTTTAATGCATCACATTAGAGTAGCACTGAAATGTCTTTATAAATACACATAGGGCCGGTGTTGGAAAGTCTACGAACATACGTTATGGAAGTTTAATTTTTCTGCAGAAACTGTTTAATTTGTCTTCTTTGGACGTATTGTCACATTGTGTCAGGGGTTAGGCAGGATAAGTTTCGACTTCAGCCTAAACCCCATTCAGTGAAGCATTGTTTTTCACTAAGGTCCTTAAAGATGCAGTCAGTGATTTTTTTCAGACGCATTTTTTTTTTATATTATGGGAAAACGTCCCTAAACCCTAAAAGTAGTCAAGCTATCATTTGTTTTAAAATAGTAATGGAATTGACCAGATGTCTATATAGCCCTTTTCCACAGAAACGGCACGTTACGGTACGGTACGGTATGGTACGGTACGGTACAGCGCGGTTATTTTGCATTTCCACTAGTGTTTGGTATCAGAGTTTGCATACTTTTTTCGTACCACCTCGACTGTGGTTCCATCTGCGCCGTACCGATACCATGACGTGACGTCGGCCGACTGCCTTACACTGATTGGTCAACGAGCTGCTCTGCTTCGGCTACATTACGTCCTCCTCACTCCAGAGAAATGGAATCGCACAGAAAGCCCCAAAAGTCCTGGTCCTGGTCGGTGGAAGAGGTCCACACGTTCCTCTCTTCAGGCCAAAGAAAGAATTCAAAGGCAGCTCGAGGCTCAACACAGTTTTCAGGAGATTGCTCTGGATTTGTGACTAGTCTGTGGTAATCCTGGAAATAACTGCTACGAATCCCCTAAAGCTCTCGCTGAAATGTATTTACTGTGTAAATGCTCAATTGTCTGTTGTACACAGTGAGCTATCTACATTTAGCTTCATTTAGCTATCGATAGCAGCTAAGCTAACATCGTCCCTGTGCTACTGTGCTTTATCTCGTATAATCTGCAGTATTCACATGTTTCTGTTTTGTGCTTGTATTTAAGTTGTCGTGTGTATATTTGTTTGAGAATCCCTTCCCATAAGTGTGGAGATTACCAACGAGCAGTGACCGGAGTATTCTCATCTGGACCTGGCCTGGACCTGGTCTGGACCTGGTCTCAGACAGACGTACTTTGGACTTTGTAAACTGTTGGTTTTGCACTTAACTGTTGTTTTTAATAAATTTGTGATTGTATCAAGACTTTGTTTCATTCATTTTGTCCGTACACTGCAGAAAAGGGGTTCAAAAGTTACGATTTTCGACAGTAACAGGCCCTTCCCTTTCTGTTACTGTGGAAAAGGGGCAAAAGTCTCCAAAAATTATTAAGAAATATTTCGGAGTGGACCGATGAAAATAAACCAATGGGATTCGTTCATCCCCAACGAACCAATGGGATGTGTTTACCCCCTTCACCCTCTTCACCGGAGTTATCCGATTTTCTAAAACCTAAAATGGCTTCACTCTCCTTGTTGTGACAAAGAAAAGAAAATCCTGGAAGTTTGGTTTGGTGGAGAGATGGAGGGGAGGGGGGAGTGGTTTCCAGTTGGTGCTACGGCTAAGCTAGCAACACATTTTGGTTCTTCTTTTTTCATGTTTAAAGAAAATAAACTACAACTACCACCACTTTCTGAGGATATTCTCTCACCCCTGCTTCAATCTAAATTTGCACTATTACCACTAGAGAGCAAGATTTGAGTGGGCCTCTCCTTAAGCTGGAGGATTTTTGGCTGGGAATGTTTGTTTTAGTAGTAAATCAGCCCTCGCTATAAGTCACTAAGGATCCCTAAAGCCCTTTTTATAGAAATATCAATAAAACAACACTTATGAGAGACTCCAACACCATAAAGAGGAGGAATGGAGCAGATATATGGACGGTCGGAGTATGCGCTCATGTCTGAACGCTCGGCTGCTCTGCACAAACACGGCTTGACGCGGATTTACGCCGTGATAATACGTTGCGGAGTGGTTAGCGTCGCCACCCCACAAAAGTTGAGTTTTACTACTGTTTAAGTCTATATTTCGGACGCAAGGTTTGGTTGATGATTAACCCTTAGGTCTTGTTTTAAAAAGAAAGAGTCTGCGTTCCTCGTAAAGCAGTTTTATGGTTCAGACCTGAAGAGCTTTTTCCGTGTAGTTGAGCAAATATTAACTTGTAGAGTTGTAAAAGCAGCATTTGAAGTTATAAAGAGTCACTGTTCGGCTTTTTTGGTTTTCTACCAGAACGGTCCTAAAGGCTGGACTGAAAGTCGAAAGTCGCTCCAGGGTTTGTCCTGGGTTTGTCCTGGGTTTGTCCTGGGTTTGACAATTAGATCATGACTCATTGCCTGCCAGCCGTTTTTGATGATTTCACTGACTTTCAAGACCCACAGAATATTGTGTGCTGTGACTATAAAAAATATGAAACCAGATTCTGAAAGATTGGACTGTCTTCTTTCATCAGCAATAATATGTTGGTTTCTAGCTAGTTTTGTTCTGCTGTAATGTTCCGTCGAATAGAGAGAAGTTTGACAGAAATCACCAGTCTCAGCCAAATAAGTCCGTGGCAGTCAATGTTAACGGATGTGGTGATGATCCAGGACACTCTGGACCAAAAACAACTGTACGTGTGTTCAATATCTTTGTGTTTGATCTGATTCTCTGATCTGTGTTGGAGAAGTCCTCTGAGATAACTGCTGTAGTGATTTAGGGCGATACAAGAAAACACTGAATTGAATTTAATTGAAATTTGTTTATTTTTATGTTTATGTTTATTTTGAACATAGAATAAATCTAAAAAAAAAACAGAAAGAACAAAAAAAACAAAAGCAAAACAATTGACAATAAATATAAGACAATAACAAAAAGAAAGGAATGAAAAATTAAATAAAATAAAAACTTATTCATGTTCAAAAGGAGTAGGAAGAAGCCAGAGCTTATTAAATCCTACCCCTTTTCCTTATGTTAATTCAATATTCATCTAAATTAAATTGAAGGAAACTTATTATGCCAGGTATGTCCAAACTAAGGCCCGTGACCCAAATGCGGCCCTCAGTTTCATTTTTTGTGGTCCCCCTCCAACATCCGCTCAGTCACTAAACACATGTTTTAACTTCTGGTATTCAGCAATGGCATTAATCTGAATAAACTGGCCTTTAATTTTGAGTCACAAAATGATGTAGGTAGCGCCAATGCAGTTGGTGAGATGGGAAATATTTGTCATTCAGCCAACTTTTTTCCCTCTATTCATCAACTTCTAAGTCGGGGGTTGACAGTCAGAGCTGTCACCCACTGCTCATGGCACCAGTCCCTCACTGATCCTCCTGCAGGTGGAGGGTCCAGAGGAAGATATCTGCTCCATCAGCGATAACACAGCTTGGTCTTTCAGCGGGGGTTTCAGTCATGGTGAGATTAAGTGTCTTGCCCAAGGACACAACGACAGCAGACTTCAACGGGAGCAGATGGAGTAGGTTTTGATTCATCCAACTTCACCACTGTCAAAATACAGACATGTCACTTCATGAACAGCCTGAATCCTGTCAAAACAGAGACAGAAGGTCTTCAGGAGAGGCCCCTGGGTTCCAAAAGACCTGAGCCTCCTCAACAGGTTCTGGTCCTTCTTAAAGACTTCCTGATCGTCTTTGGTCCCCAGAAACAGAGATCGTATTCAGTCTGTTACCACCAGAGTGACGAGTTGAAATTAGTTGTAATTTCACCTGAAAAACCACCAAAACTAACTCAGAGACAAAGCTGTGAGTGTGATGTCTTAGAAATCAGCGTGGATAGATCTAAAAACGTTTCCAAGTCTGTGATATACAGTGCCTTGCGAAAGTATTTGGCCCCCTTGAACCTTTCAATATTTCGCCACATTTCAGGCTTCAAACATAAAGATATAAAATTTTAATTTTTTGTCATGAATCAACAACAAGCGGGACACAATCGTGAAGTGGAACGAAATTTATTGGATAATTTAAACTTTTTTAACAAATAAAAAACTGAAAAGTGGGGCGTGCAATATTATTTGGCCCCTTTACTTTCAGTGCAGCAAACTCAGTCCAGAAGTTCAGTGAGGATCTTTGAATGATCCAATGTTGTCCTAAATGACTGATGATGATAAATAGAATGCACCTGTGTGTAATCAAGTCTCTGTATAAATGCACCTGCTCTTTGATAGTCTCAGGGTTCTGTTTAAAGCGCAGAGAGAACCATGAAGACAAAGGAACACACCAGGCAGGTCCGAGATACTGTTGTGGAGAAGTTTAAAGCCGGATTTGGATACAAAAAGATTTCCCAAGCTTTAAATATCTCAAGGAGCACTGTGCAAGCAATTATATTGAAATGGAAGGAGTATCAGACCACTGCAAATCTACCAAGACCCGACCGTCCCTCCAAACTTTCATCTCAAACAAGGAGAAGACTGATCAGAGATGCAGTCAAGAGGCCCATGATCGCTCTGGATGAACTGCAGATAACTACAGCTGAGGTGGGAGAGTCTGTCCATAGGACAACAATCAGTCGTGCACTGCACAAATCTGGCCTTTATGGAAGAGTGGCCATTTCTCAAAGATATCCATAAAAAGTCTTGTTTAAAGTTTGCCACAAGCCACCTGGGAGACACACCAAACATGTGGAAGAAGGTGCTCTGGTCAGATGAAACCAAAATCGAACTTTTTGGCCACAATGCAAAACGATATGTTTGGCATAAAAGCAACACAGCTCATCACCCTGAACACACCATCCCCACTGTCAAACATGGTGGTGGCAGCATCATGGTTTGGGCCTGCTTTTCTTCAGCAGGGACAAGAAAGAGGCTAAAATTGATGGGAAGATGGATGGAGCCAAATACAGGACCATCCAATCGAGAATCCGTGGAAAGAGCTGAAGACTGCTGTTCACAAA